>CM075288.1:7888088-8126898 GCA_037672795.1 Lagerstroemia speciosa
GCATCCAGTCCTTGGAAGTCCCAGGTGGACGCTGCGGAGCAGGAGACCGCGGGAGCCCGTGAAGAGGTCGAGGCGCTGAAGGTGCGACTCGCCTCCGAGGAGGCGGGGAAGGTCGAGCTCCAAGAGGAAGTGAGAGTCCTCAGGAGCAGCTGGCGCGGGAGCGGTCTGACAGGGCTGCTGAAGAGGGGAGACTTCAGGCGCAACTGCAGGAGTCCGCCCTGGCGCTTTCTTCGGCTGTTGCGGAGGAGAAGTCAACGGAGGTGGCGCGCGCCAAGCAAGAAGCTGTGGAGGATACAAGGCCAGCGACTCCTTCACAGAAGAGCTGGCTGCGCGTGGGGGCAGAGCCATAGTGGACTCCTCCGCTCAGTCAAGGATGACCTCCAACGCCTGCATCCGAGCGTCAACCTGTCAGAGGTCCCCAGCTTGGGCTGTCTCGCCTCCTGGACGAGGCCCGCGGTGCTGCAACTCCATAGGCCTAGGGGTAGTTTGTAAATAAAACCGTGTAAAGGGGTTATGTAACGCAGTTGCCTTTAATGAAATTGCCGTTTTTTCCCGAGTATTGTGACGCTTGTTCCTTTCAGCATTTACTTAGCCACGACCCTTTTCCTTTTCTTTGTTTTCAACGCTTTCAAAGTAATATCCTGCTACCACGCCATATACCGATCACCCTTGGTATTTGCGTGTTTCGGCGCTTTTGCGGCTCTTGTTTTAGCGGCATATCTTAAAGTTTGCGTGTTTCGCGCTGCTTTGCGTGAGTAGCTTATTGTGGGTCGAAAACGCGATAGGCCGGTATCTCTGCACCGCTGTTGGTTCTTGACATTTTAGCGGGTCTTTCTTTGGGTTTTCTTACGCGCCGTGCGCCTTAGCGGTGTTAGTTGCCTTGGGTCTCGGTGGCCCGCTCGGCGGGAGCCTTCGTGCTCCAGGAGGCCGAGGTCTTTTATGCCCCCGGCGTTGGAGATGTTGTGCCTCGGGATCTGAGGTCTTTGTGCCTCAGGGGGTCTGTCTTTGTGCCCCCGAGCGTTGAAGAGTTTGTGCTCAGGGGATCGGAGGTCTTTGTGCTCAGGGGGTCTGAGGTCTTTGTGCCCCCGAGCTTGCCGAGGTTTTGTGCCCCAGGCGTTCTGAGGTCTTGGGGTTTATATCTATAATATATATATCTATAATATAACGCTTTTAGCGTGCCCCGGGCTTGCCGAGGTCTTTGGTGCCCCGGGCGTGCCGAGGTCTTTGATGCCACGGGCGTGCCGAGGTCTTTTTTGTAACGCTTTTAGCGTGCCCCGGGCTTGCCGAGGTCTTTGTGCCCCAGGCGTGCTGAGGTCTTGGGGTTTTTTTTTTTTTTTTTTTTTTTTTTATAACGCTTTTAGCGTGCCCCGGGCTTGCCGAGGTCTTTGGCCCAGGCGTGCTGAGGTCTTTGATGCCACGGGCGTGCCGAGGTCTTTTTTGTAACGCTTTTAGCGTGCCCCGGGCTTGCCGAGGTCTTTGGTGCCCCAGGCTTGCTGAGGTCTTTGGTGCCCCGGGCTTGCGAGGTCTTTGGTTTTTTTTTTTTTTGTAACGCTTTTAGCGTGCCCCGGGCTTTTGCCGAGGGTCTTTGGTGCCCCAGACTTGCTGAGGTCTTTGGTGCCCCGGGCTTGCCGAGGTCTTTGGTGCCTCGGGCGTGCCCGGTCTTTGGTTTTTTTTTTTTTTTTTTTTGAACGCTTTTAGCGTGCCCCGGGCTTGCCGAGGTCTTTGGTGCCCCAGATTGCTGTGCTGAGGTCTTTGGTGCCCCGGGCTTGCCAGGGTCTTTGGTGCCCCAGGCTGCCGAGGTCTTTGGTGCCCCGGGCTTGCCGAGGTCTTTGTGCCCCGGGCGTGCCGAGGTCTTTGGTTTTTTTTTTTTTTTTTTTTTTTTTTGTAACGCTTTTAGCGTGCCCCGGGCTTGCCGAGGTCTTTGGTGCCCCGGGCGTGCCGAGGTCTTTGTTTTTTTTTTTTTTTTTTTTTTTTGTAACGCTTTTAGCGTGCCCCGGGCTTGCCGAGGTCTTTGGTGCCCCGGGCGTGCCGAGGTCTTTGTCCTTGAAATGGCGTTTTGGAAAAGGGGTGAAGGTAAATCAAGCATGAGTATACATCAGATAAGGCATGCTAATATACGAATTTTTTGAGCACCTCTGCGTTGAAAGTGTGTGGCAGCGTGCGTCCCCCCATATCCTGCAAGATGTACGCGCCCGGATACGGGATCCCGTTGATGCGGTATGGGCCTTCCCATTTGGGTGCGAGCTTGCCTGTCTGGTGTTGGGAGAACTTGTTCTGGCGGAGGACCAGATCCCCCACACTGAATTGTCGCGCCCGAACCTTCCGGTTGAAGTAGCGTGCTGCCGCTTGTTTTGCCTTATGCATATTGGTGAGAGCCCGCATGCGCTTTTCTTCTGCCAGGTCCAAGTCCTCCCCCGAAGACGATCGTTGTCCGGTTCTTCAAACGCAGCCACTCGACGTGTGTTTACTGCCACTTCGGCAGGAATAACCGCCTCCGACCCGTAGACGAGGGAGAAGGGTGTCGCGTCGGTGGCCGCACGGGGTGTCACGCGATAGGCCCATAGCACGTTGTCCAGCTCGTCGACCCATGATCCTCCTAGTGCGCTCAGCCTTGTACGCAAGCCGTGAAGGAGGGTTCTGTTAGTGACCTCGGTCTGCCCATTTGTTTGAGGGTGCGCTACCGAGGTGAAGCGTTGCTTGATTCGGAGCTCCTTGCACATCTCCTGGAAAGCTTTTCCTCTGAATTGCGTTCCGTTGTCTGAGATAAGGGTGTGGGGGATGCCGAATCGGTACACTATGTGTTTCATCACGAACCTGCGGGATGCCTTGTCAGTGATGGTGGCGACTGCCTCAGCTTCCACCCATTTGGAGAAATAATCCACCGCGACAAACAGGAATCGGCGCTGCGCAGAGGCCATCGGGAAGGGCCCTAATATGTCAATCCCCCATTGAGCGAAGGGCCAGGGAGACATCATACCAGTGAGTTCGGTGGGGGTTCCGGTAGGGTGACGCTCGAATGCCTGGCACGCGGGGCAGCTTCGAACCAAGGCTTGCGCGTCGTCCCTCATCGTCGGCCAGTAATAACCCTGTCGGAGGGCTATGCGGGAAATCGCCTTGGCTCCCTGGTGACTTCCTGCGATTCCTTCATGGATTTCGCGCAATACATAATTTGCCTCCTCTGGGCCAAGGCAGCGCAAAAGAGGCAGGGACACCCCGCGCCGATAGAGCGTTTCGTCCAATATGGTGTATCTGGCGGCGCGCAACCGGATGCGCCGAGCCTCTATGGGGTCGGTGGGGAGGTGATCTCCTTTCAGGTATCTGCGAATGGGCGTCATCCAGTTCTCCTCGTTCTGGGCGCATAGCACCGCGAGAGGCGTGTATGTCTCGGATACCCTACGCTGCTCGATAAAGCTGAGGGGAGAATAAGCTTGCCCCGTGGCTGCCTTGCTCAGGAGATCTGCCCAGTGGTTCTGCTCTCTGGGGATCTGGACGATTTTTGCCTCGTCGAATTGCCGGACCACCTCTTTCACCCTTTCCAAGCAACGCTTCATGTTGTCCCCCTTGGCCTCGCACTCTCCATTTATCTGGCCCACCACAAGTTGCGAGTCGCATTTGGCGAGGATTCGGCGTGCCCCAGCTCCTCGCGCTATTAGCAGCCCCGTGATTAGGGCTTCGTATTCCGCCTCGTTGTTGGTTGCGGGGAAGGACAGTACGAGACTGTAGGTGAGCGGCGGTCCCTCCGGGGGAACTATGGCGCATCCTGCCCCTGCGACACCCCTGGTAGATGACCCGTCGGCGAGGACTTCCCAGACGTCTGCCGACGGGTGTGCGGCGGCGTCATCTGGCCCGGTGTTCTCTGCGATGAAGTCGGCCAGCGCTTGGGCCTTGATGGCTCCTCGTGGCTCAAAAGTGACGTCAAATTCACTAAGTTCGATGGCCCATCGCACCATCCTTCCCGACAACTCGGGTTTGCGGAGGACTTGCTTCAGGGGCTGGTCGGTGCGGGCAATAATGGGGTGCGCCTGGAAGTATGGCCTTAGTTTCCGTGCTGCTAGGATGACGGCCAAGGTGAGCTTCTCCATGGGCAAGTAGCGGTGTTCTGCTGGGATCATGACCTTGCTTACGTAATAAACCGGGCGTTGCACCCCGTCGCGTTCCACAACGAGGACAGAACTGAGCGCAACGTCGCTCACCCCTAGGTAAAGTTTGAGCGTTTCTCCCAGCCTCGGGGTCGCTAGGCACGGAGGTGAGCTGAGGTAGGTCTTGAGCCGAGCGAACGCTTCCTCGCACTCCGCTGTCCACGCAAAAGCCTTCCCTGCCTTGATTCCCGTGAAAAAGGGGGAGCACTTATCGCCCGCCTTGGAGAGGAAGCGGGAGAGTGCTGCGAGACGGCCTGTGAGGCGCTGAACCTCCTTAATCGTCGAAGGGGATTTCATGTCTTCTATGGCTTTGACCTTTTCGGGGTTCGCCTCAATGCCCCTGTGGGTGAGTATGAACCCCAGAAATTTTCCCGACTTCACCCGAAGGCGCACTTCTCGGGATTTAGTTTGAGACTATGACGCCGCATGACTTCCAGCGCTGCCCGAAGGTCCTCTGGGTGCGCTAATGCCCGCTTAGATTTGACGATCATGTCGTCAACATACGCCTCCATGGTCGTCCCCAGCTGGGCCGCGAATAGGCGGTTAATCAACCGCTGGTAAGTTGCTCCTGCGTTTTTAAGGCCGAACGGCATCACCCGGTAACAATAAATCGCATCCGCTGCGTAAAATGCCGTTTTTTGCCTGTCGTCTGGATGCATGGCTATCTGGTTGTACCCGGAGTAGGCGTCCATGAAGCTGAGTAGCTCGTGGCTCGCCGTGGCGTCAACCAGCTGGTCTATGCGGGGCAATGGGTAGGCGTCTTTGGGGCACGCCTTGTTAAGGTCCGTGTAGTCTACGCACATCCGCCATCGTCCATTTGGCTTGCGCACCAGTACGACGTTGGCGACCCATGTTTGGAAGCGGACCTCCTCTATGAAATTGGCTGCCAAAAGCCTTGCCACCTCCTCGCGCACGGCCTCCTTCCGTCCCGCCCCCATAGATCGCCGCCTTTGGATGACAGGGCGGGCGGTTGGACTGACGGCGAGGCGATGGGTGATGATTGATTGGTCAATACCAGGCATGTCTGCAGGTGTCCACGCAAACACGTCAGAATATTCTCGCAACAACGCAATTAAGGTTTGCTTACTGGGGGTGCTCAGTTCTGCGCCAATCCGAACGCTGCGTGTCGGTGTTAGGAAAACCTCCTCCAGCTCTCCCACCGGGGCAGGTCGTTGTAAGCTATCGCGAGGGTCGGGCTCGATTTGTAGCGCGGGCCGAACCCGTGTTTCTTTCAGGGTTGCCAGATGGCAACGCTTCGCCACCTGGTGATTTCCCCGGACGCTTCCTGTGCCGTGGACGGTAGGGAATTTGACCATTTGGTGGTAGGTGGAGGGTATGGCTCGGAGGGCGTTCAGCGTGGGACGCCCCATAATCGCGTTATAGGCGGATTGGATGTCCACTACCAAAAAGGTGGTCATGCAGCTTGACGCCCTGCTGCCTTCGCCCAAGGAGAGAGTCAGGGCGATAGTCCCCTTTGGGTATACCGTCCCCCCGTTGAAACCTATCAATGGGGTATCTGTCGGGGATAGGTCTACATCGGTGAGGCCCATCTTCCTAAAGGCGTCATAATACAGGACGTCTGCCGAGCTCCCGTTGTCGACGAGGATTCGCCGTACCTCGAATCCCCCGATGTCAGCCGCGATTACTAGCGCCTCGTCTCGCGCTGAGGGAGGTACGGGCGCCGCGTCTTCATCCGTGAACGTGATTGAGTACCTTTGGTCGGGACCTAGGCACTGCATTTCGTGTGCGGGGCGCTTGCCCCCGACGGATCGCTCGCCGGTGATCACGTGTATTGTTCCGCGGCGCTCCCGTGCCGCTGAGGCTCCGGCCATTGGTCTTTCATTCTCCCGCCGGCGCGCCGTCTCGTCTCTAGCGTCGGGGTTCCGTCGCCACGTGTTACTGGTGGTCGGTCGGTGCACGTACTCTTGCAGATGCCCCCCTTGGATCAGCCGTTCGATTTCAGACCTCAACTGTCGGCAGTCTTCAGTATCGTGGCCCGACGCCCGGTGATATCGGCAATACCGGTCTGCGTCCGGGCCCAACGTTTCTTTAGTGGTGCGAGGGGCTTTGATCAGGCGTCGTTTCTCCCCTTCCGCGAGCACGACGGCGCGCGGGGCTAATAGTGGGGTGTATTTCTCTCGCTTGATGTCCCGTCCACGCTCTTCTTGCCGGCCCGTAGGAGCTTCTTTCCGCTTGGTGTCCCTGCGCCTCCAGTCGGCCTCTTCGATTGTCATAAAGCGCTGGGCTCGTGCCGCTAGGTCGGCAAAGTCGTTGGGGGGATCGATGATCAGGTTTTTTGCGAACTCCTCATCCTTTAGGCCGCGCTGAAACGCGGCCATCTTTTCCCGTGGGGTCAAGTCGTCCACCTCAGCCGCCGCTCTCACGAACCGCTCGTACCAATGGCGGAGGGACTCTCGATCCCGTTGCTGCATTCCAAAAAGTTCCATGGGGGTGCGTTTGATCCGGAGCGACCCTGCGAAGCGCTCCAGAAATCTTTCCTTTAGTGAGGCGAAGTGAGAGATGGACCCTGGTTCCAACGAGTAGAACCAGTCCGCCGCAAGACCTTTCAGCGTTCCTGGGAACAGGAGACATTGAATCGCGTCCGTGGCCCCTCTCCCCAGGAGGGAGTTGACATAGGTACGCAAGTGGTCCCGGGGGTCGGCCTTTCCGTCGTACGGGTCGAGCTGCGGGACTTTGAATTTTGGAGGCAAGGTGACTGCCTGGATTTCGGCAGAGAAGGGACTGGCGACGTCTTCCTCCACGGCCGGGAGCCCATACCGGCGACGGTTACTGGCCTCAAGGGCTCTGGCCACGCGGTCCTCGACTAGTTTATGCATTTCCCTCATAGTCATGCTGGTGTTTGCTTGGGAAACGTTGTCCCCTGAAGGGGTAGGCGTCAATCGCGAGCTTGCCACCGCCGCAGGGGGAGGGGGGGCGCGTGGCGCTCCCGAGGTGTCCCCGGCTCCTTCCTGGCGTCCGTTCAGATGACGAGATAACGCGGCCTCCACTAGGGTGGTGACCCGGCGTTCGACAAATTGCTCCACTGCCTGGCGGGTCCGAATAGGGAGGGCTGCTAAGAGCTCGTCCTGGTTGGGATCAGGACGCGGGGGGCCTTCGGGGGTGTTTTCGGTGGGCGGGAGATTTTGGGGAAATGCTTGCTGATCACGTGTGGAACTGGTTGCTCTTCGATTGCTACGAGTGCGAGCCATGACTTTTAGTCCGCTTCCCACAGACGGCGCCAAATGTTAAGTTGAGAAATAGTAAGAGGAAATGAACAAAGGCCAGATTGATGAGTATTGTCTTATCTCCTTTATTCCGGGGGTACAGGTCCCATTTATATAGGGACGGAGGGGACACAAACATTTAATACGCATTAAATACACGTCGTGTGCCTTGTAGGGGAAGCATCTTCTGCTGTACGGAAGGTGTCAGACTGAGACGAGTCAGGCGGCGTCAGCCGTACGGAAGCGGCGCTGGCGGTACGGGTGCCACCTGGACTGGCGCGCAGCCACGCCTAAGCGCCGGTCCAGCGGTTTGGGCCTACTTCCTGGGCCTTCGTCTGAGCAAGGCTTCTCCGAGGGGAGGGCCTTGGGCCCGGTCCCTACAGTCTGTATCTTTTCATCACTCCACAGGATTGCAACATTTACATTGATTCATCTTTACATGGTGTCTGTTATCCAACCTGGAAATTATGTGTGCACAAGTGGGAATAAGATTTTTTTTTTTTTATCAAGACTGTGCCATCTTTTATCCAATCATAATACATGAAAGGTAGGTAGACTGACAATTGTCAAAGTAGTTTTCTGAGATATGTTTACCAGATGAATGTCTGTCGTCGGATTAACTTGCTTGCAGGAGTTAGGTGGATCTATACGAATAACCCATATTTCAAACATATGAGCTGCCATTCTAATTGTCTCTCATAGTGAAATATTTACTACTTGGAATGGTCGGGTGAGTTACCAGCCTTAACGGGGACGGAGCTCCAGCAACCATGGCCATGCTTAAGAATGCAGTCTCTAAGCCGCCGGTCTTCTTCGGGTGACCACAGCCCCTTCCTGTGCTTCGTCTTTGGCTTCGCTGCCTTCTCAGTCACCTTGCAGCCCATCTTTTTGTGTCAGTACAAATCAAAGTATGAGTTTACAGAGAGAGACAGAGAGAGGGAGAGGAATAAGGGATTCTTTGTATTTGGAGTTAAATGGCTGGTTATTGGGGTATTTAAAGAAGGGGTTAGTTGGGAGTTGCTTGGCAAAATATTTTGTTTTTCTAAGACATGCCATTGACTTAGATAAATTCAATAGAATTTGATCAACTAGTATTTGAGTTAGATCGGTTTGTTGAAAAATCATCTCTCTTTCAATGAATTTTTTTTCATTCATAAAATACTAACCTGAAATATTATTGCTGGAAAAAAACATTGAATAATCTCAATTAACTTATATCGGTGTTTTATGAGGTGTGTTTTAGAAGATTATAGTGTGGAATGGAATTGAGAAAGTCATAAAAGTATGAGCTAGTTTGTCTTTATTAAGTTCAATTTGGGCCTTCACCAAAAAAAAAAAACAAAAAAAAAACAAAGTTCGATTTGGGCCACTTCGGAATCTTCTATATATTTGGCACGCGCTCATGCTTAATTTCTTGCAATCGGTTTAATCTCTGAGCCATCTTATAAAAAATAAAACCAGTCTTAGTTTCGTTGGGTTGGTGTGGCGTTCACCTTTTTTTTGGGGGGCCTTTCTTCCAATGGTTCTGAGTCTGTTCGGTTCTAAAAGGCTACGGAATTTTTTTTTTTTTTGGCTGGGAAAGATAACTTTTATGGAATAAAGAACAAGATGGAACAAAAAAATTTTGAGATTCCTTTCCCATTTCTACAGGATCCGCATTCGCCAGATGCCCGACATTCTGAAAAGCATATTTGCACGTGATCCATGCAATTATTCTATTTGTTAAAACTAAACGTTACGGTGTTCTTGCAAGAGGTTAGGGTTATGTTTAGCCAACATGAAAGACAACATTTCAGTCGGATTATGATATTAATATAATTAAGAATTGAATTCTATATTGAAAAGTTAGAAAAATATTATGGAATATAACAAAATCTGGTACTATCACTTATAATTTAAACTTTTGGTATATATGAATATGTAATCTTATAATTTCATCAGTAATTTTACGTGATATCATTATAAACTAATCTCCCTATATTAATTATATTTTAATTTTTTTAAATTTGTTTTGAATGTGGGGGTTAAATTTTCTTTATGATATTGAGCTGCTTGTCTCCTTGTGTGTAATATATATATTTATTACTACTAATAATAATAGTAATAATATATAGTGACGGTGCATTGGAGGCAATGGTCAATTTGCCGTTGGGAGAGGAAGAAATTTTGGAGGAAAAATTAAATCGAATTGAAGAGACACGATACGTCAATCGTGATCATTTAAATAATTGCAACTATTCAGCTGTGACTTTTCAATATAGAGAGAGAGAGACATATGTGACTTGTTTGTGTAAGAGAAGTAGTGATGTTACATGTGTGTGTATATATACACACACTTTTCGATTCTCTATTTTATATTTCTTTTATGTGTTCTTTATTTTTCTCTTGTTGTGGTTCTAGTGAGTGAGTTTCACATTTCTAGCCATGAATCTCGTCGTGTGCATTGTATCCTGGGGTCGGTCTTTTTGTTGAAGCAGTGCTGCAATATTACGGAGAAATATCTATGCACAAGAGAGTTTTTTTTAAAACGTCATGCTCACAATTTCGATTTCGAAGTTTTTGATTCCATTGAGTTTTTTTATATTTATTACCAATATTACCTTTGTTATTGTTATATTAGAGTGTAATGAATTTCAAACACGAGTTTGAATTTCGAGAATACACATGTTTTGAGAGGTTCGTTCCCCTACAGCAATGCCTCCCGCAATTTTTCTACCGAAGAGAAAGAACAGCAAGAGTAGTTCAATGGAAGCTGGGCATTGCATTAGAAGATCCAACGAGTGTCATGAGCTTGTCTTGTCTTAAAATAACAAAGCACATAAAAAAAAAACCGTTTTCCATAATTTTATACATCGCATGCGTCACTACATAATCATCAACAGTATCTCTTCGGCCATTATAAAAAAATTCAACTTCGAGTTTACTAAGGAATGCGTTTCATAAGCGATTAATATACCTAATATATATATATATATATATATATATGCAATCTCAGTTGTCAGCTGAGGCATGTATATATATATTTTTCCAGTGTCTGTCACCTGATATTCAGAAATCTAATATATATATTTTGACTAGTCGGGATTTGAGCTTAGGTCAACTTACAAAGAGGAAAAAACTTTTCTAATATAAATTTTTTCTCAATTCACAGGACTCGAATATGATATCTCACTTAAAATGAGAAGAGATGTCAGATCTTGTCCATTAGCAATATACATATATATATACATACACTGTGGTAGTTGCTCGTAATTATATGCGTTTATGTATGATATAACTTCCTACCCGATAATCGAAGTCTTCCTATTATAATTTGACTCCGTGATCATTTTACTATGTATATTAATCTGACATTGGATTCCATGGCTCTCACAATGTAATTATTTCCACACACATATATTTATATATGACTCGGCTTGTAGAACGTCTCAAAACCTTACACAACCAATTGATGATTTCGTCATGATCAAAAGGTGAACGAATGGATGAGGTAATATAATGAACGTGGACAGCATGCAAATCAACTACAACGCAAAAAAAGGAAAAGGAAAATCGAATATTATGTACCTGTACTTGCTCGGGCCTTGTCGTGGTCTTGGGGGAAGGAGCCGGTGGACTTCGTCGACCACTTCCCTTTCTGTGCAAGGTTGCCGGCGACCACCGGCTGCCATTACCGACCTCGCTGAGAGGAGGAGGGAGCCAACATAAGCCAATAGCTCGATAATTCCAATCTTTCTTTCCCCCCAAACATTTTCTCAATTTTAAATATTTTAAAAATTTGAATCACTCGAATTGTTATATTAATTGAGGATACGGGTTCCGTCTAATTTGACGTTGAGTCGATAGAAATTTTCCAGATAATATGTTGAACATTGATTGTCTCATATATCTAATTTTATGTAGCAAATTGTGGCAACGATGTATTCTGATTTAAAAAAAGAGAGTAAAATTAAATGTAGCTTCAAAGAGAGAAATATTGATATTTATTGTCGGTTGAAATTTCATTTTTCATGATAAATAAATATTATCTGATATATTAATTTAGTATAATTATACACGACAATGACCTCGTACTTGTCTTTCTTGTCCGAGAGATTTGGAATATCCGGAAAACAGTGTACAATACTTTGCACCCAATTTTTTACTAAATTAATCGGAAGACCGACCACTAGATTAGTTTGATGAGATTGCCTAATTCTTTTCTTTGTTAATTAATTATCCCTACAAGATGAGTATCCATACTGATTATTTCATGTTGGCCTATTGTATTTTATACACGAAGCTCCCACGGAAGAAGCTGCTTCCAATGTCAACTACTCAATTTTATTCGAACTGCAACCATCATTATCAACTTTCCGCTTCATATCCAAAATTCAATATGTCATAATTAATTCAGATTCGGACCTCAACAACTCATTAAAGAATAACCACTTTCATAAAAAAAAAATTTAAAACTCCTAGAATCATTTTTTTTTGTGTGCAATATTTGAATGAAAAAGATTAAACTGTTAAATTGGTCCTTAAATTTGTACTGAGCTATCAGTATAGTTCTCAAAGTTTCAAAACCATCATTTTAGTCCTCATTATTGCCTCCCATAAGTCAATTTGGTCCAAATGTTATAACGCCGTTTACGGATGTTGACGTGGACGATAGCTGCCACGTCAGTGGGTCGCACATGCCACGTGGTAATCAATAAGTGGATAAAATTATATTTTATTTTTAATTTCAACCATTCATTGCTCGCCATGTGACACGTGGGACCCACCGATGTGGTCATCACCGTCCACGGCAACATCCACAAACGACATTATAACGCCCAGACCAGATTGACTGTCGAAAGTGAACAGTGATTACCAAATTGATGGCTTTCAAACTTTAAGGACCAAACTGATAGTTCATTGAAACTTTGATATCCAATTTGATGGTTTACTTAATAAAAAACTTTATTTTATAAGAAAGATGTATTGGATTTGATGTAGTGGTATCGCTTTCAATTAGATGTCAAGTGGTCACATGTTCAATTCTCATCAGTGAGACTCCTATACTCATTTATTCTCTTTTCATTTTGTTTTCTTCTAGTTATATGTCTCATTTATACACTAAAAAATATTGTAACAAATCATCGCAACCAATGTATAGTTGAACAAAACATGGCATCCTTAAAAATTGAATCGGACGGGACAGTGCACATCAGATTTAATTTCAGAGTTTCCAGAAAAAATAAAATCTCTTGCCTATTATTGTACATGAAAGGATTTAACAACTGCGTTGATCGACGTGCTCAACAACATTACTGTAATCTACTACAACCCAATTAGCACTCAAATTTCTAATACAGATCGAAGATACCAATGTCCTTCTACTAATGGAAGCAAATTCTTCTCTCTGTTATGACCATCAGAAGTACAAATATACAAGCAGACTTTCATACTGTGGCTAAAGATCATCTTTAAGTCATGTGCTGCAATGCTGATGGCATTGCAATGGGGTCTGGGAACCAGTAAGTAGTTGATGAAAAATACAGTTGTCACTGGTATAGATCGGTCGTCAAATTCTTCGCTTCTTGAAAGTCAGAATTGAATTATAAGTAAACAAAGGTTATTTCCTGTGCGGCCAATGGAAACTTGCAATACCGCACCCCAATCTGATCCTCCGGCTACTAATGTGCACCGATCCTTGCCGACCTGCCTCCAACAGGACCCTCGCTGCCGCCTCCCGCCGCCTCCATTATTGAATCCGTGGAGCCAAAACCTGTTGCTCTCCGAACCGCAGGTGAGCAGCCCGCCACGGATAGCCCGACAAAGCGGCTGCTGTTCACGGGACCCCGGTGTCCTATACCTCATGGCCCCGTCGTCTAATTGTCCAAGCACATTGGACTTACTCGTGAAAAGAAATTGGAAATATGGACTGAGTACAAATTGTGAAGCTTGGGGCGTAGGCCCATTAAAAAGAAGCTGACAAACCAGAAGGCCTAAGCAAGACTGGGCTGAATGTTGTGCGGGAATCACTGTTCAACATCCTTTGTTGTTCTCCATAGTTTGCAACTTCTTCACTTCCCGACTGGAAAGCGCGCGAAAGTCCGCCACCTCTGCCGACGGAGCAGCATGGGTAAAGAGAAGCAGCAGGTGATCTCTCGCTTCTTCGCCCCGAAGCCAAAACCACCAGCCTCACCTCCACTTCAACTCGATTCCACAACATCTCCTCCGCCTCCGCCGCCGCCTCCTAAAATCTCTGCCACCGTCTCCTTCAGCCCCTCCAAGCGCCGCCTCTCCTCCCACTTCACCTCATCCCGCAAATATCCAAAGCTCTTTGCTCACCCTCTACCCTCCACCCCCACTGACCCCTCCAATTCCGACAACCCTGCGACCACATCGCAACCGTCTCCCACTGAGCCCAGAAAGTACACGCCCTTGGAACAGCAAGTGGTGGAGCTAAAATCAAAATACCCTGATGTCCTACTGATGGTCGAGGTCGGTTACAGATATCGGTTCTTCGGCCAGGACGCAGAAACCGCTGCTAGGGTTCTGGGCATTTATGCCCACATGGACCGCAATTTCATGACGGCTAGCATCCCGACGTTTCGATTACACGTTCATGTCAGGCGACTTGTGAATGCGGGATACAAGGTGGGTGTTGTTAAGCAGACAGAGACAGCGGCTATCAAGTCCCACGGATCAAACCGGGCGGGCCCATTTGGCCGTGGTCTATCGGCCTTGTACACCAAGGCTACGCTCGAGGCAGCCGAGGATTTGGCTGGAACCGGGGAGGCGGGATTTGGTGGGGAGAGCAGGTACATGGTCTGTTTCGTGGAAAGGGGTTTAAATAATTTAGGGAAGAGTAATTTGGAACGCCGGGTGGAGAAGGACAAGTCTGATGCGAGAATCGGGTTTGTTGGGGTTGAGGTTTCGACAGGAGAGGTTGTTTACGGTGAGTTTGATGATGATGCGATGAGGAGTGGTTTGGAGGCTATCGTTTTGAGCTTGTCCCCTGCAGAGCTGCTTCTAGTGGACCCACTTTCAAATCCAACGAAGAAGGTTGGCTTTTGTTGTCTATTTCCTGTTGCTGGAATCGATGATTTGTATAACATGTTGTAGAAAGCCTTTTTTTCTTTGCCATCAATACTCAGGCTTGTGGTTCTTGTTGGTTTACGTTTAACTTTGGTACGTTACTATACTTCGGTGTGCATGAAAGAGGTAACTGCAATAATGAGGATTATATAGCATTAAAAAGCAGTGCTATTCCTTGCATCGCAATTTTATGCACTTTATGAGAAGTGCGGTGATCATCTTATAATGATCCTGACAATGGTATTATCTTTCTAGCTTTTGCTGGCTTATTCAGGGCCTGCCTCAAGTGTTCGGGTGGAGCATATGCCAAAAGATTGCTTTAATGGTGGTGGCGCACTTGCAGAAGTAGTTACATTATATGAGAAGATGAATGAAGGTGACAAATCAAATCCTGAAATGCAAGGACTGGAGGAACAGTCAACAAGTCACTGGACTGCAGTTGAGGTAGTTCTGAGGATCCTTCAATCTCCATGCACAATATATGTAGCCACACACCATTTCATTTGATATAAAGGCTCTGGGCTTTCCACAATGAGTTCCTGTTACCTCTTTTTTTACAATTTCCTTTTCTTCTTTTGTGGATTCAAAGGTAATAATGAATATGCCAGATCTGGCAGTCGAGGCATTGGCCTTAACTATTCGTCATCTGAAACAATTCGGGTTTGAAAGGATTCTATGCCTCGGGGCTTCTTTTAGGCCCTATTCAGCCAAGATGGAGATGAGTCTGTCAGCAAATGCTCTTCAGCAGTTGGAGGTGAACTCTCTTACCTGTCCATGAGAGGTTATTTTCCTAGGCGCTGGACTGATACTTTGTGAATCTTTCTTTTTGGGTGCATTGTTTTCACAATGCAACACTTGTATTGCCCTTAGGTTTCGAGAAACAACTCTGATGGTTCTGAAGCTGGCTCTTTGCTTCAGATCTTGAATCATACTCTCACTGTATATGGATCACGGCTTCTCAGGGAATGGGTATGCTCTGAGTTCTATCTTAAACTCAGCTTTCGTGTTTGCTCTATATGATATTAATAGGTTTCATGGTTGGGTTCTTCCTGGTTTATTTAGGTGACTCACCCTTTGTGTGAGAGAAGCATGATTTCCGCTCGCCTTGATGCTGTTGCTGAGATTGCACAATCTATGGGGTCTTATAAACCTAAACCTGACGTTAATGAATTGGATGCAAGAGACCCTATAGAAGAAGATACACAGCCCGGTTTCAGTTGTTTGCTTTCTTCAGTTTTGACCAGTTTGGGAAGGTCCCCCGATATTCAACGTGGTATAGCCCGAATCTTCTATCGCACAGCCACTGCTTCAGAGGTGATGTTTTGATTTCTTCCTTTCTTCTAGAATAATTTCAGTTGCTAGTCAGAGTATTCTTTGTTGCGAGGTTATCAATTCTGAATCATCAGTTGGTATAGTTCATTGCAGTCATGCATGCTATATTATATGCGGGCAAACAGCTTCAGAAACTTAAGATTGAGGACGAGTGCAATGATAAGATGCTTCAGTTGAGCACTGTACGCTCTACTCTTTTACGAAAGTTGATATTGACTGCATCATCTTCTAGCGTGATTGCCAGCGCTGCGAAGCTGCTTTCTTCTCTAGATAAAGAAGCAGCTGATAGAGGGGACTTGCAAAACTTGTTGATCATCTCTGATGGTCAATTCCAAGAGGTCTAGCCACATTTCTGATCTCCTTATCTTTTTCTGTTTTCTGCCCTTATTCATATTACTGGTGTTTGACATCTCCTTAATTTTTTGTCTCGGCATTTTTCCTTGTACAAGGTTGCTAGAGCCCGAGAGGCTGTGCAAGCAGCAAAGAAGGAACTTGATTCATTGATTATCTTATACCGGAAGCAACTTGGAATGCGTAATTTGGAATTCATGAGTGTTTCTGGAAGTACACACTTGATTGAGGTGAAATATCCACTCTCTGCATATCAGTCTGCGCATAATGTCAAGAAGATTTCTGAGAAGTTCCATGTGGAGATCTGGATATTCTAAATGTAATCATGTATCTTCACTGTTGCAGTTACCAATAGATAGAAGGGTTCCTCTGGAGTGGGTTAAGGTGAACAGTACTAAGAAAACAATCCGTTATCACCCACCGGAGGTGCTGACTGCTTTAGACCGGTTGACTCTGGTAAATGAGGAGCTCATGGTTGCATGTCGAACTGCTTGGGATAATTACTTGGCAGGTTTTGGTAAATACTACGTTGATTTTCGAGCTGCTGTTCAGGCTTTAGCTGCTTTGGACTGTCTGCACTCACTCGCAATCCTTTCTAGAAATAAGGTAACTTTTTAGAGGAATAATGGATTCATGCTAGCTCATGTGCTATATATCTGCTGTGCTCTAATGCTAAGTTCTCTGTGGCAGAATTACGTTCGTCCAATTTTCATGAAGGATGATGATCCTGTCCAACTGCATATTTCTACTGGCCGTCATCCCGTATGCACATGATACTCACAATTTCCTAGTTAATCTAACTCGTTGCCTTTAATAATACCTCTTTAGTTTCAGGATTATATATAGTTGCTTTCTCGAGCTTCATGATTTGCTTCCTTTTATTGTATTGATTTTCTCAGTAGCTCACAGTTGGTTTCTGCATTTATATTTATATAGTTGAATGCCACTAATTTCTGGTGTAGTGCAACCTTCATTTACCTATGATGCGAAATTGCTGGATTGAACTATGACGTCTTATCAAGTCATCGATGAGAGTAGTATTTAGTGCTTGATTTGATTATCTCTTCTAACTCAATTCTGCTTTTTCTTTCCTTTCCTTGAACATGTTTTCTGATCTGTAGATTGCCAAAGTTGGGGAAAA
Source organism: Lagerstroemia speciosa (assembly GCA_037672795.1). Taxonomy (NCBI): domain Eukaryota; kingdom Viridiplantae; phylum Streptophyta; class Magnoliopsida; order Myrtales; family Lythraceae; genus Lagerstroemia; species Lagerstroemia speciosa. Next base: position 7,905,344 of record CM075288.1, read on the forward strand.
AAACTTTTGCTAGTTTGGCATATTAGATGGAAATCTGTCCTATATGTGTAATTTGCTGTAAATCTGTCAGAATGTAGCGCTTGAAGGCGAGCTTCAAGTCAGTATTATATTAGTTGTCTCTAATATTAAACTGGCATTTTGCTGTTCCGCTCTCTTACTGTTTCTCGCTAGGTTTTGGAGACAATATTACAAGACAATTTCGTCCCAAATGACACAAACCTGCATGCAGATGGAGAGTTTTGTCAGATCGTTACTGGACCCAATATGGGTGGGAAGAGCTGTTACATTCGTCAAGTTGCTCTCATAGCTATCATGGCTCAGGTATCTTTTACATGTGATTCCTGCTCTTTTAGGCAATAATTATAATATTCTCAGACCCCAGGTTCCAGTAACAAGTCGGGGCATTCACTGGCCTCCCTCACCCTTTCTCTGCACCATGGCAAGTTTTAGCAAAGCCAGCTTCTTGAGTCTCCCCCTCCTCTGCTGTTAAATTAATTAATATTTTTTTCTGTTATGTTAGATTGGCTCTTTTGTGCCTGCATCATCAGCAGAACTACACGTGCTTGATGGTATTTACACCAGGATGGGCGCCTCTGATAGCATCCAGAGAGGTCGAAGCACTTTCCTCGAGGAGCTGAGTGAGGCCTCTCTAATACTTGACAAGGCCACATCTCGCTCTCTTGTGATCATTGATGAGTTGGGAAGGGGTACAAGCACTCACGATGGAGTAGCAATCGCTCACGCAACACTTAACTATCTTCTACAGGAGAAACGCTGTTTGACTCTCTTTGTGACGCATTACCCAAAGATTGCCGATATCCAAAGAGAGTTTCCTAGTTCAGTAGGTGCCTACCATGTCTCTTATCTGACATCAGGATCAGATTCTCGTGATGGAGGAGATGTGACTTACTTGTATAAACTGAAGGTCGGTATATCAGAACGGAGTTTCGGGTTCAAGGTCGCAGAGCTCGCACAGGTTATTGGATCCTCTATATTCTTATTATTTTTAATAAATAATCAATGATCGAAAACATTTGAAGACTTTTTGTGGAAAAATTGAAAAATCCATGCATAATTTAAAGCAGCTATTGTTTATTAAAATACCCACAGATGCTTGCTCTCCTGTGTTTCATTGTTTAGGACCAATTTGGGTTCGTAAATTCTTTTTTACTGTCATCTATGCACCATCTTATTAATAGAATAATTAGCATATAGTTTAACATAACATGGCAGTTTTCCCGATGTGGTGGGTTGGCTCATTATTCTTCTTCGTACATCTATGCCTATGTAGGTACCCTCTACATGTATTAGTCGGGCAACTGTGATGGCTGCAAAGCTGGAGGCTGTAATGAGCAACAGAGTGAGAAACAGGTCGATGGAAGGATCAGCAAGGTCTGGAGGTGCTCGCTTAGTAAAAAAGTCAGAATTTGTCATAGGAGCTATAGAAGATGCAGAGGAATTATCTGTCATGTTGGAGAAGATCTTTTCGAACTTGAACTCCACTTTAGGAGGCACAGATCCCACGAAATTTGAGTCATTGATTCATGCAAGGAACTGGGCAAAGGAATTGACATTGACCTTCTGGTAAATTTAATCAAATCTATCACTGAGAAAAAACATCAAATCCATATTTATCTCAAGGGACTCTTGTCATGACCTTACCATTTGTGCTGTTATTCTGCAGATTGAAGGTAGATACATACCCAGACAAGGGAAAACATTGATATCTACAGCACGATCTTAAGTAGATCAAATTAATTAGAAAGCTCTGTATATTTTTGGGATGTATAACGTCATTGGCTATAAATGTTGTCGATTTTGGCTTGGTTTCTCATGTAAGATAATCATTCTGTGTAAATTGAATGTACTTTTGTATTGCAATCAATTCAGTTCAATTTTTGAGCTAGTCTGACCCTTTTCCAGTCCAGAAAATGGTATTTCCTAATCTCGTACGCATCCTTGCTTAAGAAACAGTGGCACATACTCACGGTTGACAGACAGTGCCGGTGTAGACCTTGTCAGCGAGGAAGCTCTCTTAAGCAAAGTACACTTTGCATCGGTTGGACGGAGACTTGGTGGAATCCTGCTGTTGAACTGTTCGAATTGGTCGATCCACTAAAAAGGGTAAATCTCTTCTAATATGTGGATTATTTTTTTTTCATTTACAAGATTTGAATTGAGATTTTATTTACGGAGATCTTGCCAAATGCAGCGAAGCAGTTCATCAAGGTGAAGGGGCACAAAGATCAATAGCCTCAAGCGCAACTTTTGTTATTGGGCCGAAATCAGGACCAACTTCTAATTAAGCCCAACAGGTCCCCCCCGCTGAAGTGAATATTGGATCGGTTCATTACACGCTAAAGCCTCTCTCTCTCTCTCTCTCTCTCTCTCTCTCTCTCAAGCTGATTCATCAGTGCACTTGGACTTGGATGATATAAGCCGAACATAGTCGAGTTCTACTGTATGCATTTTGATGGAGGAGTATAAGAAGCTGCACAAATTACGCGAGAGGTACGTTGTTAACATTTTGATGAGTTCGTCATGGTTAAATTTGATCTTAGTTCTATGCAGAGCTCCAATTTTTCCAATTTTGTTATGGCGTTGGATTAATGCATTGCCGTCGGCTTGGCTACCGATTAGTGATTTCACGTCTTCGATGCTGAAACTGGAATTTATCTCCCAACTAAAGTTGAATATAATTTTAGTTCCAATTGCTGAGATCCTTTAAACTTTGATGTTGGTGGTCTTCAGGCGAAATTTGTTTTCATTTCTGCCATTTGCAGTTGTTGACGATCAATTCGATAGAGCTTTCCTGTTGGATGATCGTTGTTGAACGATTCTATTGATTGGTTAGATAAGAGAAACTGCTGTGCTGAACACAATACGTGAAATTTCCAAGAATGCGAATTCTTAAGCTTTTGTTTTTTTTGGGAAAAAAGCAGTTCTCATCAAACTTTCAGCAAAGAGTTTATATAAGCGTGATAAAAAATGAACATCTCTTAGTCCAAGTAATCTTAATTCAGCGAGCTATGCTCAAGACACCAAATCGATAATCTTACAGAGGCAACGGCCCAATTTTCTCATGAACAATATTGACAATGAGGCAAACTATTTCCTCTGCCTAAAGAGAAGGCTCCTCTGCCTTCCATCGCTTCCCTTGAAGCGGCCTTTGAATCCTCTCCTACAAAACTACAGAAAGCCAGCTTCTTAGTCTCCACATCCAGGCTCCTACCTCTAAGTTGAAGCAACCACAAAGCTTCGGTGCTCCAATCTCACCCTGCCTTACAAACACCAATCCTCATAAGATTCACTGACCAAACTTTTCTTTCTTTCTTTCTTTCTTTTTTTGGATAATTCCACTGACCAAACTTGCTTAGTGAGGTTGCAAGAAAAAGAGCAAATGGTCATGTGATTCTGGCCTACTGCCGCACAACTTACATTGATCAGAGAACATATTCCATCAGGCTAATCTTAACTTAGTGCCAAGCCTACCCAACCAGAAAGCTCCAGTGCTCCGATCTCACCCTCCTGGAAACACAGTCCAGAAAAGTTGTTGCAGATGTCAGTCTTATCGAACAGCTCAGGATTCCTATTTTAGGCACATGGCAGCATTGATAAGGCTGCGTACATTAGTGTGGCTAACTAATGCAAGAGTGAAATTTCCTCTCACTCCATCAGTTCATGTGTTGCCACTTATGAATTCTTAAACTTTTGCTGCATATAATTGAAATATTTCTGCAGAGGAGATGCAGTCTGCTTATTTTAATTCCAGAATGCCTCCATAGTCTTAAGCTGTGTCCAAAAGAATGGGCTACCTCTTGTTCAGTCATGAGTTTGTTTGTAATCACGATGCTTCGCAATGCAGTTTAAGTACATCCTTAAACAATTGATGTGACATTAGCTTGCTGTGTTGGTTGATGCTATAAATTTCACCATCTTCAGCATTTGACCAATACTGTATCGTTTGGAAACCCCAGAATAGAGGAGGGAATGGGAAATCCATGAAACTTATAGCAATCAAGGATGGACAGGCTACAAGCTGCTCAAGAGTCGGATGATGATGATTCAGCACTGGAGAAGGACCCTGAAGAAGATGCTGATGATTCGGCACAGGAGGAGGACCCTGAACAAGTGATTGATAATGAAGTGGAAGATGATCCAGAAGAGCTGGAGGAGGATCCGGAAGAAGAACTAGATAATGAAAAGGAAGATGATCCTGAGGAAGAAGTAGATAATATTGAAGAGGAAGGCGATCCTTATGAAGAGGAAGATCATCCAAAAGCAGAAGAGATTTCAGAAGGTTTTCACAGCGAGTATGTCAAGAATGAGTTATTAGGGAAATCTGGTGGCATCTTAAACGTGCATCAGCCAGTCAAGAAATTAAATATGGAGCCAAAGTTAGAGTCACGTTTAAGCTGCAGTCCAGAAAATAAATCAGTTCCTGCAAAGGGCAGTCCAATACAGAAGAATTGTAGGCAAGGCGAATACCTAAATTCAGAGTATGATTGTGGTTCTACTGCATCAGATCAAAGCAGCTACAAGCTTCACTTCTTGAAGGCAAGCAATGACGGGCATAGTTCTTTAAAACAGGAGGGGACAGGAAGTTCAGGAAAGCGGAGGCGGACAAGATGGGACCAACAGCCCGAAGGAAGCACCGGTGGAGAAAGTCTAGAACGTGATAGGAGCAGCAAAAGAAGAAAAACTAGGTGGGCTAGCATTGATTCTCAGATAAAATTGCTTGGTCCTCTTCAACTCCCTGACTTCACCAAGGAGACTGTTCTAGCTTCCGAATTTGATAATGAAATGCATCATGTGAGGGAAGAACTGGTAGATATCGACTACAAGTTGCAAAAACCTGTGATTCAAGATGAAAGGCCTAAGGAGGAACAATCTCCTTCTCCAGAGCCATTTTATGACAAACTTGGCCTCAGAATAAATACACGTGAAGCAAGGCTTCGCCAGAAACTCATTGATAGGCGCCAGTATCTAATTTCAATGTTAATTAAGAAGCATCCAACTTTCATGACTCCAAAGCATAATAAGACCCTGAAGCTTTGCAAGAAACTCTATGTACCAGTGAAGCAATATCCTGGGTATAATTTCGCTGGCCTGATTATTGGTCCTCGAGGGAATACCCAAAAGAGGATGGAACAGGAGACTGGAGCGAAGATTTCATTAAGAGGTTCAGGTTCCTTCTCGTGGGGGAAGCATGCCTCCGAGAATGATGACTTGCATGTCCTTATAGAGGCAGATAATGAGGATTCCTTAGATGCAGCCTCTGGAATGGTCGAGAAACTGCTGATTCCAATTGATGAGGAAATGAATGATCATAAGCAGGCGCAGTTAAAGGAACTTGCTGAGCTAAAGGAAAATTCTAAAGAGCAGAACAAGTGCTACACTTGTGGTGAACTGGGGCATCGGTTTCAAATGTGCCCTTATCAGCTATTCTGTTCTCCCTCTATTCCCAGTGATGCAATTGACAGTAATAACACCTCTGATAAAGGGAATACAAAAATGAGAGGATCGTCTTTGCATGGGAAGGGAACTCTCTATGTGAGCCAGCTCCCTGGAAGAGTAGATGACCATCTTCTGAAGGAACTCTTTTGTCCATTTGGCAACCTCATCGAAGCTAGGGTAATTAGGGATGGAGAAGTTGGAAAGAGCAAAGGTTGTGGGATTGTTAAGTTTAAGGATCCAAATGATGCAGCTGTGGCTGCAGCACACTTGAATGGGTTCAGCTATGAAGGCAATAAGTTGGCAGTTAAAGCTGTTCAAAGATCAACCACTGTTGCATCCGTGAGTCAAAAGAGCACAGGATCCTCTCCCGCTAACTCAAGTATTACAAGGAAGACTGTACAGCCAGCAGCCACATCAGGATTACTGCTTACAGAACACCCGGCACATTTTCCAGCGTCTCTTAGTTGTTCTCTTGAGGGTGGATCGTTCTTAAACAACATGGCAGATCTTTTTGTTAGCAACCTGCCGGATGGTCTAGATGAGAATCGCTTGAAGGAATTGTTTTGTCCCTTTGGCAGGGTTTCTGAAGCTAAAGTACTGAGGGACGCGAGTACTGGAAGGAGTAAAGGTTGTGGGTCTGTTAGATACAAGAATCCTGAAGATGCTTCCATGGCATTGTTGCATCTAAATGGGCTTGAAATTGAGGGGAGAATGTTATCAGTTTCTTGGAATTTTCCAAATAAAACTTGGCCTGATCTTCTGCAAGGATCCACAATTATGGAGTCTAAGCTTTCTTCCCCGATGTTTGCTGACCATGGTAGCCTTCTTCCTAGAGGCTCAAGCTTCACCTTCACCCCTCCCTTCACCGGTTCTAACTCCTTTGATATCCGCAGCATGAACAGCTTCGGCTCATCATATACTTTTTCAGACCAAAGTCCTTTCTCGTCTTTGAGTTATATGGCAGGATTTCCTGGAGATCCAGATTACCCAAGCTCGCAATTTGGAACTTACTTTACGACACCTGACAACGGGCTACCTCCTCCACAACTTTTCCATACACCTGAGAGCAATATGAGGCCAATAATTTGGTCAATGCCTCCTCGACCATCGTAATGTGTTCGAATTAAATCTTAATATGTAAGTTAATTTAATGCAAGAATTGTTATCTTGTAGAAGAAAAATGGTCTAGTTGATGCTCAGTAAATAAATTCTTCTTAGTTTATGTACAGCATGTGCAGTTTCCCATCTTTCTTTGCCCATGCTTAAACTGAAGATTCAATTGCTCAAGGAAAATGTGTTCCGTTGAACAAACGGAGCCTCATACCCATGCAACAGTACATTTGTGCTGCTCTTTTCTAGTTGTCTTACAAGCATGTCTTCAGTCAAACCAAGGCCAACAAATTCAGGCTCAATCCATTAGTTACAAAATCATGACGTACACATAAATATCTAATGAAACTGTTGTTGGAATTGAGATCTATCATCCTTCATCTATACATGTAATTCTCTCAGTCGGTATCATTCCTAATGCCTGCTATAAACGATCTGAGTTCTCTCGCCTTCCTGACATGTTCAGGAGACACATCATTGTCTGATTCAGTAAGATCAACAACATCAACTGGTTGCTGACAAAATTCTCTGCTTTCAGAGACAGGTCGGGTGCAAATTGCTGGAGATGGGCTCAAAAGATCAATGAACTCAGTGCCAGAAGTCCTAGAAGCAACTGGAGAGCGTGATGAAGGAGCAACTGAATCAGCTTTGGTGTCGAAATCTTTACCCAGCGGAGGCTTACAGTCTGATATACCAATTTCTATCAGAGGACTTTTGTCTTCTGGCAGTGTTATGGCTCTTGGAGGAGGATAACTAACGTTTGGATTGCTATTCCCTCCCAAATTGATATCAAGCAACAGATTTTGAAGCTTCAAATCAATTTCAGCAACCGATGAACCAGTCTTCGGCTTCCGCTTCCTCTGTCTAGGTTTTTGATTTTTTTGTTTCTTCTTCTGAGCAATGCTTTCCTCAAACTCGCGTATTTTTTCAGGACAAACACTAAGCAATGGAAGAAAAGAACCAATAGTTAGAGATCTGTATGTGTCTTCATGGTAATAGCAATACCTCCCTGAATATGGAGATTTAAGTGGGATTGCAAGAAATTCATTACCTCTCCAAGAGATCTGCAGGCACTATGGTGGGTTTGATTCCTTCAAGGCCTTCCCACAAAACTTCGAAGCATTCTTTTCCCTGAACTTTTCTATGCTTGATGATTCCTGATACTGGACACTTCACTGGAATCTGGAATTGGGATCATTTCAATGTAAAGGTTGAATTTGAGGATGTGACACCTAAATTTTGCTTCCTTTCCATGGGAAATATATTAAAAATGAGAAGAAAATAAGAAACAAGGCACAGTAGCATCAAAATTTCGAGTTTACCTGGTGTAGTGGAAGCTCAAGTCCAACTGCTGATGATTTTGAGCGCAGATTGGCGAATCTCCGCAGATCTCTTTCAGCAATCCTTGGAAGGATGTACTCATCTAGAGCATCACTCAGATAAGTCAACCAGCCTTTAATATTGCAAGGAAAGAGGAGGATAAATTATATAGTCAGGGGACCTGTTAGTTCTGGAGGCCACTCAAAAAGCTGAGAACATATCTGCTGGAGTTTGGCCCGCTCAAATGGATGTTGACAAAGAACCCTACATATAATAAAGTACTCAATGTCAACAAGTGCCTGGACTATTGCAAAATAACAACGTTTTCATTGCTTCACTGGCCTGAAGGCCCAATTTCAAAGGGAAAATTGGGTGAAAGCATCCACAGCAGGCAGATGAGTTGAATTACCTATGGACAGCATCAGAATCTGCCAAGTGGCATTTTGGCTTCATATAGGCATTTACTACTAGCAAAAACTGTTCAGTCCCATCAGATTTATGTTCACCATCTAGCAAAGCCATTCAAAAGATGAACAACTTGGCTTTATTAGATTCACCAAAAGCGACAGTTCAGATAAAGCAACAAGGAAGAATTCATCAGGTTTTAGGGAAAATCACCTTTAACATTCAACTCATCTACTGAGTTTTCCTTGTCATTGGACTTGGGTGGCCCCCCCTGCTTCTTTGATCCTTTGGTCTTCTTTAGAAAGGGCAAGCCCCCATGTATGATCCTTTTAAGTATTATGGCATCTCCTGCTGATTTCACGATCTGACATGCAGACTCCTGCTAGAGAAAGGGAGATAGGAACTTATTGATTAAACGTACCACTTCTAGAAAAGCTTACTCTCGGAAAAGAGAAGTTCATTTTCTTTTTTAACTCACCTGACCAAATCCATGAACCCCTTGAGAGTAATCGCTCCCGAGAAGCAATGCCAAAGCAATCTGAAAATACAAAGAAATCCAGTTTGTTTCAGAGGAAAATCCAAAAGGAGACAGGGTCTTTTCTTTATCCATCAAGAGAAGGAACTTGACTCTTAGAACCCGAAGCAGATATCACATGGAAGAGCCAAACAAAACAAACAAATATGATCTAAGGCAAAAACTGACTGGGAAAGTATTCATTCATTGCCAGTGAACCTAGGAAGATTCTATTTTAAATTAAACACAGATAAATGGGCATCTTGAATTACCAATGAGTTTCTTCCAAACCCTAGCTGCCTCTCTATGTCAGCCATTTCATAACAAACAACATAACCACCGTCTCCTGATTTTCAAGAGAGTACAAGGATTAGTAATACCACGTGGTGGAATAGATGAAATATGACAGGAGCTCTTACTTCCGAGGCAAATGTCCCTGTAAACTGTCTTTGCACCAAACAGGAATATGTCTGAATCTGATGTGAAACATCCATCCTAATAATCACGGCAATATGTCCCACATCAAAAGCGATGCATGCATAAAAATCCATATACACATCTATGGTTATTGGTGATAAAGAAGCTATCTTGCTCACACAAAGAGATTCTGAATTTAAAAGGGCACACTGCGCTTCAGCTTCTTCTATCCTGAATAGAAGAGAAGAGCAAAGGTTAACCTAAAGATCTTAAGTGAAAACAGAGAAAGATACTTTAATTTATGAACCAAGTTTTGTCAGAAAATATCTTCTGAGATCCTCCTCTTTCTCATCCTCGAGGTGGTGCCTCGGAAACTTCATTCAGTTCTCAGGTGATTACTAAGTATTACTAACGTTCAAGTTAAGCACCTTACCCATCTAAACAAGGGATTCCAAGCGCCTGGCCCAAGATCTTCGCCTCTTTTATCATGCAAGAGAACTCAGAGCCCATGTTTCTCCGCAGTGAAGACACATTCCGTGAATTCTTTTCTTCTTGGTTGACCTGCCATATTGTTAGTAGAATGAGCCTCTCTCAAATGGAAAAGATGGTAGGGCATGAGATCAGGATGATTTCAAACAACCTCATTTCCTGAGTTCAATCGCCGCCTATAAGTAGATAGCTTGATGGCAGGAATTGCTCCATCTGCAAGATACGGGAAAAGTGAAACTCCTATAAGACTTCCTGAGTTCAAAAGAGAGCGCCGCACAAATAAGCATATACTTACAACAATAGAAGCACACCAATGACTAGCACGGAAACTAACAAAGAACTGTCTCAGAAGTTCGATCAAAACTCAACCAGAGAAATCAAACAAGCAGTAATATTTCACTTGCATCACGTGTCATGTAAATTACTCAGTACCCCACACCCCCATATCCTTTTCCACGGACTAGAAAGCTACAGTTTTTCAAGAAAAGGGAGTAACTTCCATTTAGCAAGTTTGGAAACACTCTTAAAAGAATTTTCAAAAAATGAACCTTACCGGTGACAAAAATAAGGCTGCAATTGAGGGCAATGAGAGCTCGAAGGCGGTGAAAGAGGCCTTTGAGGTAGACCTTCTCTCGAACACAATTGTGAGACTTGCTAACATTCTGGAGTTGGACCATCCAACACGAGAGATCTATGCACACTCTCTTGTTCCTAGTAAGGTTTCAAAGCACGGCGTGCAGACAGTGTCAAGATTTGAAGGAAACGAGAAGAAGGGGGCAAGAACAGAGGAAAAGTACAGAAAGCCCACTGAAGATGGTGAAGTGGGAGAATCTTCTTGCATGATTCTAAGATGTCCCACAAGTTCTTCACGCCCATGTCTTCTCGGTCTTCGATTCCCTCTGCTTGTGCTCCGACCGCGAGAGAACGAGGAGGAATGGATTGGTGGCTACTTCTGAAAGAGGGAAAGCCTGGAACAACGAAATGAGAGAGAGGAGATATCAAATCATAAAATTAGAAAAATCGTAAATGGAGGAGAAATACAAAGAAAAGAAATATGTTTGAAAAAAAAAATCTCAGCTTCCTCACTATCCGGCCGGCGCTCTCTTTTGTATTTATTTTTTTGTTGGAAAAAGGAGGCTGCAGTATTATTAGAACGGCGCTTCTCTCTCTGTTTGTAGGCTGTCCTCTCAGCCGGCCAGAAAATCTACCTAACAGTTTCCAGAGGACTCCCCGGCGATGGCTCTGCAGCTCTGGGAGACGCTAAAGGAAGCGATCGTCGCGTACACCGGCTTGTCTCCGACGACTTTCTTCACGGTCCTCTCTCTGGGCTTGGCGGTGTACTACGCGGTGTCGGGGCTTTTCGGATCCTCAGATCATCATTCGACGGCTCGGGACTACGGAGAGCAGACGCAGCCGCTGCCTCCTCCGGTTCAGCTTGGCGAGGTCACCGAGGAGGAGCTGAAACAGTATGACGGTACCGATCCTACTAGGCCTCTGCTCATGGCAATTAAGGGACAGATCTACGACGTCTCTCAAAGCAGGTAATATAAACCACTCTCTAGCTCCTGTATAAGCTTAAGCTGAGTGATGGACCTGCTGACTGCAAAAGCTGCGATGGAACTTCAAGCAATTTCTTTCCCGTATCATATCTGTTTTCAGGCTTTCTTTCGCACTGTCTTGAAATTACTGTGTTGTCCGACTGGTCTGTTTGGCATCGAGCTCGTTGTGTTTTTATTTTCACTGCTCATTGTTTGTCCTATCTGTCTGAACTTTATGTGTTTGGTTACCTGGGAATTGCATACGCTTGGTCAGTCTGGCGCTTTCTTTTATCAGTTTTGCAGCCATGGAAATTCCCCTTTGCTTTCGTATGATGCAGCTGCATAAGCTCGTCTCTTAGTTATAGTCATTTTCATGATCTAATGTTTCTATATGAGTTGCTTGATAGATGCTTAGTCACTGTGATTGCTATTGGAGATGGATCATATGGAGTTAGATATATGTTAATTAGTTTGCTTGCCCTATATTCAGTGACGAGCAAATCGCTCAAGAGAAATGGCGTAATTTTATTGGTTGCTTTGATCTCTAATTGCTGGGATCCACTCTCCTGCAGGATGTTCTATGGACCAGGAGGCCCTTATGCCTTGTTTGCTGGAAAGGATGCTAGCAGAGCTCTTGCTAAAATGTCGTTCGAGGAGAAAGATCTCACCGGGGACATTTCTGGTCTTGGCCCGTTTGAGCTTGATGCCCTGCAGGACTGGGAATACAAGTTCATGAGCAAGTATATTAAAGTTGGAACAATCAAGAAGACTGTCCCGGTAACTGATGAGGGGTCTTCTGCTGGTGAACCTGTAGTGGCAACAGATAAGACTGAAGAGAAGCCATCTGTTGAATAAAGCTGTAGTTTGTGAAGCATTGTTCTGTTACCCTGTGTCATGGATCGTGTTGGCTTTTTCATGATTTTATTTCATAGTTATTGGGAGGTATGTTTCCACTGGAGATGAATAATTGGATGAGAAAAATAAGCTGTAAGAAGGAGCTGGTGAAATATCGAAATCAGAATTGCCTATTCTTCAGCATCTTTTCTTCAAAAGTCTTGACTTCTAATACTGCATTTTGTTGTTGAGCTAAAATTTAATAATTTGTTACTAACTGCAAAGTCCAATCAGATGTTCTCAGGCACTTCAAAAAGTTGAGATTTTTCCCAGGATGTCCACATTTTTGTGGCAGAGTCATCGCTGCAACATTGACACTGCCATTCCAGCATGAAATTTTTTTTTTTTGGTTGCCCATCCAGTGTCCGGTACCCGAAGGCTAGCCGACTAATCCGGATTCGGGATACTGTCAGACGGTTTCTTGGGGGTTCCAGCATGAAATTGTTACATATTAGATTGCAGATGTCGATTGGCATGATGAAGAGCTCACGTTTTCAAATTTTTATGTAACAGCCTGCGCGATGACAGCATCTGGTGAAACTTCATCTTCTGCTTCCATAATAATGCTCTGGGAGACAGAAATTTGTTTGTCGTATTTCAGGACGTAAATTTTCATCTGCATCACTTTCTTCAGCTGGTTATTATTATAATTTTCAAGTCATCACAAAAATCTTCTTCATACATGGAAGCCAAGGAAAAATCTGCTAAACTTCTGGTGCTTCAGGATGCAAACCTACCGAGTCAATGTCATTATGCGGATTTTTATCATAAGACTGAATGAAAATGGCTGGTTTTTTAGTATTGACAGGAGGAACTGTTCTTGCAGGTTATAGCCACCAGATGAAGACTCCTACTATTCCTATTAACAGTCTCAGGACCTTGAAGTTGGCCTAATCAATCAGATGCTCAGAGGAGATGTTCTTTTTTTCCGTTGTTGATATCGTTGAAATTCGACTCTCTCTGATCCCGTTTCTTGTGACCATTTTCACACTTGTCGGTGTTGCAAGTTGCCACCTTGTTCATTTCTACGGTGATCATAAAATTAACAGAGAAATTTCCTCACTGAGCTTCGCTTCAGCGGTCAGTGCTGTGAAACCCTGGGACGGTGAAGTCAGCTAGCTTTGCACGGAACCTCACTGACTTCTCCCAAAATAACCAGACCAACTCCCCAAATGACTGGGCAAAAGCATCTGAAATTTTATCCTATAACAGGTAATGATTGGCGTCATTTATCTAATATCCTTTTTGCCCCGGTCAGACTTCTCGTTCTAAGCACAATGATCGTATCCATGTAACTTCATTAGAGTTTATGCTCTGTGAAGTGCTCAAGATCGATGACACAGCAACAACTGTGGATCACACAGCATTCCTGTCTTCCTGTACTCCTGGCGGTTTATTGACATGTACTCTGATCACAGAGATTTCTGGACCAAGATCCAAAATATTACCCAAGTCCCTAGTCTTTTGGTCCCGGAACTTGAAATCTAGAGAAAATATAATAGAGAATGATGACTGATTGAATGCCCGGAAGCTATTGCATGAGTCTCATTTTCTGCAGATTGGAGATTGAATTTACGATCAAGTACTTCAGGTTGAATCTCCAGTGGACTCGATCCATGCCTTGAGCCTCATGACTATTTGATCCATATCTGACTCCAATCAAACTGGGAAGATGATGAATACCATCTCCAGGTCTTCCAGTTTCCTTTATGATAGTTGAAGCATCCGTGACTTCTCTAACACCCGATCTGAACTTAAGGATTACGCGCTTCCCGCCCTAAGATCCTCTCTGGATGTTTGGTGAGCCAGCACTTCTTCGGGAGCTACGGAGTTGTCACTCAGATTTAATATTTAGCACATCCAATCCATGACATGATCCTTCTCACCTACCTGCTCTTTTTCCTGATGTCCTAGGAATGGAAAGAACACTGAAAAAGCCTTCTTAAGATCTTCTGTTACTTGTGTTTAGTGAAAAAGTCTCCATTGCACAACTGATCCGCGGGTATTATATCTTCAATTGTGAGATTTCTCCATTTATAAAAATTAACACTTGACACTTTAGACCAGTCAAAGATGTATATATGGACCACATGGACAGACCTGCATTAACACAAATAAAGGAACACCAGAAATCAGAAAAACCTGAAATTATAGTCAAGTGCCCGTCACATCCAGTCTTCTCTCTGGTAGGCTCGAGCAGCGTAACGTATCTTCCCACCACCTGCAATGCGACGCAGCGACAATCGATCAACTTTGGCACCACGTGGTCATTCTGGAATGACCTTTCTGCCCTCGTAACTCTGTTTGACTCGTTCACAGGGGGAGAGAGTAAAGATAGAGGAGCAAGAGAGCTTTCTGGACAAGACGTTTGTTCCCGGCGATTGCGAGATTCCGGCTATAATGGCCGACCAGAGCTCCGAAGACTGGCTCCCCGCTGGCTGGACTGTTAGCGTGCGGGTGAGACGCAACGGTAAGAAGGACAAGGTAAATTCACAACACTGCCATTTCCGACTTTCTTCACTTCTTTGTCTTCAGCTTCGTTGTTTGCTCAGTTTAGATCTTTATCTCCAGCTCCAGAGATCCTCCGATGTTCATACAATTGACAGACGGAGCCGATTTTAAATTTGACCAGCGAGCAGTTGTTTGTTGATTTGTTTGTCTGATAGATATTGCCGATGTTCTGTATGTGAGGAAATTATGTAAATTGATGGAACATGTATGCAGTAAAAGGTACAGCGCAGCTGGAAATTGCCGGTTTTGTAGTTATCTTGCTATTTTTCAAAATCATTGTAGGCTGCAGGCTGCATGTATAGTCCAGGCCAAAGTATAGGTTGTTGGGTATGTTGTGTAATTGTTATATGCATGGATTGATCGCCTAAAACTAAACTGAAGGGATTAGAATGTTTTGGCACTTTGAGACGGCTTCGAGTTTTCTATATCTGGACGTAGATGAAATTCTGCTTCAGTCCAGAAAGGAAATTCATATTCCAGCTATAAACAGAGAGTGCTTACTATTTGTATTATGCATCAGAATGAGCTTGCCCCTTGTCTACTTAAATTTCAAGTACTGTAATGTGGTCACTTCCGTTGTGTTGCCCCATTTGAAGATTTTGTTGATTTATGATCCAAAAGAAAGATTTTGTTGATTTTGCGCAGGCATATATTTGTTTTTCATCCTGATGCTTTTGTAGTAACTATAACTGGTGAGAGAGGATAATATGGTTTTCTTTCATTTATGCGTTGTTAATTATCTTGTTGCATTTAAATGTGTAATAATCAATACTTATTTTTTGACACTCTTGGCCTTCTTAAATATACAGCATTATCTTGCTCCTTCTGGGCTCAAGTTCTATTCAAAATTAGAGGTGACACGTTATCTCAAGACTGCACAAAGCAATCCTCCTGAGCTGAAACAGGAGAAAGATGCCATCTTCCTAGAATCTGCTAAAGATGCTTCTGCTGATGCTGTAGAAAAAGAAGGTCCTAATTCTGAGGAGAAGGGAATATTGGGCCTTGAATTGTTGTCTCTAAATGTCAGTTGCAGAATTCACTGCCCACTATCTCTTTTCTTTCAATCACAGGTGAATGACTGGATGTTGTGTTGTACAAACTGCAGGGTTCTCCTGAATCTGAGGATAAGTATTACAGTGCTCAGGAAACTGTTGACGATGATTGTGTCGATGCTGCACAAAGTGGCTATCTTAATTCTCAAGATCAGGAAATGCTAAGCCAGAGCAACCTGCTGAACATGTTTGATGCTGAACTTGTTGCCTGTTGTTTTTTTGACCATGGAATAGATGAAGAAGTTTTTGTAAAATTTTCAACTTCTACAGTGCAGTTGTCCTAAATCCGGAGAGGTTAAAGCTCTAGCTATCGAGGAATTTGCAAATAATGTTTGTGGGTCTTCCATGGAGGCGATAAAATCCAATATGGAGCAATTCAAAGAAAATGTTAGTGCAAAATTTCATTCTTATTGTTTTCTTTCATCGCTGAAGTCAGAATTGAGACGGTGAAATTTTATGCCACTTGATCATACAGCCCAGTTCTCCTCAATCCAAAGAAGTGAAAAGTATTAATGCCAAGGAATCTGCCATTCGGATTTGTGGAAATGCTGCAGAGAATCTTTCTCAGCAGTCCAAAGAGGAAAATGCCATCCTTGAAGAAAGCAGAAAAGATGCTTGTGATCATGAAGAAGAAGGCTGTTCTCCAAGTTCAAAAGAGAAGAAGAAAACCAGGACAAAGCAATCTGCCAGCGTTTGTAGCTAAATCTCTCCCTTCTTTTTCTAAATAAGTTACAACATTTTGATGCTTCTCTAATTAAGCCTTTTTGATAATTCAAGCAATCCAGGTTTTAGTTGAAAGTGGCGCAGCAGAAGGGTTGCCTGATGGGTGGATCAAGGAAGTAAAAGTTAGAAAGAAGAATAATGTTGTCAGAAAAGATGCGGTATTTATATTGTAAAATTCCGTTCCGGTGCTTATACCATATGATTCTTCATTTCATTTTTTATAGTTTCAATCAAGTCTCTTCTTTTTTGTTTCTCGAGCTCGTTTACCTCTCAGGGAGGCTTTACCGAATGCTATGGACGCTCTTTTTTTTGTGCAGTACTATATTGATCCTTCGAGTGGATACACATTTCGCTCAATGAAAGATGCTCTTCGTTATCTTGCCACTGGGAACATTGGGAGGCTTGCATTTAAGAGAAAGGGTACAGCTGACATTGATACAGATTTGGGCGACAACAAGAACTTTGTAAGCAGATTTGCACTTGTCATTTCTTGTTGGTGTATGGTTGATCTTATTGAAGTATTTTTTTTCCTTCACCAGTTCTGCATTGGATTTGCAACTCTATATAAATATCAATTTGATTATTGATTTTATGTAATGAACCAGTTTATGTCAAGAATCTTCAAGTTGTTTGAGTTTTTTTCCTTTTTTTTGAGTTTTGACAGGCCACGGTTGTCATCTAAAAACATTTTGTTTAGCTTGACTCCTCGTTTTTTTTTTTTCACTAGTGATTACTTGCTCCTGACTTGAGATTTTATTGGGTCTGAAAGGTGCTATTAGTTAAAATTATGGAATTATCTGATGTTTCTTTCTCTTATTGCCTCTGTCAGTCAACTAGTGAGACCAAAAGGCAGAAACAAGATAAAAATGGAACAATTTCCGAGGATCAGAAGTTGAAGCAGACTGAACAGCACAGTTCAGATGAAAACAAGAGAGCCACCAAAGACTGGAGCTCAGGACAGAGCGCTGAAGTGACAAATGAGCAGGTTGTTGAACCTCCTGATATTGGAAAAGGGATGCAAGGTGCTGAATATTATTTTGGTCAAGGTAATAGTAAAGCTTGCCTTTGATTTATATCTTGAGCTGCTTTATCCTCTTCTCCTCCAGCTTCCTTCCCACTACTTTGTAGCAAATAAAATCTCTGGAAGACGAGAAGGGCCCACCCTCTCGTAATGATCCTGATCCTGATCCTGATCCTCAACTTTGTCAACTAGGATCAGTGTGAGAAGAATCATCTTTAATCATAATTTTTTCATCTGTTAAGAGTTCTATTTCTCGTGATGCAGGTGTTTCAGTCTCTGGTTTGAGTGGCTCAGATCTACCCAAGCGATGGATTTCAGAAAAAAATGAAAAGAGTAACAGCTCCAGTGAAACTGATTCAATTCCAGCTAACGAAACTGTGGTTACTCGAGATCAGCACCCCTCAAGAAAGACAGAAGAGATGCCTGTTTTGGCTGAGAAAGCTACAGTTCTTAGAGATGAACTGCCTTCAGAGAATACGAAGGATGCACCAGCTTCAGCTTCAGCTTCAGTAGCTGGGGTGCCTCGAGATGAGCAGCCCCAAGAGAATACAGAAAAGACTCATGCTTCAGCTGATGACACTGGAGGCCCTCGAGCTGAACAGCTCCTAGAGAAGACAGAAGCGATTGCTGCTCTGACTGATGAAGCTGGGGTCCTTCAAGATGAGCATTCTTCTCAAAAGAAAGAAAAAACTCCCAGGGACAGAGCCCCACAGGTCACACCCAAATCTCAGAAAAAGGTCCTTGACTTGCCTTGTAGGACATCAGATCGACTTGCTGGTATTGCAGCTGATCCTGGTTTGGAAGTGACAAGAACTCGAGCACGGCGAGGCATTGTCAGAAAGTTGGATGAAGGGGAACCTATGGTGGTGAAAAGTGTTACCACTAGGGATTGCAGTCAACTACAGTCTCAACCTAGACGTACCAGAAGAGCAAGCAAGTTGTCGGAGTCAATTGCTAGTGTCGGCCCTTCACAAGCTGCTTTGGAAGATGATGCCATTAAACTGAGGAGAGATCAAGGAGATGACAGGAAGAAAGGTGATAATACTCCTGCAATCCCCCAGGAGAATATAATTTCTTCCAATCATGCTGAAAAGCTGAAAGCTAGCAATGAGCCAGAGGAGGAGAACTTGTTACCATTTGAGTTGCCTTCTGGGGATATACTATCGGACCCTTGCATTGAATTTGCTATAAAGACCCTAATGGGAATAGATTTTGATCCTTCCAAGAACACCTCTAGATCAAGCAATGACAGCAGTTCATCAAGGGATGTGGCTTCCCTGGAAGTGCAGGCTGAACACATGGAGACTGAGAGGAAGGTTGATAAGAGACAAGCACCCCTAGATAAAAGTATTTCAATGGCCTACAATTATGAAGAAAAGGCTGGAGCTGAGATCCCGAGCTCCTCTCTGTCTGACTTGCCATTTGGGGACGCATGGCAAGACCCGTGTATTGAATTTGCCATAAAAACTCTCACAGGTGCGATTCCCGTGGAGTATGATTTGGATATTGATGACCTTATGAGACAGCAAATGAGATCAACCCAGATGCAAGAAAACTCCGAGGTTGCTCTGTCTAATGCTGGGGTAAATTTTTGTCCAACAGATTTGTTGCGGCAGCATTCTATTGATGTTTCTTCAGATCGGACTGCTTATAAGCAACAAGGCAGAGTAATTCCCATTACCCAGCAACCTGGGAATAATGTAGACTTACAGAGATTGGGAGGAGCTGTTACGCGGCAACACCATCAAAACCTAGGTAACAGGTACCAGAGATAAGTTGAGCTGCTAGTAGGCTACTTTGTTGTTGGGGATGATAAAGAAATGTACAGCTTTAGGGAATCGGAGAAGGGATGCATATGGGGCATGGTCTTTTCTTCATTTGTTTGGTCACTGCTACGGAGTTGCTGTCATAAAAGATCAAATTAAGCTCTCTTTGGTATCGATGGTGCCAGTGATGATGATTCTAACTATAGATTGCTGTAGTTTGTACCCTCCCCCTAATTATATCAATCGGCAAGAAGATGTTGAAGGACTTCTCACTAGCAGCCGTCTACATGTATCCAACAACATAACTGGTTCCTCATTCTGTCAACGATCAAGTGATCTTCTTTCTCTATAGATCATGTATAATATTAACAGTAGCTTTGATGAGGATCGAGGTTGTGCTATATAAGCTTGTCTCTTCTCCCATGCAAATTAACCTTTGAAATTTCATCCAAGTACGTATTCTGAGTTATAAGAGTGAGAGACTATTATATTATATGAAGGCCCATCATATCCAGTTTCTAATTCTACATTGTAGTGTTTACTTGCGCTATTTTTTACGCTTCCAAATCATTTGAGATGGCTTTTGCTTGACAGTCAAAATGTAAAAGGATAGTCCAGGGGACCGGGCCGGGAGTGGTTTCCTGCCTACCTACCAATAACAATTGACCGTGCCTTTGGATGGGCTAATCTGCTACGGGTATCCGGACAACGGTAGGACAACCTCGATGGTTAAGTTACTGGTGGGTTTGAGGACGAAGGAGCCGATAGAAATAGCAGAGAAGCTTTGTCACGCTGGCATTTCGGTTCTATCCGAGGGTATTTTGGGAAATCGGCTTGGTTAAGCACAGACAGAAGAAGAAGAATCTCTCAGAAGAAAGCGTGAATACTATTAGCCAAAAGAAGTCTGTTGGCCAGAGCAATAAAGTCAACTCTCCTCTCTGTCCTCTTCTCCTCTCATTCTCATAAGCAGCACTCCTCGCCGCCTTTCATCCCGCAGGTTATATTGGTAAATCTCGCTCGCCCTTTAATGTCCTGAAAGCTCTGTTTCAGTAGTTGCCAGAGTTTGACAGATTCTGCTCTGCAACTCATCTTCCTTCTTGTTGTTCTGGTTAGTCTTTCGGTTTCTGCCTTTCATATGCGCTTCGATCTCTTCTTAGATTGTCATATGGAGTGTTCGCTGTTTTTAGACTGGATGATGGCTTGAAACTTGGTTCTTAGTTGTTTGAAGCTATATAGGAAGATGAAAGATAATGATATCTGACTGGAACCGTCCAAAATAGGGTATTGTCTCCAAGACAGGAAGGTGAAAATAGGACTCCATCATTGTTTTTTTTTCTCTCCAGATGAATGGCTGTTTTACTCTGCACCAGTGCACCCTTAAATTGCATTTAGAGTTCTTACCTGTGCTCTTTCATTTTTAAGATCAGAAAGCTTGCTCTTGTTAATCATAACTTACAGACTGGGAAACCAATCTTACAGAAACTGCAGCGAAACAAAACAGAAAGCAAGAGAATTCCTGGGGCATCCCTCAGTCTTTCAAGCAATTTTCCTCCCTTTGCTGTTGCCACCTTTCTTTTCTGGTCTTTTGACACACTGTTTGCTGTTGCCACCTTTCTTTTCTGGTCTTTTGACACACTGTGATCAATCTCGAACAGCATTCCTGATGCCCAACAGATTCCATTCCACTGATGGGATTATACCAGCATGAATCTTTCTGTTCATGGCCTTCCAAACAAGATAAACATGAGCGTGCTAGGCTAACTTATAGACTGAAGCTTTAACAAATTTGTCTTTAAAATTCACAGAAGCCCAGAGAAACTCTCCTCTTCTATATGCAACATCACAAGTGAGGCTGTTTAAGACGAGCACCTGAGACCAGATTTTTCTAGCAAAAGAGCGGCCAAGGCACAAAATGGTCCCTATTTCCATCTTCAGACATGACAAAAGTGGAAGAACAGCCAACTTCCTGTTAACGCACTCTATCCAAAGTGGGAAGCCTGCTTGAAATGGTGGGTCGGGTGATAGAGCTGTGCAGAGGAATAGTGGGAGGCAACCAAGCAGATCTCTTGCAGCCCGTTCTTGTGCCTTTACATCTAAGAACATACCACATACTTGCTAGTCACGAAGAATTTTCCCTTTCAATCTGCTGTCCAAGGGATTCTCTCTTCCCTACCAACAGAATGAGAAATCCTTGTAGCAGTTGCATCAATGCATCCTATGATCTTTTTTAAATAGCTATCTGTTAATTGTGATTTCCCTTGCAGTATATTTTTCAACAAAATGGATGACTAAATTGTTGGCTAACAAAGATGCGGTCATATGAAAAATGACATTTTTTAATTTGTAGTTACTGTCCTTGTATTACCAGTATGTAGCTCATCACAGTACTTCATGTTCTTGTTCAGGTGAAGACAAGCTAACCGTTTGTGAAGCAAGTCCTCGGGGAGTTAACTTCAAATCAATGGCGTAAATATTGCTTTTTCATCATTCATGTTTCAGTTGTTTTGTATGTAAGATTACTGATTGGGGATTTGTGTTTGAAGAATGTCATCTGAAAGTGCCAACGTGGTTGTTAGGCTGGCACGTCCAGCGGCCTCTCATGCTGAACTGGTACTAAAATGTCAGTATTTGTCAGACAGTGGTTAGTTTTTGGAGTCACAAGAGGTGTTTGTGCTCAGGATACAGCTCAATCTTTCTTCCGACAAGAGCCATGCTTACTGTCTTATCTGATACATCATATAGATGTCGCTGTATACTGATATTGGTCCATTGATACTGTATCCAGTAAATGATCTGTGTAATTTATAATATTGAAGTAGTGACTTTCTCTGTTCCATTCTGCAGTCTCTGGTTGGTTTCATTGTCTCTGTCCGCAAATCTTTTTTTAATTTCTGGCAAGTATGGACTCGCTGATTCAGCACTTATGCAGGGGTAAGAAGGGCCGGGTGCAATGGGATGAGGATAACCTTGGGGAGATAGAAGCCAACAAACCTGTTAGGCAGAAAATTACAGAGCCCAAGACACCCTATCATCCAATGATGATGATGATGATGATGATGTAAGCCAATTCACATCTTTCCTTCTTTTTCTGTCAGTGCCTTCCTCGAATGATTATTGAAAAGACCAAGTTTGAGAGGATCTAATAATGTGAGTTTATTCTGGTGGTTGTGTTGATTATATCAGACTAGGTGTGCTAAGCTTATGCATGTTACTTTTCAAATTGATGTTATATGATCTTTCCTTGTCAAGCATAACTTTTTGATAATTGAAGATTTGGCTGAGCAATCTCACAAGAAGGGTGATTTATTTTGTAGGTTCTGTATCTCCAAGGCAGAGTCGCTTTGATGAATATGTTGATCAGCATGTAGAAGCTATACAATTTGCACTGGATAATGCGAGTCATGCAGAAGGCTCTTCAAGTGGAAAAGTGGGTCCAGAGTCTGGTGATTGGATATCATTTGAGGATGAGCCCAATGCTTATTATGAAGGTTGTTGAGAAACTTAATCGGTCCCATCGTAACTTTTTCTTCAGTCTTTATTGTTAGGGGCTATTTGTGTTTAAATAAACCAATTATGGCCATTATGGGTTACATGAAAGAAAAGGGCTTTCTAACTAACAGGTCTGAATGAAATTGAAAAATATCTTCTATCTTCAGCTTTCTGACAGTGATATTTCCCCCCCTGTACTGCCTCCAAGATTCTGAAACAGATGGTAGTGGGATGAGCTTTAGAGAGCAGAGAAGAGCACACTATGATGAGTTTCTGAAAGTGAGAGAGCTTCGACAAAAAGGTTCTCTGCTCGAGGATGAAGATGATAATGCTGCGATGGAAGAGGCTGATGGCGTTCCACATTCTTCATCTTTAAGTGCCGGTGTGAGAGACATAGAAATCAAGGAAGGTAGAGCAAGTAGAACTGAGAAACCATGGAAGTAACCTATCCTCGTGCTGACTAATGGTAGTGTCATCTATCGTGTAATTTCAGAGACTTTGTTGTGGTGAAAAGCAACTCTGAGTGGCCCCTTTAACTACACGTTGGAGTGGAAGTGATGGGAAGGCAGAATCAGAATCACTTGTCATTTTAATTTTTTTCAGATGAAACTGAAAGATTCTGTTCTCTTTGGGCAGTTTTGCTCGTAAACATCGTCCTCAATCTGAAGTAATTTTAGTGGACTACTTGTGTTCGGGGAAGCTATTGTGTACTGTGTTACCTTCATTTCCTTGTTCTACAGTTTTGGGTGACTGTTCAAACTGATCATATCCTGATTTTTTTTGGCACATGGAATAGCCATATCATCTTCAAGCTTTCAACTGTAAACTGGTTATTGCCATAAACTCAGATGCGGTTTCACTCTTCACTGATGAAGGTTATCACAAGCCGATGAGATTACTTGCTGGGAAAAATGTAACTTTACTTGATGGCCCAGCCCTATGTGCCGAAAGCCTTAGTATCCCCTCTCATTCTGAGTAGAGGAATCTCTCAGCTTTTGCTAGGCCAAAATATCTCATCCCTAAAAGCATAGAGCCTCCAGATACTTGTTTACCCCTCAGAGTCAGGGGTACCCTCCCTGCTCCAGTGCACCACTTGAACCAACGCATGAATCGGTGAAGGAATACCGTCAAGTCTTAGCTTCATTGGTTCTATCTTATAACGGTTCAAGTCGTATGAGAAAGCGATTGATGCGATGGAAACAACATTTTCAGACTCTTGTTTCATATGCTAGTTAAGATATTATTTGTTTTGTGTCAGCTGCTAATAGACTTTGTTCACTTTTTCTCGGCTAAGAATTTGCGAGTTCATCATGATATCTTAATTTTAAGCTGAGGATGAAGTGTTTGCTTTCTCTTTGCTTGATTCACTTTTTTCCATGTCGTGTAAGCAGATATATTATCCCAACAAAAGGAGAGAAGATAAGGAAGATATTTTCATTTTCTAGGAAACAACAAAAGCGAGCCAATGTTGCTCGATTTCAATGTTTAAAAAACTCCCCCCGATTTGGAAACCGGGAGGGGTCCATGATCTAACGGCAGAACTGGAGGCTCATGCTCGGTTCTGATCGCGGGATCTCTATGCACACTCAACACACTCCTTTATTTTATTATAGTATCAAATGCTGGTTTTAAAAACAAAAAACTTGTAGAAATGACTGTGGAGGTGACAGCACAAGGAAGTGAAAGATTTAATTACACTGATAGATAAAGGAATTCACCTATACACACATATTTGTAAAAATGACTCATTCAATTTTCATTATGATCAACCGACTAAATAGTAAAACTCTTTTTATTACTAGATTCAAATTTGAAATCTTACTTAAGAAAATAATTATCGAATTACTCCAACCAACTCACATTGATATTTACCGTTCGAATCTGCAGATATAGCAACACCAACGGCCGGTCATCGTAAATTAAATTAGAGGGAGCACGTGAAAAATGAAACAGTGAGGTGAGGTGCAGCGCAGAGACTTGCAGTACTCTTCTGCATGCCTGCCTCTCCCCCTCTATATATATGGCCCCGCATGTCTTACACATGGGACTATGACTATCCCAACCTCTTCTCAGCCCGTAGTAGTAAAATTAATCCTCTCTTCCACATTAAACACAGCCTCCACTGATCACCTTCTGGCGAGGTTCGGCCGGAGATATCGGGATGACAGATAAGCACCTGCAGATCAGTGTGCGTTCCTCGTGGACGGACGAGAAGCACCTGCAGTTCCTCAGGTCGGTTGAGGCTTCCTTTGTCCGCACGATGCGCCACGGTAATGATGGCAACCGTCTACTCTGCCTCGACAGGTACATACCCGACATCTCCGAGTCGACTAGGGACAGCTTGAAGTCAAAGAGGAAGAAGAGACTCCACCCGACAGGTGATCTAATAGACTAATAATTCTTGAACTTACAATTAAGGAGAAAAACTGCAATTGCAACTGGTTGACATACCCATAATCATAAATGGTTGAATATATCAATTGCGCGTCGGGCAAAGAAACTCCGAGTTGCTTTTCTAATTGATTTTGATCACGGAATAAAACACCCGATTCAGTATGCGCGGTTAGCCGTGTTGGAAAGTGTGTGTTAATACTCAACAATCCATTGCTATATGTAAATGACGGTGGCATTGCAGATAGCTACCAATGATAGGATGAATCTGCTGCCAGCCAAACATGAGAGGAATCTCTAAAGTGTCGAATATGCCGCCTTAGATCGATACTTGACTAGCTCTCCGGCCATGTTTTCAACTGGCTTTGACTCTGACTCGTGCTCTTCTTTTTTTTTTTTTTTTTGCCTTGAAAGACTTGAAGGACCTACCAGCCAGAACCAGCAACGGTGGAGCCGACAAGAAACCGAGGAGACTCTCATCCGAGCCGTCCGATTCCTCTCATGATCAGGTTGATAAAATTTGTTTGGATTCTGAATGTAGTAAAATTAATTATCGAGAGAGTTTTATATTTCAGTAGATAGATTATACTCAAATCTAGATAAATGGAGTCTATGAGTAATAGGTGGCCAAAAAAATATGATCTTACCTCTCAGGTGATCAACTCGATATGAATTTAGAATCATTAGATTCCTCGTTAAGGAGGCTGTGGGAAAAAAGAAAGAAAGAAAGACAATGGGACTTTGTAAAAATCCCTGTTAGACATAGATATCTAATTCAGGTGGTGATAACGCCGATGTCATAATCTACCAACTAATCAATCATGATTTTTAGATAATCAAGAGAACATCCAGTGCGAAGCTTATCCGTGTACCACCAATCACATAAATTCATGAAAAACTGACAATTTCACAATCAATCACGATGTATGCTGAGAGCATGGCGATACTAGCATCTTGTTATCGGCTTGATGCCGACAATACGATCAGCCAATTTAGTAATAAGAAGGAAAGGTGGTTAATTTCACTAAATATCCATTACTTTGTACTCACTTCACCGAAGGAGAGGCTTATCACAAACATGCGAAAATGTGATTATGTGATATATAATTACACATTTTTTCTATAAAAAAACTTTTTTCCTGGAGAAGTTTAGATTAAAATTGTCATTGAAATGAAGCATAATATATGCTCTTACTCACTACCTGCAATGTATATAATATGTGAATGCAGGTGGTTCCACAGCTTACGCTAAGCAAAGCGGCCGATTACAATGGCAATTGAAGGAGTTGGACTCAAGTCAACTCAAGAAACTGGAAACCCTAGAAAGATCACCTAGGCCACTTCTGATTTAACCCTAACACTACACAATAATTAGTCCTCCTTATTGTATTATTGATGATGTTCTTTTTTCAATTTTGTTGCTTCTTACTTATTTTTATCCCCTTAACCTGTCCTCTTGTTCTTGTTTTCCCCGTGCCTGTCTGCTGATCAAGCTGATTAAGAGAGAGAGACATAAGACCAATAAGAAATAAATGGGTAGGAAGAGTTTCACTAATGAAAATCAAAACATCTTGATCGCATGTTAAGAATGATATCACTATATTAAACTTTCGTTCGGTGTATAATATGTGTATTTGCTTAGGTGAGCAGCATTTGGATAAGCGCATACATCCTGAAAGAAGAACTCGAGCGGCACAGCAGTCAATTGCACGTGAAACGTTTCAAAAGAATATCTACGGCAGATATTTCTTGTTCTTGTCCGAGCCGACAGAGATGAGGCTGATAGATAGGACAGCAAAGGAAATATAACTATCCTATGATGTCAACTTCGTTGTGGTTTAGTTCAGATATCGCTTTGCGTTGCGTTGCGTTGCGTACACTAGTACTAGTAACTCGTCCATCAATGTGATAGGTATACTTGGTGATTTAATGGGATCATCGTGGTTTAACGAATGCTCACGATTACATCAAATTAGGCGGGTCACAGAGAAGTTAGATCCTGGAATTTAATAAGCTGTAACTAATTTAAATTTGAGTTGATGGGTTACGGACATGGTAAATTCAACTGGGTGCAACTGTGGGTCGTACTATTGATAGTCCGTCTTTTTTTTTTTTTATTGGTAAGTTTTGTACTCTTCATTCAAGCGGAGATATGTACACTTTTTTATTAGAAGAACTAATAATAAAATAACAAAAGTAACTCGCAGGCCAAAAGAAATGAACACATGCTCCGATTTCAACTACGGGGGCATACCCTAAGTAGCAAAAAGTTACTCGTGCTGCTCGGTGACAACCCTCCTGCTTATCTATTTCATCCCTAAAATACGATAGTTTACCATGATGATTATGCAACATACAGTAAGGCTCTATTTGGTTATGAAGTTAATTATTTTTAGTCTTTCAAATGCAAAATAGGGATGCTCTCCATTGATGGTCCGTCTTCAATGTGGGCTTAACCCAACATTTTCTGCAGTTAGCTCGTCTTGTGCCGGGCCGCGCAGAAGTGTTGTTTATTGGGCCTTTCCAAAGTCCGTAGAAAAGAGGACATTGATGAAGAGCTGTGCTCGATGAGAGGACCAGACACTAACATCCTCGAGATCTCCGACTCTGGTCTCCGTTGTGTTCCCTCGGCCAGTCACCCCAGATTTCCCCGACAACACTGGACGCCATCTCCGGGCGGCTGAGACTCTCCAGAATGCTACAGTCCCTCCTCACATTCAAGAACCTCTTACTCCACACTTCCCTCTCACTGTCACTCTCTCTCGTCCTCTCCTTCCTCCGGTTCCCCTCCCTCCTCCTCCACGGCCTCTTCACTTACATCCACCCCGAGAACCTAGGTCAGCAGAACGGCCTCCGGGCTGCTATCCGCCGCCCGGGATCCGACCCCTCAGAACCCAGGAAGAAGACCAAATCCAAGGACAAGTTCGAGTTCGACGAAAACAATGCACAGATCTTCAGGATCAAGCTCGACGCCGACCACCTTCAGTCGCGAATCTATTACAGGGAGTACCACAGCGTATCCGTGCTCTCGTTTGTTAGCGTGTCGTGCTTATTGCTTCAGTTTTATTTGGGGGAATCGACGAATGATGGGGTTCTCGCAAATGGTTCTCTGATTCCGGTCCTGCTGGGTATTTTTGCCGTTTCGAGATTGTGTTTAGTGCTCGCCAAGGTTTCCTTTGAGAAATCAGCCTCGAGGCAGTCTGAGAAGAGATTGAGCTTGTGTTTCGGGGGCTTAGGGTTCTTGACCGGGCTGGTGATATGCTCCTCGCTTCGATCTGTTCTCGATTTCGATTTTGGATCAGTCAATGGGTTCTGGGCGGTTCTGATCGCAACCTCAATGGGCTGCCTCGCTGGCTTTCTCTACATGCCTGCCTTGAAGTGTGTCCGGTCTTTTTGGCTTGGGACGGATCAAATTCGGTGCAATCTCAGTATAATCTCATGCGGGTGGTTCGCAAGAACGGCCCTTTACCTGGCCTGCACCCTGAATATCTTCACCTCTTTGTTATGGATCAATCCATTCATTGAAATTCTCATTATCAAGAAGCCTCTTGATATTAGGAATTTGCATTCATCTACCAGTTCCAGGGAAGGTCTTTCATTAGCGGGCAATGTGGGAATGTCGAGCTCGGACTTGGATAAGTTTCGACTCTTCTGCCTGCTGCTCTCGGGTATCTCCCAGATCATAGCTCTACGACCAAACTTGCAAATGTATCTGAATGAAGCTGTACTATCATGGTACCAGAGACTACATGCTAGCAGAGCTCCTGACTTGGACTTCAGTCGAGCAAAGGTTTTTCTTCACAATCACTATGCTTGCCTTGCGATTCTGCAGTATTTTGTCCCACCAGCTTTGGTACTTGTTTTCTTGGGGTTATCTCAGATAGAAGGGCAGCCACTGGGGAAATTCGAATTGCTATGTAATCAACAGCCTTGCTTTGGTTTTTTGAAGCAAGTGGCTCTGCTCTTGGCCTGGTGGGTGGTGTTTGTTTGGTCAGTTTTCACCTCGGTGACCCTTGTATTGTACCGCCGGGGATATTCCTATATCTCATGATCAAATTGGGCGTTTGATTTTTCGTTTTGTTTTGCTCGGGCTCTATGTCTCCGGGCCTTGCATTAGAATTTTTCTCAAAGAGTCCTCTGATTGTAGCAGCCCCTGCGGTTGGGTGAAAAAGAACCATCATGGTATAAATGAAAGCACACGCATTTGTCTTTGTTTGTTATCATCATTCTTGTATGCTATAGTTTGAGAACAGATATATTAGAGGCAATTGATGTTCTTCACAATGATCATCGTCTCAACTATGGATGCCTTGACTGTGAAGATGGAGAGTTTGGGAGAGATGGGCTCGCCGGTTTCTGCAGAATTTCCCAATTCTGAATGCCTGAGGATTTGCGCCACGATATGCTTTAGCCTTTCAAACCCTCCTCCTCCCAACCAAAGCTCGGATGTGTATATAGTCCATAATCAGGGACAGGAGGGGCAGTCGGGACTGAATTGCAAAAGATACGGATGTAAGCTCTTGAATTTCTAGGAGGTTTATCTTCCAACATGATATCGATGTTAAAGGGAACCACTCACTGGCGGTGGTGGTGGGGGTGCGAGAAGCAAGGGCAGCTTCCCGGGTATTTACAGGGTTGACTCAGGTGTCTCGTTGGTAGTTCCATTTAATTCCAAACAGATCATCATCTTCTTCTTGTTCTATATGTTATCTGCAGTTTGTCTTGAGGAAAGGCTGAAGTCGTGAGCGTGTTGAATGCCCTCTCCGGAATTGGATACCGATCATGGATCATCCTCTTGCTCGTCCCTCATTTTCCACGACTTTCACGAACTTATTCTTTCTCGTCACTTCTTCAATTCGATCCATTCATTTTTTTTTGGTAAAAGTCCCACTCACTTTTGTCAAATATGAAGCTCTATGATGGAATTTGTCCCCAACTTTTTTGAAAATGTAGGTATCCTTTTTTCCGGCTTAAAATGAGACACATAGATCTAGAATAGGTAAAAGTAAGAGGATTAAAGAATACGGGAAGTCTCACAGATGAGATCGAACCTAGAACATTCAAGTTACAACGTAAGAACGGTACTAATTGTATCAAATCCTCGTTCTCAAAATGTAAAGGCAATAAATATGCATTGCTTGAGAATGGATGAATTGCGATGAAAATTCGTCAAATAGACAAAAAGAAGGGGGAAGAAATCAAATTGACGTGACATAAAAAAGGGGAAAAAACAAATTATTATAACATTATGAATCTAAATAATAATAGATTATTATGAAAGTGGACACCTTATGTCAATTCAAATACGAAATAAACAGAGAGCTTGCTTTGCGGCCATTTGTATTATCATGAATCGACTTATAATTTTAAGTTGGATATAGATCCAAAATTTCTATATTAAGTTCAGGGAGAGTAGAGCATGCAGACAACATGTCTATCTCATCGATGAACAGGTTCTGTTCTGTCCGTCTACGTGCCTACAGAAAACAATCTTCCACGCCTGTTCTTATTCAACGATTCCAGATCCTCTTTAGGCTGGAACTTTTTGTCGTGTATACTTTTCATGGTTGAATCTTCAGTACTGCGAGATCGGGATATGGAATGGCCATCAGAGCCGCCTCCTTTACTCTCTTCTCCCCCATCAATCAGCCATCCCCAGTTGCATATTAAGCGTTGCTTCTATTATAAGGTGTTTCCCCTAGTCTTATTTCATATTGATTCTTCCCCTCAGTCCTTTTTCCCTTTGGTTGAATGCGATCACCCGGCGCATGCATTGATACAGAAAAAAGTTCTTATAAAGTCTTTAGTACTTCAATCAAATTTAAAATAATTAAAAGTATTTAATAAATAAATTTTTAATAAGATTAATCCCATGGGAAGAGAAGGGAAAAGTGGCAGAAAGAACGGGCGTTTTCCAGAGAAGGCGTAACGTAGCTTCCCGTCCTTCATTTTCCACTTCCCTTTTCTAATCTTCTTCCCCTCTTCCATTTTCTCTGTCCCTCTCCCCCTCTTCTCTGTCGATATCATATAAATTCCCCGGTGAACCTTCTAGAATTGGCAGTTCTCCCTTCCCTCGTTCTCTCCCGGAGCTTGCTCCATTCCATTCCGTCCCTCCCCTCCCCCCTCTCTTTCGCTGGACTATGCTATGGCGCCGGCAGAGCGGAGCAGAGATATAGCGGGCGGCGATTCTCAAAGGTCAATGCCGACGCCGTTCCTGACTAAAACCTATCAGCTCGTGGACGATCAGGCAACTGATCATGTTGTCTCCTGGAACGGCGACGGATCTACTTTCATCGTATGGAATACTACGGTTTTCGCCAGGGACTTGCTGCCTAAGTACTTCAAGCACAGCAACTTCTCCAGCTTCGTCAGACAGCTAAATACCTATGTAAGTTCCCTCCTGCTCTGTTCAGTTCCAGCAAGTCAGTCGTAAGCAGCTTCGTTCTCTGTCCCGAAAACTGGAAAAAGAAAAAAAGTTATGCGTTTCTCTCAGGGATTTAAGAAAGTCATACCGGACCGATGGGAATTCTCGCACGACTGCTTCCTAAGAGGACAAAAACAGCTTCTGCGTGAAATTCAGCGGCGGAGGTCGCCAACCTCTCCTCCCTCGGTGATGGCAGTTCCGGTCCCATCATCCGCAATTTCCACGGCCAAGCTTGTCAAATCTTCCTCGAGATGCAGTGGAGATTGTGAGCAGATGATGTTGTCACACAGGCCAATGACAGCTATGTGCGGTCACCACTGCGCGGCGGAGCTGGTTGGGGAGAATGAGAGGCTGCGAAAGGAGAACACGATCCTGAGTAATGAGTTAATGCATATGAAGAGCCTGTGCAGCAATATATTCTCAATGATGTCGAGATACGGAAGCTCCCAGCCGGAATGCAGCGATCGGGAATCCAAGCAGCTGGAGCTGTTGCATGAGGCGGAGAAGAAGTACGCCGGGCCTGGCGACGAGGCTGAGGCGGCAAGAGAGGGGGATCAGGGTCAGGGTCCGGGTCCGAGTCCGAGTCCGAGTCCGAGTCCGAGGCTGTTCGGGGTGCCGATTGGCGTGAAGCGAGCAAGGGAAGATACTCTGCAGCGGCCGTACAGGAGCGGATCCGGGGAGATCAAATCTGATCCGCCTGATTGCATCGGAGAGTCGTGGCTAAGACAGTGTGAGAGCCACTGACCGAGGCAATCAGAGGGTGTACAACTGAGGCTAGTCGACAAGAATGAGAGGATAGTTTTAGACTTTTTAGTCAATCAAATCAAATCAACTCCTCCATCAGAAGAGTTTTCTAGCGGTGGCATCCCCCAAGGCCAGAAGGCATGTGCTAAATGGGTCACGTGCCTAGTCGGCTAGTCAGTGGGACCCGTAGTTGACAGGATTCTTGATGCTTCGCCGCTTCGGGCGCCTCCTGCCTGCTTCACTTGTAATGTTCACACAGTCCTTGTTCTTTAGCCCTTTCTCTTCCCCCTTTGGCCCACACTTCTGTTTCCAATCAGACATCCAATATCTTCCGACGTGAAAGACTACTGCAATTAAATAGTGTGGATATATATATATATATATATATATATATCTTATCATATACAGTCGCTGCTCAGAAATGGAAGCATTTATTTAGGTATAATATGGGCACTACTGTTTTGCGAGATCAAAGCCATGGGATCGATTGAGCGAGCGCCCGTTTTATATATATTTCACTATTAAGTATATGTATGTATACATATGCCAATGCTCTTGTTAATTTAAACTGGGATGTATGTCGACATACTTCCATTTTATGGGAGCTAAGATCGTTCGTCTCTCCACTATTCATTCCATTAACTGGGACTGACTTATGACTGCGGCAGTGCACAGCTGCCACTGAATTTCTGCAAAAATACATATTAGCGCACAAGCCTAGGTCAATGGTATTATTGATTTGATATTCACTATTTAGCAGGTTTTTATGACTACTTTTACTTTTTTCAAAGGAAATCGCTAGATAAGAGTGAATGAAAGAGAAAGGAGGGACCAAGAGGGGTTGGGCCGAGTGGTAAGCAGCTCGGTGCCGCTTAAGGAGGTCTCAGGTTCGAGACCTCACGTACGCAGACACCCCTCTTGGGAGCCTCACCCGCCATTGCCAGGCGTGCGACCCGGGGCGACCAACGGATTAGTCAAGTATGGTTGGCTGAAAGATGCCATCTCATCGCTGGTGGGGCCTGCTTGGATACCGTGGCTGGCGACCAAAAAAAAAAAAAAAAAAAAAAAAAAGAGAAAGGAGGGGAAGAGAAAATATTTATTGTATTTGAAGAGATGAAAAATTAATCTAGTATGTAATGATTTATTAATTAATAGATAAAAATATTATTATTTCTATATTAAATTTGATTACGATTTTTTTCCTGTATTCACTTCTCGAATGTGAATGATTTAATAAATCGAAGGAAATAGTTATAAGATGTAATTTAATCATATAATTAAAATAGATAATGTTTCATATAATTATAAAATAAGTGTCGTACCTCGGATTGGTGCGAAAGGTGTTAAGTCGGTCCCCCACCGTCGAGGCCTCTAATCAAGCCTCATCATCGAGCTCCAAAGGTCGATCCCCGTGGCCGAGCCCCCACCGGATCCCCGCAGTCGAGCGTCGCCGTCAGGCCTCAACCGTCGAAGAACTAGTAGAGAGAGAGAGGTCACGAGGTAGTTAATCAAGAGAGGCACGGGCTGTGCTCGTCGCCGGAGATGGATCTATGCTCATCGGAGGAGGAGACGTGTTTGCTGGAGGTGGGTGGCTGTCGGACGACTCGCCGGAGATGAGGGGAGGCCGAACAGAAAGAATGGTATGAGATGTAAATAAATAATAAAAGAAGGGCATTCTCGACATTTTAACTCCTATTTCGGATAGGAAAATTTATTCATGATAATTTTATAGAAAATATCAAGCCCTGTCCATTCCTCCTCCATTTCTCTCCAGAATATTTAAAAACTGTTTGATTTACTGAAATAGTATAAGGAATAGAATACTTATTCTATTTCGCATACTATTCGGTCCAACCAAACGTCCCATTATTTCGATATAAAAAGTAAGAGATAAATTGGTCACATAGTATTTCCAAAAGGGAAAATCAGAGCGAGAAAGAAGCAACGCACTCATTGCACATAAAGATAAGATGGCCAGGAGGACCAATGGAGGAGGTAATCATCATGGCTCTTTTGACATTCCAACAATGAGTTAATTTCACCACTGCACGTATGGTCAATGTTTAGCGGCTTCCGATCTCGTTAAAGTCAAAGGATGGTAGATTAAGATCCCCAAATATGCGATAAAAAATCACATGTATATCGCATGCAATTTAAAAGGAAGAATATTATATGCTTATTCGGAATGTACGATATATCGATGAAACTAGTAAAATTACCGTCCGCCTCCAAGAGATTTAAGTATTAGACAAAATCGTGCCCCACTTTTCAAGAGGATGTTCTTTGACTACCGTGACAAGAAGTTCAACTTGGGTGGCCACTATTTTCTATACTGGCGTCTGTCCCACGAAATCCCTGGGGAATTTCACACTGCTGAATTAGACTATTTATGCTACCACCACCACTCGCTGATTCTTTTTTCCATTTATGAAAGAAAACACGCACCTATATTAAAATGAATAAAAGAAATAGGAGAGTAGGGTGTACGAAAATTCCACTTACAGGAACTTCACTTTTAAGCATTTTCATCTTAGTTCGATATTAATATCACTAGATCAAATTAGATTATTTTTTCTCCTGGTCCATGATCTTATAGTCTAGTCTGCTGTGCTTGCCTGGTGGAGACGGCAGTAAGGAGAAAGAGACACCGGGAGTAGGGTAGGAAGGTGCGGGTGCCACCGAAGTCGGACAGATGGGGAAAGGCTTGATGGACATATATACATCCACACAAAAACCGATGTATCGGACAAAAATTAATCAAGGGGAATAGTAAGTGGAAATGGGGTACCATAGGAGGCTACTTTTCGTGAGAACAACACGTGCATAGATTGACTTGTAAATCAGGTGATATTTCAATCTTTAGAAGAAAATATTGTGTTCCTTGAACAGGAAATCATCACAAGTATTACAATCAAGACTTCAAATGTCACTGTGAGTACACAAGACGTTGTTTCCAGGCAAGTTGGAACAAATACATCCAATTTGCTACCTTATCCCACCGATCCACCACCTAAAATTAGTTCTAAGAACTTAATTTTTACAAATCTTCCTGCAATGAATCCTTAAATATTCTATATATTACCATGGAAGTGGTACCATGCTGTAACTTTTCACTACCTGAACAATCCACCGAGCAGCAAACCCCGAGCTTTGACAATTTCGATTGGCAAGAAATCGAATATCGCACTGCAGTGGAGTAAACCAAAATTCATCCACCAAAATTTGAATGGAAGTTGGCTTCTGACAGGATCAAGCATTGATTTCTGAATTACATTGATGTTCCCTACTGCAGCTTCTTCTGCCCCAGAACATGCTTGAACAGGTCGTTCTCCCCACCCTAGGCCTGTCCTCTTTGTCCTGTTCTGTTGATACAATTTGCGAACGGCGAGGAGAAGTTTCCTGTGTTTCTTCTTCCTCTCCGGTTTCAAAGGACAGGCAAGGCCCATCGTTGCATGTACAGAGGGGAATTGTCACGGAAGGAAATGGGCTACAGGTCACAGGGCATAAGAGGTCAGAAGACACTGAAACAACACGGTTCTTCCTGAAGTCGGGTGTACAAGTCGGGGACTGAGTATCAGGATCGCACTGGTGGAGCATGCATGGGGTGCAGAGGCCAAGAGACATCTGAAGCTTGATTTCCTTGGCTGGGGAACCGGGAAATTTAGCAAATGATGTTATCCCGTGTCTGCAGAGAGGACAGGGGATTGATCCAGGTGGTCCTACGGTTTCAGAAGAGATGTTGCTTGTTGAGCAAAGATACAAAGCACATCTCACACATAGCCCATGACCACACCCTGAAATCAGAAGTCCCAGTCAATAATCTAAGTGGGAATACCATGGATATCCATTACGAGAACTCTCTGTATTAGAGGGGGGGGGGGGGGGGGGGGGGGGGGGGGAGACTAAGCGGAGAGAATTTCATACCTTCAGCTGCAACACTACATGCTCTCTCCAGGCAGACAGCACAGGTATCAGTTTCATCAGAGACAGTTGAGGACTGCAGTCCACACTCTCTGCATAATTTAATATTTGGCAGAAAAACTCAACATTGTTTAAACTAAACTTCAACATTGCTCCCCAAGCTGATGAAAAGCAAGCATGTTTCTACAAAAAGCACTCTGATTTGCAATTTTCCATCATCAACAATCAAGGAGGCGTAACGATCAATTATTCATCACAAAATTATAACAGGCGGTGAATAAGCTAAACTAAACTTTTACTGCTTCTTGTAATGAACCAGTTGCCATGATTAATTCTTATTGTCAACATTAAAAATCAAAAGATTACCTTGCTATTTCAAGCACGCTCATAAGTGGCAAGGAGAGGTATTTAGAGGGAGGGAACGCAGGTATCACAGTATCAGAACTAGGCGCCAAGAGGGGTTCCAGCCAATGACGGCTCCACATTCTGGCAACATCAAGGGGAAGCCACCTGAAAGGATGTGCCAAAATTACTTGGGTCTTGCTGAATATAAATTCCCTTACAACCAAAAACTGTAATGAAAGTGAGCAATATTTTACCCATTGCAATTTAAAGTCATCCGGCTAGCAGCTCTAGCCAGAAGTATCTGCAAGCAGAACATCTTGTTTGTTGAATAAATGCAAATTTGAAAAGAATCAGATAAATATCAACTATAGAGTACATAATTCTTGCCTGACAGCATTTCAGGTTTCCACCACAAGCTGCATAATGCAGTGGAGTACTGCCCGCTCCTGTTCAGATATTTCAACTTAGTTAAGAGCACTACTGCGAAGTAGAGTTTGCAAGCAAATATTCTTTGATTATCAAAAATTGACAGGATGTACCTATTAAATCCATGGATGTTCCATAGTGAAATGTAACAGCTGATACATTGGCATGAAGATCAAGTAAAAGCTGTACGCAATCAAAATAACCATTTAATGCAGCCATGTGCAGAGCCGTGATGCCACCATCAGCTGCCTTATTCACGAACTTGGAAAGCACACTGCACTGGAATGAACATAATAAATAGCAAGAACAATGGGTACCAATAAGACCAAAGTAAGATCTAGAACCACTAGTTTGGCAATGCGAACTCATTTTTACTGGTTCATGTAAACGAACATAAACACTGTTAGTATCAAGAGACCCTGCATGGATGCCAATGGCACTAGTGTAACAAGAGGAGACTTTGGTGAATTGGGGAATAGATAGAATGACCAATACCTCTGTTCACATTTGTTCTTCCCACTGGGTCCATCTCCTTGATACCCATCTGTTTGTCCTTTTATTGCATCATAAGGAACACTTGGAACAAAATCAGCCACAACTAATCTTATGCATCTAACATGTCCATTTACAGCTGCAAAATGGAGGGCGGTCCTCCCACTTAGATAATCGGCTCTTGTGACCTGTGAAAATACAGTAGCACATATACGACCTCGATGTCAATATGCCAGTGTAGCTTAACAGAGAAAAATTGCAGCTAAAACAACTTAACAGAATGCTGGTGAGCCCAGGACGTTCAGATCAGGTAAGTGGGGAAGAAAGGAAAAGAAACCGTCTTCTTGATGTTGAAAAACCAACAAGCCATACTCGAAAGCTCTAGTAAGAAAAGTGGAAATTAGGATTGTGCCAATGCAGAAGAGAATGAGGAAGGAAACCTACGTTACATCTGTAGAGAAGAAGCGTCTGAACAACTTCCCAATGGCCATAACGACATGCTTGCATCAATGCAGTCTGCCGATAGGAAAGAAGAAAAGTGAACACGTTATGAACCTGGTAATCCAGGGTGTGCTGAACTGCCATCATTCCATGGTTCTATTCACTCGCCAAGTTTATTAAATTCCAGGCTAGAACGATTATTTGATCTGCAGAGGACCTGACTTATGCAGCTGGGAAGGTATAAGACATGACACCACATCTAGAAACCACTGCAAAATACGCATCATTACTTCCAGTTCCATAGACAGTTCGTTTACATGACAGTCTTACATGAGCGAGGACGTGTAAGTCTAAAACTCCAAAGAACGGAAACGAGGAAAGATAACAGAGAAATATGAGAAAATAAAGGTTTCAGACACATCAATTTCTTTATAGTATGTCTAACAGTATTTGTCAGTGACTCCCGATTACATGCTATCTAAGTTAATCAGCTCCGTAAGATTGCCTTGAATAAAATATTTACGACATATTTAGAAGTGAGAAATGATAATCGAGATCAATCAATGTAGTACCTGCCCACAGTAGTTTCTTGAATTCACATCAGCCCCATTCTCCAGCAGCAGCGTCACAATCTGATCCGCATGCCATCAGGGAATCAATCAGTTTAAGCACATGGGGAGCTTAAGATACATGGATAAAGGACAAAGTGGACGAGTGAAGGTGAATCGATTTGATCACGTCGGAAGCTAAAGCGCACAGAGAGCTTGAAGCGACCTCATTGTGGCCTTTAGCTGCCGCGAAATGCAGAGGCGAGTTGAGGCCGCCGAAAGTGGAGTACTTGGCGAGGCAGGGGTTGCAATCGAGGAGCATCTTCGCCTCCACCAAATCGCCGTCTCGAGCCGCTGATACCAGCCGCTCTCCGGAGGCCGAGCAGCCGAAAGAATTCCCCATTGTACTGCCCTCCCCCTTGCCTGAAGTGGTAGCTGTGCGTCGAAGAAAGGAGCGAATTTCAGGTGGGGAGGAAATTTCGGCGGTAAATCTGATCGGTGGTGATCGCCGATGAGATTTAAGAAACAAATCTAAGAGGAGGAATCGCTGATACTGAACACAAATAAATGGCCATCGGCGACCGATGATTTATCTCAGCTTTTCCCCTCTCTCTCTCTCTTCTTCTTTTGTCTTTCTATCTCTCTCTTCATCCTTTTTTTATCTTTATTTTATTGGATTAGGTAATCTACAGGTCAATTTCCCGGCATTTCATAACATTATTTCCCCGTATTGGAAAAGCCCGAGCTTCCCCCCCCTTTTTTTTTTCCATCGTTCCGAATCTTTTCTTTTAATTCAGTTTAGTCCTAAATCTTCTCGGTTAGTTTACTTGTAGTCCAACCGCCACTTTTCCAATTAAAATAGCTGTGTGTCATTTTTAAATAAAACGGTGTTTTGTTTTATTTTTTCTTTTGCAGGAAAATCGGGCAAATAAAAATTTATCTTGCTTACGCAATTAAAAGCTCAAATACCTTTTACTGACGGACTGAGATCATTATCACATGTAAATAAGAAACTTCCTAAGATTCTTATATCAATGAATAATATAACAATATTTTTCTGGTCACAAATGTGATATTTTACCTTTATAGGAGCTCTCAAAAGTGGCTTTACCTATCGTTTTTTAGACATGTGCTAGAAAGTGCAAGATAATTTTTTTCCCGTATACAGATAAAACTCATAATTCAAAATGAAATAGAAAATTGATAGAATAAATGAACACTAAGAATTTCACTTATTTGAACTGAAATTTCGTTAATTTGAAAATTTTTCTTTCAGCAGGCACCCACAAGATAAATGTTAATATTAAAACGGGTAGATTCGATTCGACGGTGATTAATGAGGATGTAATATGCAGCTGCTGGTGGAAAAGTGAAGTTCATCAAGAAAAAAGAATGTCCCCCCCACCTTCCACCCACCCTTGAGGTGATTGCAGAAAGCGTGATTGAAGAAATCACACATGGTAATAATGATTAATTATACTTTAACCCTAGAAGAAGAGAATTGTCGAGTGGCAGACAAGTTTATCGGAAATCTCATTTTTCCTTAAACGGTTTTCCACGATGTTTTCATAGTATATAAAATTTTTGTAGATCTGAAAGATTATAAAAATCTAGAAATTGGTCTTTAAATAGAGTTTCAGTGGGAAAAAAGGAAATCAAAATTAGTAAATATTTTTTTACGTGTATATCGTTCTTAATAATTAATATTTATCTTTTTTTGATAGGTAACAATTAATATTTATCTATTTACCTCTTTCTCTGTCTCTGTGTTTACATATAAAGACTCTATGTTTGCGCGTGCATAATTAAGAAAACTTGAAAGCGTCTAAAATGAGGGGATTGATTTAGCCCTATGAGCTACCCAGGAAAGGAAAGTAGTAAAGATGAAATGCCCGTAAAAGCCAAGACGAGGGGATGGGTTGGCCGGCCGGGACCACGCCATCATTGGAAAACAGCAAAGGAGGTGAGGTCCGGACCGGACCGGACCATACCATCGCATTCACCACCCAGATCAGACGCTCGCATGGGGCTTTCTCAGCCGTTGATGTAGAAATTGAAACCGAGGTCAAGCAGCCGATGCGGGCGGGTGGCTTTGATCCGATTGCTGGGCGTTGAATCAATTTAACATTACTGATTTATCAAGGAAAAAAAAGAAGAGAACCTGTTTAAAAATTATTTACAGAGGGGAGGTGTGGAAGCGTACGCAACATCGAGATGAAGCAGAGCTCTTTATTTGGTTGGTCCGATTTGGTGGAGTTGTGGGTCCCGCCGGTCCTGCTCGGTCTATCCTGTTTGAGTGCGAAAGCGCCACTTCACCAATAACTCCCCTTCCTCTCTCCCTTGTCTTTCCCCTCTGGCCTCCTCCTTTATCTTTTCTTTATTTTTTTTAAATAATAAAAAGATTATTCCTCTATGGCATCAAAATGCATCGATGCGAGAATGTCATCCAATGTTGTACGTCTGTTATATATTATGATATTACTAATAATGAAAGTGAAATTATAATTCCTTTTTGTCGAATGAAAAATGAAGAATTAAACAAACAATTACCCATTTAATTACCTTTCATATTATAGTCTAATGGTCATTGAATTTGAACAATATCTCTTTCTTTTTCCTTTCTTTCTTTTCTTTCTTCCCTAAACATAATCTTTTGTCGGAAGATTGGAATAACATTTCATACGCAAGAAGCATGATTTTGTTGTTGACCTCAAAACACACTTAGCAGAGTGGTTGCAATGCCATATATATATATATATGTATGTATGTGTGTGTGTGTGTATTTCCCCTCATCTCAAGGGGTGAAGATTGCTATCGCTCCGTTTAAAGTGGACTAAACTGCAAATTATTGCACAAATTTTATAGAATTTATCATTTCTTTTTTTAAAAAAAATCATAAATAAAATCCTTTTAATCTTGTTTTGAATTTCATCCAATTTGGCTTAATTTTTAGATTCATTCCCTATCACAAAATCTTCTAAGTTCGAGCACCCAAAAAAAAAAAAATCATCTAATGACCCCTAAAAAGCCGACAAAGTCGGAGGAATTTAATTGATGCGGGATGAAAAATTCCCAACTAACGGAATACCATGGTGTACCAAGCTCTTTGTTTTCTGTGGTGAATGAAGTCAGTATACATAGATTCCATTCCATGGAGTGGAAAAACGAATCTCGTCCCCACACCCAGAAGACAAAAAAACAGTATAAAATGTTAAGGTTATGTTTAATTAATCTAAACCGAATACATCATTGTCTTTTTCTTCCTTGTAAGCCTTGCAAAGCCAACTATTCCCTCTAAGAGTTAAGACGGCGCACTCCCTCCCCCAAAAACCATTTCCTTAATATAAAATATATGAACATATTCTTATCTCACGACCTAGTACTAAGTTAATTGCTTGCATTGCACGTAAAATAATCATTGTACAAGCACACGAGATTATGCAGATTCGTTTTCTGCAAATAAACCTGCTATAGTCAAAATCAGTAATTATTAGGATTGATATAACAGTCCCAATAATATCGCCCATATAGTAACAATTAAGTGACTCGAACCGTTTGATATCAAATATAGGGGACGAATACCCGGAGAGGGAGAGGAATGATTCATTCCATCGGTCAGTCCGCATAACAATTTCTTTCTTAATAAGTGTGCTCGGTGCGAATATCTCAATTCCAGTTTGCTAAAAAGTCGGAAATGTCTTTGACCATTTACCTTAGATAAAGAGAACATCTATCTCGACCGATGATGAATCAGGTATCCGACCATCAAATCCATTATGATTTAACATTCCACGGCTTATACACTACCCATGATCCATGCCTAAAAGGATGCCCCAAAATTCAGGCACTGTAAGGGAGCAATTTTTCATGCTTTGTATGAATCCACTGACCCAATATTCTCACTTTGCGCAAAATTTCAAACTACTACACGGCCCGTGACCCACGGGGACCGCAACAATTTTATTCATTTATTTTTAAAGATAGGAATTCCAATTTACAAGGAAAAAAAATATACATCAATTCCATGACTCGAGAAGATAAACGCAATTTTCTTTGCTTTGACTGTTATTCCTTTTTATTTAATTATTTTTTGTGCTGGATTTGTGCCCCGATGAAATATTACAGCACTTTGAAAACGATGACTTGATGAAAATGTCAGAATAAAAGAAAAAAATGGAGGAAAATGAGAAATTTAATTTATAAGAGTTAAATTACGAGTTATCTTCAATAAGATCTTATATTTAAATATCCCTGGAAAAAGAGGTGTATCGCCATGGTATTCAAATTGGTCTCAAATTGCACTGAATTCCCTTTCCTTCGTGTGAATTTAAATTTATAATATGTATTTATGCGCGTGCCATTGCTTGTTATTTCTAATTTGTTGCTCATGTTAAGGTTGTCGATTACTGAAACCGGTCTCCATTTACAGAATCTAATCTAATATACTAAGATAATTCCATGGCACGATGTTTCTTCGACTGCTTCTGTAAGAGTAGGACGGTCCTTCTTGAGTTATAACTTACACATAAGACAATAACTTTATTAATTATAAATTGTAACGCTAACGTGCATGCAACAGCTACCAATATTAAT
The DNA here is from genome assembly GCA_037672795.1 of Lagerstroemia speciosa. Taxonomy (NCBI): domain Eukaryota; kingdom Viridiplantae; phylum Streptophyta; class Magnoliopsida; order Myrtales; family Lythraceae; genus Lagerstroemia; species Lagerstroemia speciosa. Next base: position 7,948,375 of record CM075288.1, read on the forward strand.
CGTATCCTAAGAGGGTCACGGGAGTTGGAACATATTGGGCGACTAAGGCCCGATTATGATTATAGTACAAATTATCTTATCAGGAATTAGTTAGCCAATTTCAATTCTATTTAGAATGATACTGATCGATGGAATAAGGTAGAAGTAAAGACAGGTCCATCTCTGATCAAAGAAGTTAAGCTGATAAAGATGGTGAAATTTTGAACTAATAATTCTGTAGAATACTTTTTTTTTTCGCCCTAACAATCATGGAAATCTTTCTTTGACGGCTTAAGTTGAGACAGTGGTCGTTTGATTCTTGATATTTGTATCGAATGGAATGGGTGAGAACTAGGATGGGATTTGGTGCAAATCATGCCAAACCGAATCAAAAGAAAGAACATGCGACATTTGTGTGTGTGTGTGTGTTTATAAATATATGTACAATCTTCTGATTTGGATCTTTACCCAACCCAATCCTATGATGTCGAAACTCAACCTACCAAAACCAACTTGCGCCCCCGCACATACTGCAAGTAATGTGTACGACTAACGAGTCGCACGACATCCCTATGATTCTTCTCCCTTCCAACAACATAAGGATAGGATCGTTGAGAAGCACGCCATTAAAGAAAAGGAAGCTCAGCTACAATTGGCGCCGCACTTGACTAGATACCTAGAGATTTTGCATTCAATTATTATCAAAGAGACTCTCATGATACTACTGTTGGAAAAATGACATGTGAATAAGAAATTGGGTCCCATAATTGAAGGATAAGATTGGACTTAAAATAAATTACATAGGACTAAAATAAATTGGGCCCATATGCAAGCCCAAAAGGTCCATGTGAAGAATGGGAAGAGATCTATCTCACATGAAAGAGTTAATGAAAGTTGGAATAATTTATAATAGTGCGTTTATATGAAATAAACATCTTGGCCAAGTTATACGACCCGTGTCTACATCGCGCACCTGCATAGAGTGTGTGATCGGAGGCTGATTTAGTTGAACTCGTGTGCACGCATATTGCAGACGCGCTGAATGCTCGTTCCATCTACGAGGCCTCATGCAAGGCTAAGTTTTACCTTTTCCTTCAATTTTGCACGGGGAGTTGCTTAGACACTCTTTGCTACGGCAGTTGAGTGTTGCATATATACTCTTTGGCTACGATAGTTAGCATTCAAATTTGGGCTGTGATTGTTGCAGCATTTAAGCCGGACATTAGATGGTAATTAAGGGCGGGTTAAATCCGCCACTTAATGGGTTGGATTAATTTTCACTGACTACCAGTTCGTGCCATTAATTAACTGGCTCGAAATTTTAATTCGGCCTGTTCAAGTATTGAATTCCCAGATCATAGTCATTTATGTCTACAGCTCCCACAACCATTATAGAATGCACTTAGACGCATTTGCATTTGACGATAGATAGACGTACAGAAACTCTGTATTCGCACAACATTTTCTCCTCTCTTCTGTTCTACATCTTTTTCGTGGTGGTTCTTGCATTTGTTCAGTTCGCTAAGGAGTCGAAGTTCTGTGCTGCTTCAACTCAAGCCATTATTATATCTCGAGAGACTGACGTTCAAGCATCCTCAAAACAACAGAGAGGAGGATGAATTAGGTTTAAGGACACTGTGAGATCTACGGGCCTCGACATTTAGTAACTTTTACGATTATGTATTTTAATTTTATACTATTACTTTCCATAGTCATAGCGTGACTATGAGTTGCAAAGTTCTGTAGCCCTTTTGTAATTGTGACCATCAATATCCAAGACGATTTAATATATTTTCAGCAACAACGACTTCATATTTTTCTTTCACGTACCCTGTATCAAATACATGGATCTCTTTTTTGACCGAGAAAGGAAGGAAAAAAAAATGCAGCGCCCAGCTTTTTGTTCCCTTCATTACTTCACTTGTTTGCCTCCGGCAGTTGGGAAAGGCGAAGCCCTCCGCGAACAGGTCCATGCGGTGTATTATATGCTGGTTTGTTCCGTGAAAGTAAAACTGAAACTTTCAGATCAGTTGTATTGGGAAGAATGGAGTAACAAAAAATGAAAGAACGAAATGGCGTCGCCCGGACTCGAACCGGAGACCTTCAGTGTGTTAGACTGACGTGATAACCAACTACACCACGACACCCTGTGCTGGGAGATGCTATGCAGCTCTTCAAAAATGCGATATACCACGACCTCCAGTGTTTTCCGCAAGCATGGTAAGTCACTCGAGTCGAGTCAATGAATCTTTGAAAAAGATCATCGCCCCGCAACAACTTCGAGCTGGGGAGGCCTGTGGCGGTGTCTGCTGCATTAATTTCTCCTTTCTCCTCTACTACCACTGTCATGTAACTAGAGACTTTCCTACAGAAGCTGCTGAATCATCATCTTCTGCTGGACTGGAGAGTTTTGTTTTTTTTTCTTTTTTGGTTTAGCTGAGATGGGTTAGGGCTCAGGGGAAGCGGGTTACTCGGCCCATTGAGCGCTCCCAGTCCCTGCTGTACGTGAGGGAAGATTTGGGCTAGTGTAGTCAGTAGTGTGGCAGCTCGATCGAGGTCCAGGGGTAACAAATTTCGGGCCTTAAAATGTGGTGGCTGACTGCCTCTAACCAAGTGCTACGCCTCTTGCTGAAGGGACCTTGGGTTGGAGTTCTGACGCATTACTGTAAAAATTCAGTCGATTCAATTCGGTTGCTTAGTCATATTGTATGTGCATGCTTTTTTTAGCATCCACTCCACGTAAAAAAAAAAAAAAAAAACCTAATTAATGTCGCCACAATGTTTGCCATACCATAAATTTCTCTGCTGTCCACTGCCTCATAATCAGCGGAAAATCTGTGCATGGGTAGGCGCATTTAACAATATCATCTGCCTATTACTCTTTTTTAAGTCTCAAGTCATGTCATCCATGACAGATAGTCTTTCCACTTTCCCCGTTTTAAGTACTGTAAAATCTTAAACCATACATGTAAAAGTTTTTATTGAAATATATACATGAGGATTTAATATTCTCTTTTTCTTTCCTGATATATGAGGTAAAATTTCTATCATCATACCAAGAGGGGTTGGGCCGAGTGGTAAGCAGCTCGGTGCCGCTTAAGGATGTCTCAGGTTCGAGACCTCACGTACGCAGACACCCCTCTTGGGAGCCTCACCCGCCATTGCCAGGCGTGCGACCCGAGGCGACCAACGGATTAGTCAAGTATGGTTGGCTGAAAGATGCCATCTCACCGCTGGTGGGGCCTGCTTGGATACCGTGGCTGGCGACAAAAAAAAAAAAATTTCTATCATCATTTTCAAGGGATGGATTTAGCAAATGCTTGTCACTCTTCTTTTTCTGGTATAAATTACCGATATTTAAAAATTTAACAAGTTCTCGAATCAGGGGAACCCGCTAAAAAATAAAATTTTGAAAAGATAAATGATTCCTATTCACAAAGTTGGGCAATAGACTGGGCCACTCGCTGCATGAGTCCCCCATCAAATTTAAGGTTACGACCGCAGGGAATCACTACTAAATAGTACAGTGATTATTTTTTTAATCAGTAAATAGTACAGTGATTAATGGGAACCCGCACAATTCCCACGTAGGACGACCGGATGTACGGTCAGCCACGTGACACGTCCGGCTAGAGTCTGCACGTGCCCTATTGCACGTACCGAAAGTGTCGGTGGCAGTGGATTGTTATTACAATAAAAAAAATCGGTCAACGGGTTCAGGAAACGGGGAAAAAAAGTATACCTTAAAAGAATAAAATATAATCATCGACAGCACAAACAATTATTAAGTAAAGGGTCGAGATGCGAGGTGAGGTGAGGTGAGGTGAGGGGGGTGGGGAGACGAGCGGACGTGACGTGAGAGATAATTAAAAGCTTCAGTTCAGGTCGGCGTCGGTCAGGATGAACTGCAACGTGTCTAGAAGAAGCGTGACGTGAGCGATCTCTGTTTATTTTTTATTTTTCAATTTATTTTACTTGGTTTTCAAGGAGCCACTGGCACTGGGTAATAAGTAGTACCAATCCTTTCATTCCCATTTTTCCACTATTTAGATAACAAAAATCAGGTGTTAGTGTTTAAATAATCCGATTAATCCACATTTAAAAATCTTTTAATTACATATTAATGATCATGTTACTACACTACCCTAACCAAATTGTATTTAGTTAATTAATGAGGTCGCTTGATGAGATGTCCTCATAACTGCCACTTGTCGAGCACTCAAAAACACACGCAATCTTATCCGGAAAAAAAATTTACTCCGTGAAGCAGTTGAAAAGTCTAGGAGTTAGGTGGGTAAAGAGGCCAATTTCCACTTCTGGTTTTTCCCCTTCTTAATTACGATTTTTTTAATGAACCTTTCAGCCGACGCTTTGGCGGCTGCTGCAGTTTCTTTCCGATCCTGGTTCCTTTCATTTTTCTGCTGCCGTGTAAACATAATCTTCCTCTTTCTTTAAATCTTAATGTGTGAATATTCCAGCCTTGTATGTATACTTGCAAGTACATAGAATACAATAAATTCAAATTGACTATAGAGAAATTTGAACATTAAATAGTGAAGGTCTTGATTTTTTTTTTATTATCATCAGGCAAATTCCTAAGGTTAATTTATTCTTCCTAATGAAGAGATAAAATATTGTAATTGACAGTACAAAGTTCATTTGTATAAAAGTAACAATGTTTCTTCTTCTGTCATGTCACATTGTTAGCTGTGCCCTCTTTTTTCTGATGAGTTGTCAGCTGTGCTCTCGTTATAATATTCGCATACCCTCTCTCCTCTCTTGCTCTTCGTACCGAGTTTGAGAGAAGGTGGGAGAATATTTGGTATTTCATTGGATGGGAGATTTTATGTTGGCATTTGAGAGGAATTTTTCCTCGTTTTCGCTTTGTTTTCTTTTTTCCAATTGGATAATTCAGTTCTGCTCGGAGTTTCCTGAAGCTCCCCGAAAGATTCAGGACTCTGTGCTGTCACGGATTAATTGACTAAAGAAGAAGAAGAAGAACAGCGAGGGACCTGAGGATTTTCCTCTTGTTACACTCCAGGTAGATCTCTGACAAGTAAAGGGTCTCCGAGACAGAGAGCTCAACAGAGAGAGGAATAAAAGTCTGTGTCTTTGCCGCCTTGGGCTGTTTCTTGATTCTGCAAAGGACAGGGACAGGACTCTGGGAGTTCCTTATCTGCCAAGGAGATTTAGCGCTCCCACGCACCCACTTTCCGGACCAACAACATGGATTGGAACCCGTGAGACGTTCAGCTTGAAGGTCTCTGACTCCGGCACCGCAAGTGGAAATCTCAGATGGGCATCTGCAAACTTTAGTTTGGATCGTCAAAGGTACACCCCTTGAGATCTAGTTCCCCTCCAATTCAAGAACTGAGTGGGCATTTCTTTGAGCAGTTACTTTAGCTTGAAAGATGATGACGGCTAAGGCTAATGTGGGAGGAGGGCTCCATGGGAACTCTGGCTCTGGCTCTGACTCATCTGGGCAAGAGTGGGAGATGAGGCCAGGTGGAATGCTGGTTCAGAAGCGGAATCCTGATTTGGATAGGAACTCCGCTCCTCCTCCCCCGAAGATTCGAGTTAGGGTTAAGCACGGCTCGATTTACCACGAAATCAGCATCAGCTCTGCAGCCACTTTCGGTAAGTTATAACGTCCCAATTCCAATTCCACATCCCGCATCTCGGTTTATAAACTTCTATTAGTTTTTTGGAAGCTTCTGCTAAGTAGCATGTTCAGTGCTTGGCACTGTGTTGGATGTCATATCCCAACCCCCCCCCCCCCCCCATTTGGCGATTTGTTGGATTGGAAATGCGAGATCCCTGTTTCTTTTCAGGATCAATTATGAGTTTTCTTGGGATATGCGTCTCTCAGTGAATGCACACCTTTTTGTTTTTTCCTCTCTTTTCTTGGTATTATTATGGTGAATTAATTCGTTATAATGAGTTCAGGGGATCTGAAGAAAATGCTGATGGGGCCAACGGGGCTGCACCATCAAGATCAGAAGCTGATATACAAGGGCAAGGAGAGAAACTCCAATGCATTCCTGGACATTGTCAGAGTCAAGGACCGGTCAAAGATCGTTCTTGTGGAGGATCCGATTAGCCAAGAGAGACGGTTGCTTGAGATGCGGAGGAGCGCAAAGATGGAGAAGGCATCCAAGTCAATCTCCGAGATTAGCTTAGAAGTTGATAGACTCGCAGTCCAGGTAAGAAGAAGGCAGAAAAGGGGGGAAAAAAATCAACCAATTGCCTCGTTTTCATTCAATGTGGTCGACTGTTTTTGCTGAGAGCTTTTGCTTGGAATTGGATAGGTTTCTTCTATGGAGTCGATAATATCTAAGGGAGGCAAAGTTGCAGAAACGGATGTGGTGACTTTGATCGAGCTGCTGATGAACCAATTGCTTAAGTTGGATGGCGTTAATATTGCCGACGGAGATGTGAAATTGCAGAGGAAAATGCAGGTAGCTCTCTTCGTTGACTCGATATTATACGTCAAAATTTCAGCATTTACTTGATTACATTGCGGAGCCTCACGATACGATTATGATAATGATCCGAAGGTAAGAAGAGTTCAGAAATATGTGGAGAGTTTGGACATGCTGAAGATCAAGAACTCCATGCTCAGCCCTCAGCAAGTTGGTTCAAATGAGCAAAACCCGTCCATGGCTCAACCCCGACAAAGTAACCAACTAAATGGTCATCCTCAGAACCATCACCAGCAAGAGCAGCCACCGCTGCCCAAACAGGCCTCCGAGGAGCCGCTGAGGCACTCCGCTTCCAGGACGGTCGTGACCACTAAATGGGAGACTTTCGACTCGGTTCCTCCTTTGATTCAGGACCACATGGCAACCTCCATGTCCACTCTGACAATCGGCAAAGATAATCCCGTCCAGCCCAAGTTCAACTGGGAATTCTTCGAGTAAGAAATATTGGAGATATTAGATAGATATACCAGATATTTTTTTTTGTTTTTCTCCCTTTTTGGTTAAAGAACATAGTTGTGCGCGATTGGTACATTTGGGGTCTTTCTGTTCGTCGCTTTGCTCCCCATTCTGTTTTTCCTGTGATTCTTTCTTGTATTTAAATTCAGTAGCAACCACCCCTCTTTCATCCTGTCATTTAAGAGTATCAGAAAAAATAAAATGGGGGGGGGGGGGGGGGGGGGGGGGGGGGGGGGGGTTTGCATAGTATTACCTTTCTTATATATCACCATTGCCATCATCGTGATCATAGATTATCATCAATATTGCTATTATTCTCATTGTTTCCCTTGAATTTCTCTCTACTGTTGTCTTGTTTAATTTTTCGTTTTTCCATGGTGAGACATCTCTTCGATCGGCTCATTCTAAAAGAAGAAAAGGTTGTACGTTTTGTTTTGTTAGGCTTTCAACTTTGTATGAACACCAATGCTTGATTAGATCAAGTCTTCTATAAACCTAATTTAATGCCCCCTGAATTCTGTCGATTGGCTTAAACTCGCGTCGCATGTAACAAACTGATTCATAATGGTGTACTATTCTCCAGTTCCGATTCAGCCCGTACGTGTCATGTCCATTTTTTTGTGAACTTGTGAATTAATTACTATATTAGTTAATAGATAAATATTCTTACTTTCTACTGGCCCTCGTCACTTGGGTTTAGGTAAAGCAAATCAATGGTAGATCTTAGGTTGGCCTCTTGGCTGGAGCAGGTGCGTGGTGGTGTTGATGGGGAAGACATGTATACTGTTGTCTATATTGACGTTCAAGTGTCTTCTTCTTATTCATTTGTACAACCTTGAGTAAATGATAACTTCGTATTAGTTTAAACATTTTCTAGAAGACTTATCGGACAGGGTTCCTTTCGACCGAAAGCTACGACGATTCAATTGTAGAGTGAAGCTTGTGACCTGCACAATATCATTTCGGAATCTAATAGATCATTCCGAAAGCTCATGTCGGCATGTAGAAGAAAAGGACCGTGTCGGCAAGTAGAAGAAAATGACCGGAAGAGAGAAAGGACTAGAGGAATAAGCTTTCGGTCTGAAAAACAGTGACGACGACGACAATTATTATTGGAGAGATTGACAAAATACGGTGTTTGCGGCATCAGAGGCCCATTAATTGTTTTTGTAGGGTCCCGTTATTAATGGCTGCTGTGTCCTGTCCTTGAACTAGAGCAGCTGTACCAGTGCACTTTGATAGTGAAGCATGCAGAAATTCAGCACAGCCGCTTTGGTTCCAGTTGGATTCCATTTAAAGCTTTGCTCAGTCCCGCCTCCCTCTCTGAGGTAAGAAGAAAGAAATGGAACGTTGAAACGAAAGTCCGATACAAAGGACAATTTAGTGAAGTGAACCGAACCATTCAGGAATCATGTCTGAGTGTTTATGTAGGACTTGATTTGGAAATTACTATTTAAAGGGATATTTTACAATCCTACGATTATTACAGATATGATTGGGTAGATATTCATATGCAAATCCTTATCCCCAATTTCTGTAGTCGTTCGTTGGATATCCATGTCATATATATCTTTTCTGGTCCCTTCTTGTTGCATCGCAAGACTGAAAAGGGAAACTCACCACGGAATTCTCGTTCTGTTATCACTAAGGGGAAAGCATGGGGACTGTTTCCATTCTCAAACTTTGCTGTCACACGGGACGGTCCTTGAAATCGGATCGAAATGTTGCAATCATCAGGCCCGCAGATTCATTTTCTTTCTTGATTTCGTACTCGTACTGGCTTGAAATCTTGGAACTCAGAGAGATATTTCACTTCAGGCCCGATAGAGGAGAGGACATGCTGGGCTTTCTAGGAGACCACTTTTCCGCTTCCCATTTCCCAGCCACGTACTCACCTCACGAACTATTTCGATTAGCTTTTGAAGTCCAATAACGTCTGAAGTTTGAGCCCTTTTTTTTTCAGTTATATATTATTTATTGCATAATATTTTTTAGATGTATTTTTATTTCACCTTCTTATCTTCATAATCGAGAGACAGCGGTAATAAAGATGAGGAAAAAATTGCTGTTGCCATCCACCAAACCACATGGAATAAAACATCACAATGGGATGCCCCTTATTATACTTATATTTTTTTAATAAAAAAATTTACATATACTCTCTTTGCTTTGTTGATGATCGAGGACCGAGGGCTTAGTATGAGGTCTAAAAAAAGGATTAAAAAAAAGAGAATTACAAGAAATTTTGTTAGATATAATCGAATCATGACCTCTTAATCTCAGGAGAGAGATGATAATATATTGTACTAAAAATTTATTTCTCTAAATTTGAGTATTTCTTCTTTATATTTCTTTTTGCGGAATAAAAAGTGAGTAGTAATAATTGCAACTTTACCTTCATGCTAGTTATTTTCAAACTCCCAAGTGTAATTGTAGATACATCAGATTAACTAAAAAATTGACCCATAAACATGGACACCATAAAAAAAAACTAATATGGTTTATGGAGGCTAGTAATCTGTCAAGTCCATGCCCAAAAAGTTATACTCTTTGCAAATGTTTCAATATAAAAACATAGAGGAGATTCAAATATTAAACATTTAAGTTACTAAATAACATAGAGTAAATTCGAAACTATTAGATCGCTCCTTTTAACAGTGGTTCACATATATTGTTTCTCCTTATTGTGATTCTGTTCTTTACCATATTGTGGGGGGGTAGATTCCACTTACACATACGGTGTGTCCCTTAGTTGAAAATAAGACAATTAATGCCTCGTGTTTGGGAATCTTGACGCCCTTCAAAAATGCATTGCTACACTAGCTAGCCATCATCCTGCAGCTCTTAAAGCAAGGTTGTCACTATCATTTTTAAGGTACCTATAAGGAATGTCAATAAGAGTCCACCCTTCCCATATAAATATAATATAACCAAGAAGAAGAAGAAGAAGACTAAACGAGAGAGGGGTTAAGAAAAAAGAGAGAGAAACCGAGAAAGAAGCAAAGTGGGCAGGTAGGCAAGGCACGGATCCCTGGCCGGCCCAGGGGTCGAGAAGGCTGTCTCTCAGATTTACATATTTGACTCGGTTCTGTGGGGCGAAGCTCCTGCCCGATGCCACAGCCTACGCCTCCGTCGCTTCAACAGGGCTCTTGTCTCCTCTTCCTCTTCCTCTTCCTCTTCCTGTTCCCAACATGGTTATGGATGGTTTTACTTTCCCCCTCCAGACCCCACTCGACTCTCGGGGTCAATATTATTGCCCACGTTTTCTACGAAAACATCGTTTTATTTTAGCCCACTGAATTTGACCATTAATTTATTTTAATGGATAAAGAAAATTAAATGGAAGCTCTCGACAAAAGGTGAAGAGGACAAGAACAAACCGACGGATAGGGATGTAAACGAGTGGTTCATGCCTCCTTTTTAAAAAAATTATCGAGTTCTAGTTTTTTTTCGGTCCGGTTTTTTCAAGTTAAAAAATTGTACCGAGAATCGTTTAGGGATTATGAAAACCACCCACTTCAGGTTCAGTTTTTTCCAACGATTTTTTCGGGTCTCGATTTTTATTATAATAATATGTTAAACACAAAAATAATAAAATAAAATTCATTATAATAAATGAGAAACACTAATTATAAATATTTTAGCATATTAAAAAGATCAAAAACATAAATATTAATCAAGATTCAAGTTAAATATATGATTTGTATTATCAAAATCTAATACTAAAATAGTTTATTACATATAATATAAATCTAACATAGTTTTTTGTTTGGTTTCTGGCCCGCCGGGTTTCTCGGGTCGAGCCCGAATTTTCCGGACCAGATTTTTCACTTTAAAAACTGCTTTGAATTTATCTCGGAACCCATAAATCCGGTTCGAGTTCGGTCAATGTTTTTCAATTTTTCGAATTTTCCGTTTTTTACTTAAACCCCTGCCCACCGATGGGGCGTAATGTGTCATGCAGATGAGTTAGAAAGAACCAAAATGGGTTTACGATTCTCAGGTGGGGCCCAATCTCTCAATTTTGGTTTTTATCCGTCTGCAAAAAAAAAAAAACCTAAACTTTAAAAAGAATGGAAGAAATATGGATAAATGAATATATGAAATTTTACTGATAAGAATTAAATTTAAAATATCTTAATTTTAAATTAAAAATGATACTAACTGTATATCATGCTCTAAATCAATTTAGTCCTGAAGTACTATGCCTGCTCTCCCTACGTTTCCATCTGATCTTGCCGGGGACACTCCTCGGTCATAAAACACTTTACAAGTTTATGAACCTAGTTAAATTGATACGCAAAACACATATCAAATAGAGCTATGCACGTAAAGTTGAAATTAAACCTATGATCTTGTGAACTATTCACGAAATACATGTACATCCTATATATTTACTTGAACTAACGCGTCAAGTTTCCCTCTTCCATTTGAGTTTTATAAATTAGAAAAGTTGTTGATTTATAGAAGTTCATAATCATGAGGTGAGCTTAGACTAAATGAGATTTATAAGATTTTCAAATACGATGTTATTCTCAAGTGGATGATGGGTTTTTTTTTTTTAAAGAATTTAGTCACGTGGTTCAACAGAAAAAATTTGGTGCACCACCTCAATTAGAGCCGAAGCTCGCGGACTAAGTATATCATTTTCCATCGCTTTTGCACCTTTTTATTTTTTAATTTCTAAAAAAGACCGGTAATCATATAACCACATGTGAGGGAAAAGGGAAAAATAGTACATATAAAAATTTCATGGAAAATAATTAAATTCAAAACCTTTAATTCAGTTGAAAACAAATAAAATATAATGTATTATTATATAAAATCTTCTTTATTTGCATGTTTTTTCTATTTTAAACATACACGCATTATTTTTTTGCATGAAATTTTTGTTGGCCGAACCAGTGGTACCAATTTACCCCTTGGGAGTGTACGTTCGATTGGCATTTATATAACTTCGCCATCGCATATGTAGATCAGTATGTTTTAATGTAATATGTTGGACTTATATATTTATTCACAGTTCTTTATCGATTTTTTTTTTATTGTCAGCCACGGTATCCAAGCAGGCCCCACCAGCAGTGAGATGACATCTTTCAGCCAACCATACTTGACTAATCCGCTGGTCGCCCCGGGTCGCACGCTTGGCAATGGCGGGTGAGGCTCTCAAGGGGGATGTCTGCGTACGTGAGGTCTCGAACTTGATACCTCCTTAAACGGCACCGAACTGCCTACCACTCGACCCAATCCCTTGGTTCTTTATTGAATTTTATCTTTATGCATGCATGCCCTATTAAATTAGTAATATTAATTTTCCGATCCCAGACTAGGAGACAGCAAAAGCGGGCGCAGGACGATGGGCGGCTGGACTGGATTGAGACGCGTACGAATTTGTCAAAGTTTTTTCTTTTTTTTTTTTTCCATTCTTTCCTCTCGACCTTTTGAAGATTTATAATTGTTCGAAGGGAGCGTCCGCTACCATTTGTTCTTTTTTTCTTTTTTTGACGCCCTCGGTGCAGGAAAGTAAAGATATCAAACAATACAGAGAAGGATAAAATCGATGACTCATCTCATATGCATATGGTCTAAAATGAGCGATTTGATCGGTATCTTGGATAGTCAAAAGAAACGAACTGTCACACAGTATCTGAAAATTTACTGGAATTCAAACAATCAACATTCGAGAGTTGGATGTGATTTAACGAAGAGTAAAATTCTTAAAATATTATAAATTTTCTCCATTTTACAGTAATTAAATTTAAAATATTTATTAAGAGAAAGACGTATGAAATCATCTCATCTATCTTATATTATATTTTAGACTCTCGGGTGCATGTGCGGGAATTGTCGGAACATCTCTGCACCACCTGCTCTCCAAGGGACGAGTTTGGTCTACACAGCGACATTGACCGCACCCCGATCGATTCATTCTCTCTCATTTTTCTAATTCCATGGTATGTCGTGTATATGGATCGACCGACACAGTCAAGGGAATATAATTAATCCATGCGGGGTTCCATCTAGCTAGTCCAACATTTTGTCTCTTGATCAAGTCAAAAAGTTGGAGCAAAGCTTGATTTCTAGCTAGCTAGCGCGAGCTAAGCTACGATTGATCTCTTTTCCCTAAAAAAATGTGGAGATATATAAAAGCACATCTATCGAACCGACCAAGGAGAATTTGACCGTTCAACAGCCGATTCCTGTGTGCTTTAAACGGAACTATTGGAACCATATTGCCGACCTTTTTGCCCGTTCAACAAATCTTAAGGGCAATGTTAAGAGCCAATTACAAAAAACGTATAAGATCAGCAGTGTGGATCATGATCGATAGCCGAGATTGTGTGATTGGATGTATGGAATGTCCTAGAAATAATTTTAGTTTTTGAATATTTTCTCGTAACTTATATTGGATTCCCTAAATCTCCTAATTTATTTATATTTATAAATTTATGAGGAATACGTTATAGGATTGCAATTTTTTTTTTAAAAAAATCTTATATCTATAGAAAGGATCCCGTATACCTTGAGAAGGTACCCTCGGCACTGAGAATTCGGGGGCATTGGAGCTAGGGTTAGAGAGTTTATGATCACCTAGGTTGTCTTCTCTGTAATTCAAAGGTTTAGCGTGAGAATTAAAGAATCAAATATCAACTCCCTTTTTATATATAAGATTTGTAATGGGCTGCAATTGATCGATTGGTATCTTCTCTAGGGGTTGTAATTTCCTGTTTTACAATTGAATGAAATCTCTTACTTTGCCATGATTATTTTCCTACAGGTTGAGGATTTTCCAATGTGCATTTGGTATTTAATTTGAAATTTCTTCCAGCTGTATAATCTCAATTCAACTTCTCGGTCTGTTTTGTCAAGTGAGGACACTAATTAATCCCCTTTTCACGTTTACAATGCATTATTTTTTTAAAGAAGAAAATGAACTTTGGATCCAGCAAATTACTCAATTGCCAATTCGATCCCTGGCAGGATCCGCCCTCCTGGCCTATCATGGATGCTTAGCTTAGTGCTTACTCGTCTGCGCCTCTTCACTGTAATTAACAGTTGCCCTTCCACTGTGCCCGACAATCGGTTGGCCCTTAAGCTGTACTATTGACCAGCTTCTTCTAACCATTCATCATTCAACTCTCTAATCAAATCATCGTACAATGTATTGCATTACAACTAATTATAACACGTTTTTTTTTAAAAATAATTTTACTGACAACTATGAATGTCCTCTTTATGTCATTTACTCTGAGCAATTTCTTCTTTGTTTTTTCCTTCATATATCGCCCGTTTCTAGTTCGCGCTTAAAAAGATCATCATGGACAATGATGATTCACCAATTGTCGGTCAGCTTTAGAAACAGATGCGCACGTTATTAATTTTCCTTTTGTTGTGGATTGCTAGGTACTTGAGGATTCGATTGATCTTAACTAATTTAAATCGATCTGGATCTGCTAAGAGCTAAACCTGAGAATTGAGTTGATTTAGGTTGGTTAAGAACCTCCTTTAATTTTGTCCGGTGGTCTCTAAGTTTCGTTAATATATATATGTGTATATGCATATATGTGTGTGCATGATTTGGTTATATTATCTTGATCTTCATGCGGCTATTGCATTCGTTAATTGTAATGCGTGGTATGGGTATCTGTGTGTGTGACTGATTCGAAGTACTAGGATGTCGAACAAGAAGCCCATCAAGAACAGCCGCATGATCAGTAATTTTTCTCGAATGTGAAACAGCTGCATGATCAGAAGATATTCAAGAAATGTTCCATGATTCAATAATTTACTATCTCATTAAATATATATAATCACTTCCCTGATTTGGTTCGGGCATCTCAATGCATGCATCCACAAATTTGACACATTTCCCACCTTTTATTTCAGCATTACTAAGCGAAATAATCTTTTCGTTATACCTTTTATCTGCTTATACACTTATGGTAATTTACAATTTATTCAAATAATTTTTTTTACCCAACCTGGTAGAATAAACATTCATTCACAAAAGCTTAATTCAAGACTTCAACATGGTACAGAAATATCCCTTTTTTTTTTCTCTTGATACCTATTATACATTTTGTTTTGTTAAACCTGTTAACTTCAATTCCCGCATATTATACATATTATACATATTATATATATAAAACATGATATTGGCATTGCAACAAGTCCATAAATCTGAAAAATCAACACTAGGTCACGGAGAGTGAAGGATGTGCTAATCTATCAGAAGCATATTTCTACTGTTTTTCTAAAGCAGAATCGTTGTCTGGAAAAATTTAAAATAAAATAAATTGAGGGAAAAAAAAGAGACAGAAGATACGCTTTCTGATTCTTGTCGGTATATGTATCACGTGGTCTACTATTGATACGATCCGTATATTCATAAGTAGGAATATACGGCCATCCCTTCAGATGAAATCTTCGGCCTGTGCATGATTTCATCCAGCAATATCTTATAAATCAGTTACATAAAGTTGACGAATTGGTTTCTTACGGAAGTGTTGGCATATCTCTTTTATTCCATTTTTCTCAATCACTTTTTAATCTAATTCAACTCATTTATATCTGAAAATAAAACACCAAACTTCCTTTATCCAATTTCATTTTCACACCCCATTTTCAAGTTGGTTTCGTTCTCAACTTGCTGGATTCTTTTATGGATTTTAGATTTCTTTATCGTCAAAATCTTTTAAAAGATTAAAAAAAATTAGCAATAGGACTTCGGGTGTTCAACCCAAAAGAAAAAGAAAAAGGAAAAAAAAAATTCATCGGGGATATAGAGAGGGCGCTAGCAAAATTTGACGTAATACCTCAGGCGAGCACAGCTATACATGATGGTGCATGCATTATGCTATTTAAATTAAAAAAACTATTTAATAATTCGCTCCCCATTTTATAAATTATTATTCGATGTTATTATAAATAAATAAACACTAAAATTTGCCGGCACACCAATAATGTTGATCTCGGGATCGTGCCTTCAATCTTCTCTTACATCTCGATATACCTGTCGACGTGGTTGCGTGGCCTGTTTTTTTTTTTTTTAAACAGTCCTGCCGTACCCATAGACAATTAATGTTTATAAATAAGATAATTGGCAGAGGTGTTTCACTGTTTCTGTCACCTGAAGCAAATATATATTCAAATTCTAACATGGTCCAATTTTTATCGTGAATAATATATATATATGATTTTTTTTCTTTTACGTAGCTAAGTATGAAATTAATATAACCTAAATATAGTATTTATTAACCGTATAATTCTTGCATGTGAAAGAAAGAGATGAAGATCTTCTTCCATCGATCGATATTCCGTTTGAAATAAATTTTGGTACCAATTGATTAAGTATAATGGAATTCATATAATTTGACTCAGGCATCCGACAAATTTTTTTTTTTAAAAGGGCAAAATTCTTTGGAGGAAAATGGAAGGTCAAAACTGGCCCTTCAATTAAATTTAAGGCTTAGGTCAGTTCGAGGCCATAGCACCTTCCCTCTCTCTCTAGGTCAACAAATACCATATTAATATAAATTTAATAATAAATAGGTTTAGTATAATGATATTGATCATTCGCAATTTAAAATCACGAGGATATAGATTTGGTTCTCACTAATAAAACTTTTCAACGCCTTCCATTCCCCCTTCACATTTGTTAAATTGACATCGGTATCTAAAATAATAAATAGGGGAAGTTTTTACATTATTAATTCATTCACACACACAGATATATATATATATATATATGTGTGCCCTCCAGCGGGCAGATCCAGGATGGGAAGCTTAGAATTCAAATTAGCTCAAAACCTAGCGAGTGCAAGAGGATTGAGACTTTTCAGCTCTCTTGAATTCCTCAAAATTTATCCTCACTTACCCTGCATATATAGTTTGCTAGCTATTGTGTGCACTAAAAGGAGGAGGTGTTGCAATCATCGTTATTGGAGTCTACAAGGTGCTCGGATATCTCGATTATAAAAAAAATTCATATATATATATATATATATTCATTCAAACAAGGATGCCATACATTTTTACTTGCAGTTGAAGGCAACTAATAATCAAACCAGAATCGTTCTTTGTCGCTCCGCTGCGGAAGTCTTAACTAAAAAAATATGTCATATTAACCTCCTAGACATTAATGTAGGATCTTATTAATTTTAGATAAATAATAAACGTAGTAAATAAATAAAATGATTGCACTAGTTTTAGATTCGATAACACTTTTAGAATAATATCAAGATCCTTTTTTTATGTAAATAATCCTCATAACTTACGGTGGACGTGGGTATCGCAAGAATCATTATAGAAAGTGAACCGAAAAAATTTTAATTTAAAATAAAGAGTGATACTATTATTTCAAGTCTCCTCTCTCCGCTAAAATCAAGTATATTAATAATACAGAGATTGAACACAAAAAGTTAGCCAAAATTAGATCGAACGAAGGAAAAAGAAAGGGATTGCCCACTCTTCACATTAGTTTTTTTCCCCATTCTATCTACTATACGGGCAACCCCCCCAAGAGACCAAAAAACAAAAACCAAAAAAGAAACTAGTGAGGATTAATTAAAAGGAAAAAAAAAAAAAAAGAGGACCAAAAAAAAAGCAGCAATTGGCCTCAAACTGGTGAGGGATATTTTTCCTCCAATAAATTCAAGGAATCTTCCTCGATTTCAGCTCTCGTGGTCCCTATATATGCCACTGTTAGAGGAATCTTCTCTTCCTCGCTGTAATTTCCTTTTGTGAGCTCCTGAGCTCTACTTGCTTGTAGTTCCCAGTCAGTCTGCGCCAATACCACCAGCATTGTCACCGCGCACGATCCCTGCGCCGCCAGCAGCCCCAGCCACAGTCCCTCAAAGTCGCACCCCAGGAAGAATGCCAGCCCAACCGCCACCGGCATCCCCACCAGGTAGAAGCAGCCCAGGTTTATGTTTGCCCCGGTCTTGGGCCGTGCCGTGCCCCTGAGCACACCGCACCCTGTCGTCTGCGGGCAATTCCCCAGCTCACACAGCCCGGTTATCGGCAGCACTAGTGATGTCAGGGCCACAATCTCCTTATCTCCCGTGAACATCGTGGCCCAGACATTCCTCACCGTGACGGCAAAGAGCAGCGCCGACAACCCCATCACGAAGCTTCCACCCAGGCCCACGAAGGCCGCAAGCCTGGCTTTGGCAGGCTGGTTCGCACCCAGCTCGTTACTGACTCGCGTCGACATGCTGAAGCTCAGCGAGGACGGGAATATGTAGATGAGTGACGTTGTCTGGATGAGTATCCCCATTGATGCCACAGTGGCTCGGGGGTTCAGCAATAGCCCGCATAGTAAGATCATGATCTCGTACCACCACCACTCAAGGCATACTGAGATGCAGCTCGGGATCGCCAAATTCAGTAATGGCTTCCATTCGCGGAGGCAGTCAAGGGAGAAGCCTCCCCATGTCTTCCTGTAGGTTCCAGATACGAGGACGTAGATGATTAGGGCGGCCACCAAGTTGAAGTTGGTCCAAACGCTGCTCAGCGCCACTCCTCTGACGCCCAAGCCGAGGTGGTTTACTAGGAAATAGTTGATGGGCACGTGCATGATGATCGATAATGTTGCACAGAATGTGAGCGGGAGGGTGATCGACTGGGTGCGAAGATAGATACGGAGAGGGTGGAGAAGTGATTGGGCCAGGAGGTCAGGAACCGAATAGAGGAGGTAGGACTGGGCCACGGAGGCGATGGCCTCATCCTGGCCACAGAAGAGGAGGATCTGCTTCATGTTGAGCCAGAGAAAGGAGATGGGCAATGAGGTGAGGATGAGCAAGAGGATGGTCCTCTGGAGGGATAGGCCGAGAAGGTTGAGCTTCTTGGCCCCAAAAGCCTGGCCGCAGATGGGCTCCATCCCCATAGCAAGGCCGGAGAGGATGGAGTAGCCGGTGATGTTGGCGAAGCCCAGTGCAAGTGACCCGCCTGCAAGGGCAAGTTCCCCGAGTCGGCCGAGGAAGAGCATCGAGATCATGGACCGGGAGTAGAGCAAGAGACCGGTGAGGATCATGGGGAGGGCAATCCTGGCTATGGAACGGGCTTCCTTGACAGCTAGGGAGAGGTGGGTCCTGTTATGGTGGTGGGGTTGCTCCAATGCTGTTGTGGGGCGTGTAGTGGTAACTTTTGGGATCGAATGCGGGGTTTGGATAGTCATATTCATCCTCATCGATGGTTCATCATTAGTATCTGCCTTAGTTTCTTGATTTGTATTGGAGAAGAGGAATGGGACGGTGATCGCTTCGGCTTCACATTTGCAGAAGAGAGGAACCGATGGTTGTGGTGTAATTGGCTTACACATTATGGCTAGTCGCTGTTAAATTGCTACAAAAACTCTATCTGTTCAGAGAGAGAGAGAGAGAATGATTGTGGGGTGATTTGCAGAAATAGGGGAATGAGGGAATTTATAGGCAGACGAGAAATGTTTAAGCGAGTCGAACTCATAGATAACATGATAAATTTAATTAATGAATGCTTGACATGCAAGTAAATATTTTAAATTATGTCTAAAAATTTATTATTATTAATAAATAGAAAAAGATAATATAATATTTAGTGATAATGAGTTAAACATTTATTGGTAGAGTTCACGAACAATGTAGCGAGTTGATCTCACGCAAGACTCTCTCCAAACAAATAGAGAGGGAGAGTGATTCCAAACATTTATCCGTGAGTTCGACTCACTTAAGAATCTCGGTCGGCTTTGTTTTTACCCTATTAGATGAGAACTCACCAATCCAAAAAGAGAAGAAACAGAAAAACGAAGACATATGATTAGGCATTCGCTTAAATGGATAAGGATACGAGGTTAATCAGAGATTAAATAAGATTCTTTTTTTGCTTGAAATATTGATTAGTTAAAATGAATGACTTTTTTTAAAAAAATTTAAAAATGTTGGATTAACTAAAAAATGAGACAGTCAAAGGGCATGCTTTTATTCGGGGGGTGTGAGCAATGTTCGATAAGAGCCAATTAGATTTGCAGGGAAAGGGTCGGTCTTGCCAGGGGGTGATTATAGCCCTTAACACGAAGACAAATATGGGATGGGCCCCCTTCTCACAAGAGAACCAAAAAGCAAGAGGCCCATAAGGGTCATTTTTATTTTTTATTTTTAATATTAAAGATTCATTTATTTAAAATGGTTAAAATAAGATAAAAGGTTTAAATGGAAAGGATTCAGGGAGTTGTATAAATAAAATCACACTCAAAATCACTTGATTCGATGTTTAAACCGATATCGCTGTACTAAGTTAGCTTATTAATTTTTGAATTCTTTTTCCCTTTATATATTTTCTATTGTCACATGATTACATGCCGTCGATTTGATGTCTACGTTTTGCATCATCACCGAGAGTTGTCCGCTTTATAGAGGACGGCTCATCTATTGGCCTGGCTAGCCAAAGTTTTTAGTTTTTCTCTCAATAACCTATAATGGTCGGTTCAAACACAACATATATATATAACATATAGGATTATCATATGATTGTTTTCTTTTCATTGGGATCCTTTTTTTTTTTTTTTGGTCTTGACAGAAGTTGTCTTCCATGAGATACACCTAGCTCCCTCATCAGTATACGCTGCTGACATGCATCTTCTCTGCGATCGACATGTCGGTAGAATATATGGAGTTTCGGTGGTGTCGGGAGGAGGACGGTTCTAAAAGTACGGCTGCAAAGTGACTTTGCGTGCATAATGCAATCACTAATTCAATTACTAACCATCCATTTATAAATAATGGGTAATTAAGTGGGTTGTTGGATATCTGAAATTCAAGAGGTCTTTGAGTTTGGAGGACGACCCGGCAGCACCAGAGGATTATTTATTCGCCGTTCATGTGAAGTGAAGTGCTTCCTTTTTGACCAGCTGAAACTATACATATGCATGCTTTTTTTTTTTTTGATATCGATGGTGTCCGGCGCCGTAGTAACCGACTAATCCACCGGAGGGTATATTTACAGCCCTGGGCCCCACATTAAACCCAAGATACCGACCTCCAGGGGGTTTCGAACCCGGGCGCTCTTGGAGTGTACTCATGAAGCTTGCCACTGGGCCGTTGCCCCTGGAGGTCATATGCATGCTTTTATTTATTTGAGAGATCGGAATGCCCTTTCGGCCATTAGTGTATATCTAATCTATGTAAGACTAGTAGCTAGCTAGCTAGCTAGCTCATGGGAAGGAAGATGAATTAATAATCTTCCACTCTGTCTACAACCAACCAATACCATCACACATACATATAAATCTGTCACTTTTTGAAATTAGAATTCTAAATGTATTAATCTGACTAAGTTTTAAAGTATATTTAGTCCGTTGTTAGTTAGTGGTAACACAAACGTTGGCCTAGCAAGTTAAAAAAAAAAAAAAAGTTATGAAGTGGAAAAGTTTAAAATTTTTAAATAAAAATAATATAAAACTTAGCAAAGAGGAATCGGCATGGGATGGTTCCACTCCACGCCGATATTTGGAAGCCGCTTCTATCAACTTCATCAATTTCTACCTTGGCATTTGGGGTAAATCATATCTCCGAATGATCGATTTTAGAACAACGAGCAGAAAGGAATTTTGACATTTTAGGGCATGCACTTGAGATCTCTCCACTCCGTCCATTTCCACCGCCTTTGAAATTTTTGTCCAAAAGTGAGAAATAAAGCCTAAAGTAACTCTTATGGTATATTTGGTTGGGAAGAATGGGAACAAGTATTTCGTTATTTGATTCGCTGGCTACATGGAATGGGACTCCTGAATGGGAATAGAACATGAATAGGGGAGGTTAAGACATTCCTCCCACCTCAGCCGGGAATAGGAATTTCCACCTGAAATAGGAGACCAAATTACATATATGCCTTCAACTATTCATCACATTTTCGTTTCGTGCCATTGTCCAATCTGCCCGTCTCCGTCGCTGCACTGGCCACCTGCCACTGACATACCCAAGCCTCCCTGAAACTCCTCGGGCCCCCTTCGAGCCTCTCCATTTTGGACAAAGCCTCCTCGTGCCAACCCGATCGTTCCCATGCCGATTTGTCTCCCCCATGCAACCCCATGTCTCCCCCGAGCCTTCTTGTATCGGCCCGTGCATTCCTCGAACCTCCCAAGCCTTCTCGTGCCCCTTCGTCTTGTCACGGATTCAATCATTGGGTTGCTCGGGTGGAGGAATGGAGGAAGGAGGAAGGGGTGGCTTGGGAGCTCGGATGGCTTGTTAGGGCTGGGGAAGGAGGCGACGGCAGTCTTCTTTTTAATTTTTTAATATCTTTAATATTATTTTGGCATATTTTGGTGGTTTTAGTATATTTTTAAAAAATATATAATAATGGCAATTTTATTTTTTCACTTTTCAAAACCATATTCCATATCACTTTATTTCTCTTAATTAAATGACAACATTCTCATTCATCATTTTATTTATTCCACTCTCTATTCCTTTTCTTATTCCATTCTATTCTCACTTTATTTTATTCATGCGAATCAAACATACGTTTAGATCCTGTCCTCGCTCTTACGGGAATGCCTTTTGTCTTCCTTCATCTCCCCTTCACTTCCATCTTTTCTGTTCCCATGGGAAAGACATGCCAAGAAAGTGTTTATCGCTCTCTCGCTCGCTTTAATTGAATAAATCTGTGCGCATGAACTGGTGGAGTGCTTCCTTTTTTGACGGATGTGGTTTTTGCATTCAAAAATTAACGTGTACAACTGTACTTCAACAGATTATGAAGAAGAAAAATCAATTTTGAAGAAGGAACCGCATGATTGATATGACTTGTTGAAAAAATAAAAACAGAGAGAATGGATTAGTCTCGTAACAATCCTACTGTCACCTACTGATTAGTACTCAGCTCGATCTACCTCATGGTCATTAGCGTGAAGCCGATAGACAAAGAAGCAGATACTACTCATTAGCTCCCAAAAATTTATAGATCACTAACAAATAATTAAGGATGCTTTTGTCGAAGATCATGATCAGTCTCCGAGCTGTATGTGTTGAAGAATGAAGAAACACCACAGTTCACCTGATAACAAAGAAAAAAAAAAAAGAAGAAGGAAATTCCTCCCCTTAGAAAGAACCCCGTTCCCCTGTTTGACTAATTAATTTGTACTCTTTGTCTCTCTTTACTCCGTGTCCATGCTTCGTCTCTTAGATTCCTTCTTCTCTTCTCTCTCTCTCTCTCTCTTCTTGTTAGTTGGGGAAAATGCCTTTTGTTGCCCTTTAATTTCAACCGTCGAAATTGAATTTTAAGACTTTTTTTTTCCCTCCTGATATGCACAGCCTAATTCGATGGGTTATGGGTTACAAACTAGAATCTATATATTCCATAAGTATTTAATTTTCATTCGGATTTGAACATGAATGAGGGAATGCAGTCGAAACCTGTGTCTAAAGCCCTCATTATTTACAAGACTAATCGGTAGGAATTTTGTATTTGAATTTCACTGAACTAGCTGGGCATTTTGAAGAGAACATCTGAAGATTTGTCTTCCTGTTTACATAGGTAGATGATCTTTTCTTCCCCGTGATCAACCCATCGCTGTGGACCTAACCAAACTCACAACCTGGCCGTCCCGCGTTGTTTAATCTATTCTCAAACTTTGCCCTTTTGTTGAGATGAGACACAGAGTTTGTCTCTAGCTTGCAACTGGACAGAGAGTTCAGATTTAGTAAAGATCTTAGCTGGATGTTTCGTAAAAATCAACGGGACAGGCTGAAATATAAAGACAACCGACAACTTTTTTGATCTGTATATTAAACCACGATGCCCGTGATACATATTGTCTCATGTGGACGAATGGTCCATTGATGATTGATGTTTGCATGTAATTATCTTGAAATAAAGTCAGTCTTATCTTATGGCATCGGAATGTCACATTATTAAAAGAATTTATATTAGTTTTTTTAAAAAAATTTTCAAAACTAATTAATGAACAGCCATGCTATCCGCAGACCGCTCAGATGGAAACATCGCAGCGGCTGCTTGTAAAAGTACTGGGCTGGCAGCATTTTGAAGCCCGCCCAAGCTCAGGGTTTCAAGCCATGCTTGTGTGTAAATTTTACCCTCTTTCTGTGATCCCTGTAGGAACATCAATCCGACTCTAGATTGAACTTGAGGACACGAGGGTGCGTAATCAATTGAATCGAGCTTGAAGTGAATCAAGCTCTGTGAGCGGGAGACGTAACTTGTGCCGAGACCATAGCACTACAGGGGGTCCGCTCAAACTCGTGCAAACGGAATCATAATCAGCACAAACTAAACTTCCTCAAGGTCCAAGACCCAGAGCTCACATGCAAGATCGGGATATCCCACATTAAACGATCCCGTACTCAAGTCATTATCGCCGTTCATTTACCTTCCACTTCTCCCTGTTCCTTTGCTTCTATCTGCCATTAAAGGCCGAGTGATAGGCAACGAGCTCAAGCCTCAAAGTCACAGTTTTGACATAAATTCATCAAGTGAACAATATGAGTATGAAATGAATGTGCTGTAGTGTAGAACCTTTCTTCTAATGCTTTCGTTTTATTTTTTACATCCCATTATACAGGTACAAAAACATGAGCATCGGACGAACAACCTACTGAAAATTAGATTGAATACCCGAGGATTTTTCCAATGGTCCCTGACAATAAGTAACCTTCACCATGTTCTAGGATCCACCTTTTACCAACTCGTACAAAGACCACAATGCAATGCCAATCAAAGTGTCTCTAGCCAAGCTGTTAGTGAGATCCGTGATCAATCTGTTGGATCCATTATCATCAGGCCTCTTTCCTGTGAGATCTCGAAACCGCAAGTTCCCTTGGTCGGATACAAGTGAATAGATGACCCCGTTCATGTGGCCCTTCCCAATCACTCCTACCACTCTCCTGCAGTTATTCACAGCTTTACTTCTCTTCAGTGACCATGCAAGGTACTGTTGGGAGCCAAAAAGGAAATACTTCCATTAAACAGCTGACCAAAGTTGCCTCAGTCGTTTCTTCATCAAAAGTCAAGGAAAACAAACGGACAATGGGAAGTATACTCACAGTGTCCCGTTCATGTATGAGAGGCTGCAAGAGAGCCGGGTACGAAAAACTTAGCTGCTCGTATAGCTCAAATGTGCCATCTTCGGTGCTCCTTTCCTGCAAAACATATTTCAGGGGAATGATGAAAATACTTTGGAGCAAAGTTAATTCCTTGTAATATAGAGTACAAGGCATTCTATATATATTTTATGAAGCATAGAAAGTTTAGAAGAACCTTGAGATTGTTTCCTGATACATCAGGTTGTGACGCTATACCGCGAAATACTGACAAGACTAAGCTCATCTTCTCGTCCAATTTCAGACAATTCCAAGCTCTTTCAAGCTGTGTAAAGATGCACAGAGAAGAGTGAAAATGCTCAGGATCTAGGTTCAGCTAGGTGCTTGTAGTATTCAGATGTGACTCACAGTGATTTCAATCGGACGATCACCCAAAACGATTTGTGCACCAACCTCTTCAGATACTCTTCTTGCAGCACGAAACTGTAGTGTAGATTATATGAAAAGATTTCATGAACCGTATTATAGTAAGACTAAGATACCCTCTTTAGCTAATTCTAGATCACTTATTTTGAATCAGATACCTCATCTCCAAAGGGGCGATTAACATCCGAGGATATTTTCGATGAAAAAACTGCAAGGAGTAGACGCAGTGCCAGAGCTGTTTGCCCTCCTATCCTTTCCGAAAATAAAAGGATCCATTACTTATCATCTTTTAAAAGGTTCAATACAACACCAGTTCCCATACCTTAACAATCGTATGGAGAAGTTCCAACAGGTTATAGTGCTTACCCAAGTTTATACTGCGACCAATGGCACCAAAAAAACCAGTCCCGCTGAGAGAGAACATACTGGACCTTAACTGCTGCTGGCCAGCATCGTCTTCATTTGAAGTGTACATTATCCCAGCTCTGAAAGCGAACTCTGCAGTAACTGAAATTCAGAAGGAGACAGGACATGGAAAGAGTTGAAGCATGATGACATATGGCTGATGAGAACTGTGACACCGACATCCTCTCGGGCTGCACTGTTTGATTACTGGAAGAATAAAACTCCCAGCCATACGAGAAGCGAATGGGAATCTGAATCGCATCTTACTTATCGAATTTCATCATTGTTAAGGCCACAATGGCCGGTCTAGCTACTTCAACACGCTAACAAGCGAACCATTAATTCCAGCTCTGATCTAAACTGAACTGCCTGGGCACGTAGACGATTAGTTAATTAGACAAGAGGAACTGCACTGTGCAGTTACCCCGTTGAGTCTTCTTCTGGTCCAAGACTCTTCAACAAAAAGAAAGATTCCTTTAAAATTTCCTGCAGGGACTTGGCGTCATAGGAAAGAATTTTCCCAGCTCAATCTATGTGAGACAGATTGGACAAGGGAAGAACAAAGACAAAGCAGGATGGGAACTCGCCTGCTCCGACAGAGCTCAACCACAACGTTGTCGGGCACCACCGACCGCATAACGCGCTCGACATCGACGGCGGAACGCTTGGAGATGTGAGAGGTGCCGACCAGCCATATGGCGTCCGGCTCTACAAATTCCTCCCTCCAGGCGGGCACAGGGCCGAACTGCCTCTTCTCGATCAGCACCAACGTGCCATTATCAGCCAAGTCGAGGAGCTCAGGGTGGATCTGGGAGATCTTAGCTTTCGACTCCACCAAGATTTCTCTCCTGAAGTCGAAGTCCGGAGGTGGTGGCCTGATGGAGGCCTTGGAGGGTCTGAGGGATGTTAAGGCCCGGGGACTGAGGAGACCTGGGTTAGCTGTGAAAACGGGGAAAGCAGATTTGAGAATGGTCTCCATGGACGAGAAGCAAAGACCGTGAGATTGTGAGAGGGAGCTCAGTGGTCTTGTCTAGAAGCACTGTAAGAATATTTGGAGCCGCAAGTGAAAGAAAGGATAAGGTAGTGCAACCAACCGTCGCCGGTACCGGCCTGGCCAATGAGCAGCAGAGATGTATAGGGTATAGTTTGTCTACGTCACCGGAAAATATTAGAAAGACAAGTCATCAAAAGTTCTCTTGTACCAATATCATCTATTATTTGCATTTAGCTGGGATCCGCATAAGTGGGAATGATTCAGATCGCCCTGCTAAGGGCTATAAGCTCAGGCGCAAAATTGAACGTCACGATGTGTACACATATTTTATGCTAACGCTTTGGAGTTAGACATAGTAGAATATACGTACTAAAGAGACAACAATGCTTCTAGAACATATTCTAGAGAGTTTCCTAACGATGTAACTGGGCATAAATCTAGAATTCCGATGCACAATTTAAAGAACTATGACTCAATATAAAGGTAGGATTTTAACAAGTCGGAAACAAAGGCGTTGATTTTCCAACAAAAGGAGCCATTCACATGTCACTGTTCAAACAAAACGTAATCCAAACCCGACAGGTAGTGTAGGTTCGTTCGTCAGCAGAGTACATCAAATTTACAGGGAAAAAACACTGTGTGCCGCCTGGCAAACCTGACAATCATGTCTCCGCCAACTAACCAACCCTCCTGTCCGGAAAAAAAAAGGTAGGGAAAGGAGCAAGATAAACCAGCTTTTCAACTACTACAAGAGATGGCCTATTCACGACCATGCGGTCAATGAATGAAAGAACTGATTCATGGGCTGAATCTCATCGTTACAGGTACAGATGAAACAGACCTCCCTCCTCTACTTGGCCTTCTTTAGGAGAGTCATGGTCCCGTACTCAGCATCATCTCGAATGAAACTCCACCAGAGGAAAGAGAGGGGGATGGTGCTGGCATGCCAGAGAGCATGTGCATCCAACAGACCCTGATAGGGCGGGAAGTCATACACCTCCAGGAGCATCGCCAGGCCTCCGCCCACCACCACCACCCACACCTTCCAGTTCGATGGGTGATGGACCACCCCAGCCCAAACTGCCCATATCAGAAGCTGCGCAATGGCCATTGCTACACAAACCTTCATGTTCAATCCTAGGGAAGTAAAAGAGTTGCTTAGGCTTTATTTTGTCGTTGTATGTTGCATTACAAGATTGCAGGATATCACAAACAATACGTCACTGTGCAGCAGAATAATAAATTGCTGGCCCCATTAATTAGAAGAAATAGGTCTACATTTTTGTAAAAGAAAAATGGGAATAAACATTCCTTCTTCTCTAACAAGGTAGAAAGAAATCTAGGATTGTTGTGCTTCATCTTTAGTACTTAGACCTATAACTGAGACCATAGGGTAGCATGGGGCACACCAAATAGGATTTAGAGTTTTCACAGAAATGATTTCATTGCATATGATTCACCATGAAAGTGTGCTTTAATTTTTCTTGTTGGTTGATGACCGACTCATGGTGAAGCTAAACAGGCTCATGAGCGCTCATAATCCCAAGGAAAATATAAATCTGGCCAATTCACAAAGTGCTTATGAGAGGCCACACTGCAGTAATGAGGCCCAGTGATGTTATCATAGCTAACTAAATACCACAAGCAGAACACTTGCAATTATGACAGAGAGATGCCACAAAATCAATGCGTGAACTCAAGTCAAAAAAAGTGTGACTTGTGAATGAAATATTCCCAAGAATATGCACTTTGGCCTAGAAGGCCATAACAATATATATTGACAAAGGACATGCATGAGAAAAAATATCAGCCAGAAGGAGCTGATTATTTTAGATGATGACGGAGAGTTGGGATGTAGATGGCTTTACCGTAGTCCAGCTTATAGAAATTGAGATACAGAATGTGTGTCGTCACAAATGCTATAAGAGGGGCGCAAACCATGACCCTTGCAGCTTCATCTCTCACATTGAAAGCTCGCATTATGGCCAAAATAAGCGAGAACCCAAGCAGAGCCACAGCTGATGAGTAATCCAGCTTCTCTGTCAACTCCACGTCCCTATAATTCCGTTAAAAATGTATCAAAAAGCAGAGGAGCAATTAAATGTCTTAAAAGGAAGAGCAGAGACATAATTAGTGATGATCCATAGGAAATCTTCTAGTATGGAGAACAGGTAGTGATATGATGTAGACCACCAAACTGCTATATAGCCAAAATAGGCATTTGCTGGGTGAAAAATGCTCAAAGAAAATCCCACAACTGATCCAATTACAAAAGTTGCAAATTCTCGTAGATGTCTCATCATCTGTAGGTCCATAGTATTAAAGGACAATAGGTAAGGAAAAGTATGAGGATTGAATGTTTACCGACTATGAAAGACAGCACTCCAGAACCAGGAATTCATCGACAAGATTCCATAGATATGCCACAGGCCAGTGTACTCATAGAAAGTCCCCTTGTTGGACTTCAATGGTAACTTATAGTACACAAGGATGAAAAAGGATACCCAGCCATGAAATTGCACCGCAAGGTTAAGCGCAGAGAAGGCAACTGAAGCAGGTTCCTGACAGCAGACGTGAGTCACCAAGTTTTAGCACCGTTTAAAAGCTAATAACAAATTGAGATTCCAGAGATAAACTTACAAACTCAAAACGAACGAGATGTTTATACCTGGATCCCATATATACGCTGGAATGGCCATTTTCCATGGTACTTGATAGGACTCTCACCAAGTTTCTCTCTTTCCTCCTCTCTCGAGAGCATACAGTGATATTGGCAATCACTTTTGCAGTCCCATTGTTTCCAGCGTAGATAAAGTGGTTCTTGCATATGCAATGGACTGTCAACGGGTTTCCCATCAGAAGAAAATTTACAGTGTTGAAAGCATTTATCCCCGACACATCCTGAACTCTTGCAATGGGCAACACAGGACCTAGCAGAGCAAGAAGCAACAAAAGGGAGGATCAGTCCATCAGAAGAGAGAGCCTTTTTCTCGTCAGTACAATCCATCAGAAAACCTCTGGTTAAACCATTATCCATATCGCGTTAGGTATGACTAAAAGTGAGGAGCGTCTGAAGATTCATACCGTCACAGCATCAATAAGAAGAATTAAACATGAAATTAAGAAACAATCACTTATTGTCAGATGTTGTCATGATTTATAGCTGATGAGCTGAAGTCTTTGGAAGATTTGGCGGTTACGAGCGGAAAGAGGGAACTAGTCAAACAATTAAGCAACATTTGTTGGAGAACCTCAATTGGACGTGAACCCTGAATCTCGAAGAAATGCTTTCTTAACAAATAGTGATCGTTCATGAACACAAAATTTCTAATTCGACATATCTATGCAGAGGAACACATCTAATACCGATCCATTGGCAAATTACCAAGTGAAACGCTTTATCTTAAATGTCGAATTCATAAGAATAATTACAGAAACAGGAAGATTACCATACTGCCATGTTTATTCGATCCACGTAACACGAGACATAAGGAGAGAATAAAATTGACGAAGCACAATAGCGAGGGAGGAAGAGAAGCGGGGGTAATTAAAATTTACTTGTAAACCGGATCGGCGTCACCGGCACTGGCGTTGAGAGCTCCGACGAGGGAAAACAGCGAGGCCAGGAGCAGAATCGAGCGACACGGAGACATTTGACCGGGCTGAAGAGAAATGCAAGAAGCCGTGAAAGGCACCGAGGCTCCTAGCTGAGGCGAGTGGTGAAAGCGGGATTGAGTGAGAACACAGTAGATGTATGTGGTTCTATCAGATCATGAAGGAGAAGGTCTTGAAGGAAAACCAAGGAATGACGAGATCAGGTGGAGGAAGAGGAGGGGAGAGAGGGTGAGAATCGGGGGAAATCGTCGTCGGAGTAGCCAGTGATGAAGGAAAGAAGGAAGGAAAGGAAGGTGAGAGTGAGCGCAGCGCACAATCTCCCGTCTTTGATATTGAAGACGAGTTGCAGGACGCCACATGGACGTCTCTGATCTAAGCCACTTAATCAATGTTCATGCAGTTGACAGATAATACTAGCGACTAGCTCCACTTACCAGCGCCTTTGGTTCAGTTATTATTATTATTATAAATATATAATAAAACACTTCATGTATTTAAACAGGATTATTTGCCAAGAAAAGGAGCATAAACCGTCAAATATACACAAACCATCCAAAAGTGATCTGGAGCACATTTGTCCAATGATATGAGCTTACACGTTAACATTGGAGCTCATCCTTACACACTCTCATTGCTCAAATCGACAGAAAATACCACATGTAGTCGTAATGATCGTCCCGATTGATCCCCCAGGGAACACTACTAGGACATTTAACTGCATCAGATACCAAAAAAGTATCTGATAAAATTGGTATGCATGACCGTTTCTTATCCTTATGCATCCATATAAATGGGGAGGGAGAGAGACTATCTCCCACTGGATCCACCAGACTGAGTTCGGAACAGTCGAGAACCTTTGAGTTCTTATTCTCAAATGCTAGGTCATGCATCCGAAATATAACAATGTAAAAGGTATATGAATTCCAATGAGATCCATGAGTCATCACGGAAAGCATATTTGAAGTTCACACCGTATCTTTCTTCGACAAATTGCTCTGTATTTTTTTTATAGTTATTGTGCTTGTGTTGTAGTCTAGGAGAGACGTCGATTACCTCCGTAAAAAGGTTTCGCAGCGAAGTTTCTATTGCAGTCACCATTAATTCTCTCCATGGAATGATAGTCTCAGACCAATATTGTCCCAGTATACACAAGTCTCCAATTTTGACACCATGTGACTGGCCTATTCAACTCGCAGTCAATTGATCATTCCCCCTTCGTTCTTTCCTTCTACATGAAGGTAAGTCGTACTTCTCGACATGGTTCAGCTCATAAATCTAACCTGGCTAGTTTCTAGTCAGGACATGACCCTGACTCTCTCGACCCAGGGTGGACCATTATATGAGGTCGGGTCTTCTTGCATGAGCACGACTAGCTCTGCGTGACAGAAGTCATAGCATTAAAGAGGAGCCAATAGTTTAGTATGAGAATCTCTATATGCTGCATATACATGTCTTAACCTTGAATCAATCCTATATGTAACCTGCCAGAACCAGCCGTAAACTAGCCCGACAACAATATCACAGCATTAAGATCGGCAAGGCACTCCGTGGGCAGCCCAAGGAAGGAGTTCATGAAGAAATCGTCGATAGGATCGACGGTTGCAACACCAACCAGTCGGCACCTCCCTTCGGCATCTATTCTCTCTCCTCTTCCTTTCCTTATGCTCCCAATAGACTCCTCAGAAGTTAGCACGGTCTTCACTATCAGAGGAGGAGCCCTGTAAATGGTTCCCACTGAGAAACAGAACTTGGCCAAGAACTCAAGCTCCACCTGCAAGATCACAAACAGTTAATATGAGTGCATTTACAACAGAGTAATCGGTCAGTGAAAGAACTGACTTCACATATGTACCTTGCCTGTTTCTTGACCGATTCTTCCTCCGAAAAGCTCTGGGATGATCTCAATCTTCAGAAATGGCGGCAAAGGCAACCCAAGAAACCGAGTAGTCGCATTGCTTAGTGGTGGAATATAGAGTGTTTCCACATCAAAAGAAACTGCAATCTCATCACCTGGCTCGCTCCGTGTCATCTTTCTACACTGCCCTGTCCCTGTCCCCCCTGCAGCATTGTAAGTGAAATCAGGGTACCTCGAAATCCCCAGCTTGCAGGCTCCGAGAGTCTTGAACTTGCAAGAAACGGGTTCTGGGATTTTGACCTGAGTCCTGGTAGATGATGGAGCAGAAATGTGTTCTTGCTCATTTCTAACTCCATAGGAAGAGGAAAAGCAAACGAAAGATCTCGATCTGATATGCGGTCTGAATGTTGAGAGCTTGTGAAGAATTGATGGTTGGTTCACAGAATTGATCTTAGAACCCATTGGAGCAGGAGAGATTAATCAATGCTAAGCTAGGAGGAGATTTGGAGGAGTGTGTTTTATTTTCCGGAGCAACTTGTGACCAGCAGCTGTCCACTTGGAACAATGTAAAGCGCTGATCTTCTGTACTCATCCTCTCTGACTTCCGCCCGCTGAGATATGATCACCTCACCTTTCATCCTGTGGATCATACTTAGCGTGGCAATACTTCGACCAAAATATTTTTTTTTTCCTTTTTAATTCTCTGCTATCGTGGTGGATTAAATTCAAGTTTTCCCATAGAGTGTCTTTTTCAACTTGCAAGGGATTTATACAGGGCTCCCTGGTATATCATTAGTTGTAAGCAAGTTCATGTGCTTGTTAAAGGATTCTTTCCTCTTTCTAGATCAAAGGTTTCATTCAGCAGGTAGATTTACCTGCAGAAGAAGTGCGAAGCAGAGACACTAAGGAAGATAAACCCAAATCTCTTTACACAGCCAAAATATGATCACATTAGCCCATTAGTCTGTTATGATGTATCAGCAAGCAAGTTACAATTAACTCTCGACTCAAAGAACACATCACATTACACCACACCACTGCAAAATGAACCGGATTAGGAAGTAAAACCGGAACTCTACAACATCCGCAACACTAAACCTAATCACCTTTTTACCAAACCTCATAAGATCGGTCAGCTCACAAGTGGGAGTCCCGGTTCATGTACTCTCAACAGACGAGAGAAGACCTCAGAGAAGTAGGAATTAGTGTGCATGATGACCAACGAATAACTGACTCAGTTGCCATGATATCAAGCTGTTCGCACTCGCCAAGACCGATAGTCCGGTTTCTCTTGTTGTGGATACCCAACACTCTATGCCCCAATCCTCCAACCCTCTTGAGCTCAGCAACTCTTTGCTCAGGTTCACTGGCTTTATTTTCAGCCATGACCACAGGAAGTAGTGGCCCTTCCAAGTCCCCTGCAACAATTTCGCGAATAACATCATCTACTCAGTCCTCAAAGGCAGAAACTTAAAACCAGACAGGACCATTCATCAATCAGTAGAACTGAGGATTGGGTTATCATTTAAACTGCAGTTGCACCATTAGAGACGCTAGCATGATCACTAAGGGCATGTTGTGCTGATTCTCGCAAGATTTTGACCAAGTAAAAATAAATATTTGAATGAAAAGGTCATATTTTCAGTAACTTCTATAACAAGACTAATCTTCAGGACCCAAAGTTGACACTATTGAAGCACCAGTGATTTGCTTAGACCAGTCAGAGCAGTTCAAACTGGCAGTCTTCATAGTTCATATAACAGATTAAAGATTGAGAAAGTTCAAGAATTTTCCAGTTGGACCAGCTGCTCTGGCTTTTAATTGTTCAAAAGCTAAAGGGAAAAACCTCTCTAGAATGACAAGTACTAAAAACCACATACCATCAAGAATAGAACCATTTCCAGATATTTGGGACAGAGGCTGCAGCTCAGCAGTCTCTTCATCATTAAATGGACCCGGGCTGAAGAAGGCAAAACTTGGCATTGACGGAACAGGGGAACAGAACTCCAAGCTGCTAGAGCTCCCACAGCTGCGGAAAGAGAACCCGCCAAAGGAACCAGGGCAAGGTGTTGATGGCTCAACAAGGAAGGAAGAAAACGATGATCTACATGATAATGCTGGTGATTGGGCATCACAGATTATGTTGGACCCAGTGCCAAAGCTGATATCTTGGTCTCGACGTATGGATGATGCAGAGAACAACTCTCTGCTGACATCAAACTCTCCGGAACTTCTGTTATCTCGAACTTTCGATGTGTTGAGATTTGTTTCATTACCGTCCATCCACGAGTGCTCTATAACAGATATAATGCAATATATGAATTATGACAAAAGTACAAAACAGTAATTCACAGAAAACAAAGCTTAGCCATAATATTGCAAGCGATCAGAACTCACATTTATTTTTTAAATCTGAAAATTAGAGGGATCACTCTAGTCAACTGAATCATACTGCAAAAAGAAATTCCTCAATGTAAGTGCAAGCACATCAGATTATGATTTTCATTTTCCCTCCATAGAAAAGAATTTATTTTGAAGCCGTGTCAATTTAGAAATCCAACACCAAAGCAGAAAGAACAAGCATACAAATAAAAAAAATGTCACAATTCTAGAGGAAGAATACTTTGATTGGACACTTAAGAGTTTATTATTATCTAAGTGAACCCATGCAGGCTTATAATAAATGTGCATCTTTAATTTAACGGGAATAATCAACTTCACCCACCTAAAACCTCCTGAGCAGTGAGCCTCTGAGAAGAATCAACACGGAGCATTCCTCTTATCAGTGTCCTTGCAGAAGCCGATATGCAATCCCATGGATCCGATGGAAATCGTAGATCGGCGGCTCGCACAGCATCAAATATACGGGACTTGGTCTTGCCCCAAAAAGGTGGCATCCCACTCAATAAAATGTAAAGAATGACCCCTGCACTCCATACATCTGCAGCTTGATTATAACCCCCCATCAACACCTCAGGAGCTATGTAAAATGGACTTCCAACAGTCCCTTGCAGACTTTGCCCTGAATAAAGAATCTCATATTTCAAAGGACGCTCAAGAAAGACAGAGTGAGCATCAGTGGGTAAGAATGGAACAAGAGAAGGTCAAGGACTCAAGGGATTTAGATGAACCCTGACAATCTGCTTGCTCATGCAATTTTGTCCCAGATCCCCTTTTTTTTCTAACTTGACAGTGGCAAATAAATACAAAACAAGGTAGCAAGTGCTGCTTAGCGCTTCACAAAGCATTTCTCATCTACAATACGAGAACCTCCCATGTTTGCTTATGAATAATGAAGAAACACAGAATGTACAAGCTATATATATATTTCAAGAGAACAATTGGAGCTTTTCTTAGTTCTGGTAAACTTTTCATCAACTGAACACCTGAATTTCTGTGCTGTCCATTCAACCACTCTTTAAGATCTAGCCCAAATTCCAAATTTTGATTCTTTCCCCGTCAGCAAGGTTAATAGAAGAAAGAAGATTAAGATCTTACCAGGTTTAATGTAAGTTGCAAGACCGAAATCAGCCAACTTAATTGGAGAAGAAGAGTCCTTAGTTGCCAATAAAATGTTCTCAGGCTTCAAGTCTCTATGGACCACTCCATTTTCATGACAATACAAGACTACCTGCATCAGATGCCTAAATAGAACTCTAGCCTCAGACTCAGAAAACCGCCCATGCTTCTCTAACTGGTGGAAGAGCTCTCCTCCAGCACAAAGCTCCATCACCAAGTGGACATAGTCTTCCTCCTCATAGACCTCTTTGAGATCAACCACATTAGGATGCCCTGACAATTTTGTCATTATCTCAATCTCAAGCTTAACACTTCGAACATCATCTGGGGTCACAAGCCGATCTTTAGCAATTGATTTGCAAGCCAAAACCTCTCCAGTTAACTTATCGTGGCAGGCCCTTATAACACCAAACTGGCCCCAGCCCAGCTGTGCTCCAAGTATGTATCGGTCTTTCAAATTCAAGGTCTTATGTGCACCCAAAATGGGTTCGGTCAAGCCAGAAACTATATAGTAATTGCATGACTTTGTTGATGATCGGCAGCAGCAGTTGCTATTGGCAACAGCCATACCAGTATCTAGCAGGCCCTATCCGACAGAATCCTCAGGTTAAACCAGCAGCTTACTCCTTCAAAACCTCCTCAGTGAATGACAGAGCTTAACATAAAGGTCAGAATCCTGAATCTCTGTAAGCACAAAATGGAGGTAAAAATCCTCGCAGCAAATGACTTCACTTTTGAGCAAGCGAGCTGGATCTGAAACGGAACCAGTCGACAGTATCAGAAAACCTAGCAATCACTCGATTTCCCGAATTCAATAAGGCCCACGATTTTAAAGCTCGGGGAAGTGCTTTTCCGGGTGGAGGAAGATGCTCAGTCCGAGCTAAAGAAAGAGGGCAAGACAGTAGCATTTTACATCACTATCTCAAGCCTTTCAGCACCTAACAGAAAAGGATGGGGAAAAGGACAAAATTTTCAAAAAACAAAAGGAAAATCATAAGCTTCGGAACTAACTAAAAGCATCCAAAGCCTCCTATTTTCGAAACCCTAGAGCGATCTCGAAACAGCAATCAATTGATCAATAACCGCCCCTAAACCACAAAAAGGAGCTGAACTTGCGGCGAAGGAGCTAAAGCATCTCAACGTCGGCGGAGGATGACGGACAACTCCACCAATAACTACCGCGACTTAGAACCAACTGAACTGAGCAAAGTAAACCCAAATTCAAAGTCCCGAAAGCGCGTACCTTAAACATAGAGGTTGCGGAGGGTGTGCGAGTAAGAGGGAGGAGGAGGAGGAGGAGGAGGAGGAGGAGCAGGAGGAGAGAGGGGCACGGAAGAGTTCAGTCGGCGGCCACGGGGACAGATTTGCGAAGCCGGCGGAGGTGAAAGCTTGACGGCTCTCGCTTCTCTCTCCTCGTCGTTCCCCTCCGGCCCCGGAGGATCAGGCCAGCTGGGTTGGGGTCTTAGCTGTTGATTGAGGTTCATAGAGAAATAATAATATTCATTCCTAATTTCATTATTCTTTTTATTATTATTATTATTAATTAATGTGCATCATAATAGGAAATTTTTAAAATTATTTATAAATTTAAAATCGTATCCAACTGACCAATTGAAAACTAAATTAAATTGTGAAAGTTTTATTAAAATGGAAAGTGAAATTTATTTGAAAAATATCAAACTATCTTGATCAACCTTAATATTGTTATATTCCATCCTTTACATATATATGTATTAGAATTAAAGGGTTGGTAGGGTGCGACCTCACCTCTCTTACATTCTTTGTTTTGCTTAGTTTAATGATGGTGGGACGTGAGATGGATTGGACTGTAAAAAGTAAAAACCACTCTCTCGTCTCCAGTAATTAGCCTCTCGGACTCGGACAATACTCGCTCACTGCAGTAAAAAAATGGAATAATTAATTGAAATAAATAAGTATAAATATAGAAAACAGGATTAGTATCAGAAGAATCAATCACCCTATCCCACCATTAAACTGCCGCACCGCACCGTTAAAATTTCAAAATGAAAGCAGTTGTATTTCACCGGTACTTCCTTCCATGATGCTTCTCGATTGGAGCGGTAACCATAAAGAAAGATAATTTAGGTATAAAGTTTTGATTGATATAGATAGACGTAGATATTTATGTACTGGTTGCTGAAATTCTAATGTTAAAAGAAACTTTTTTTCTTGTTTCCCACGAATCGATTGAAAATGCATGAGGGTACTATCATGTGCCACATCGGTGTAATGGATCAAGTTAAAAATATTGTAAATAGAAAAGGAGTTTTCTTCTAATGTAATCTTGTGTAACATTCGATTATTTTGCATAAAATTCATATATGTTGCACGGGAAATGTAGATTCTGGCAGCATGGCAAATAGCTTGAGAAAATAGAGAGAGATTTTCCTCTTTTTTTTTTGGGGTAAGGCGGGACGAATGTTCGGAGAAAGAAAATGATATATATATATATATAGTACAATACCTTCGAAAGACATGCATTAACTTTTGACCGGTGCAGCTGTACGAAGAAGAGGAGGAAGAAGAAGAAAAGGACCAATTAGTGGAACGGTCCGAAGAGAACGTTAGTGCTCCTTCGGTCAGCGGAGCAAAGTGGGCCGAAAATTTTGGAGAAAAGAATTTTAGTGCGGTAGAGTTATTGTGAATTTTAAATTAAGAAATCTTAAATTTAATTTTTATTCCTTGCATTTTTTTGATAAATAAATTTAATTCTCATCAGTAAAATTCATCTGAATCTTTTATTCCATCTAAGGTTATATATATATATAAATATAAAGTGGGCTGTCATTTGAAAGTCACTTTTCTTGGTAGGAGTACTACCGGACACTGGCTTTGAAGCCCTAATGTTCAAATTATATGAGAGCTATTTTGGGGTCCCAATAATGTTACGAAAGAACAGATAGTGAAGCTCCTCTGGGCAATCCACGATCCTCCTAGCTATGAACTCCAAGCGGTAGCCAGAGAGTATTGCAGGTTAAGCCAATCAGCACGGCAATTAGGGATGATGTAGTAGCTAGTAATGCATGAATCCCTCCCTCCCAGCCACTTTGTTACATCTATCAACTAACAAAGTTGCTGCCAAAGGATCGAGCAGCACAGTACCCGTATGGTATCCCTTTTAATACCACCTGAATTGTTGTTGTTGTCGTCGTTGCCATCGTCCTCCTTGGAGTTGCAGCATACCTTTCTTCTGAGGTGATGAGGTAGGGGGGAGAGAGAGAGACTTTTATACAACAAATACATCACGTGATAATATTTACGTAATACTATAAATTAATAAGATCCTGTTATTTTAAGATTCTTTTATAAAATCCTAATAATAAGAAAAATTATAGAATCTTATCAATTTATAACACTGCATAAACATTGTAAACCTACAAGACTTTCTCGTCCTCTGGGTTTCAAGGATCTCTTTCTTAGACCATTGAAACTTTCCAGAAATCCATGCCGTAGAACAAAGGGCTACAAGGAACTGCAGTCGGAATTTCCCGTGGAAAAGTATGAATAGGCTCAGTCAAGTCAAAGGATGGCTATTCACGCCTTAAATTGAGTTTGTTTTGACTTTTGACCTGGGACCTCTGCTGATAGGGACAGTATTTAGGAGGGGTCGAAGAAAACCTCCAGAATTTTTCATTTGTGGTGTCAAAAATCTCTTTTCCTTTTTCCTACTTCACCTATTTTATTTTATTTTTACTTTTCGTTTCACTCTTTTATTTATCTCCCTCGAATTCCACTCTTCCGAGCTATACTCTTAGATCTTAGATTCATAGTCGCGTGATTCACATGAAAAACTACTTCTATGCATACTATGCCCATGCTGACTTGAATTTGATCTCTGTTTGCTTTCTGAAAGGTTTGTCACATTCATAATTAGCAAAATACGAATAATAAGAAAAAAAAATCACACGACAATAGCAACAATACCGAAATTTCAAGTACTATTATAAATTATGCATCATTCTAAATATATTATAATGATTATATAAATTTAATAAAGTAACCATAAAACTAATTGTAATATAAGAATTTCAAGTATTTGAAATATAAAAATCTTACCAACAAGATTGTAAAATTTTAATTCGTAATCTCACATTGTGACAGGTTTTATAACTCTCACACTGGAGCAAAGATTGCTCTAATCTGTAAATATTTACAAAACACACCGCTGTAGTTTCATATTCATAATACCATGCCATGTAGTGTCAAACTTGGTGGCTGCAATGGTCAGAATGAGGTCCTCGAGCTTCAAAATTGAACTTGTGATGATTGGATTTGGAATGGAAGTGTGTTTGGGTCCCTAGCGGACCCTCCCCAGGTCAGTAAATCTTGGCAGAGTTCTTTACTCGTAGGATTAAACTTCTTCCTTTTTTTTTCGAAGGACAGGATGTACGAAATGCACTTAATCTGATTTAGTAGGGATATTATTTATTCAGCCAAGAAAAAAAAAAGGTGTCCTCGAGTCGAGCTTCAAATTGCTGGTGCCTCTTGGAAAAATGACATAAAATTTAAATGAGAATTTATTCGTGTAAATTAAAGAAAATTTGATAGAGCTAAAATCCATAAATTTAACTTGTATGATATGGAGTTCATGAAAAGATCCAAGCCTACATAAACTCAAGTTTTCAATTTCACGTTGAAGGGTATTTCAAATGATTTATAATTTCACATTGAACAGCAATGGATATCTAAAATGACTTATAAATAAGGAGTGTATTTATATTGAATAACATCATTGACTATATTATTCAACTTACGATCGCCCATGTGCGCAGGGGTGTAGTCGAAGACAAATTTAGTTGAACTCGTGTATGCGGACGGCAACCGCTCCGAATGTTTGTCCCAGCCGTGGGCCTCGCACATAACTGAGTTCTTCCTTTTCCTACCTTCACCATAAATAGGACCTTTGC
The DNA here is from genome assembly GCA_037672795.1 of Lagerstroemia speciosa. Lineage (NCBI taxonomy): Eukaryota > Viridiplantae > Streptophyta > Magnoliopsida > Myrtales > Lythraceae > Lagerstroemia > Lagerstroemia speciosa. The sequence goes on from CM075288.1 coordinate 7,989,066, forward strand.
GTTTCAACACACATTCAAACATCCTCTTCTCTTGTTGCATTCCAGTATAGTTTTTTTGGTGGTTTTCTACAACGATTTGGTTCGCTCATGAACTTATTCTTATTTTTTCTAACAGAGCCAACTCCAGGTAAGATCTATATCCCTCATGGTGTCGACGGTAAACAAGCAAAGCCAAACCGCAGGAACTTATGCTTATTCTTCCTCCTTGACAGATTGCGTAAAGCTCTCATTATGTAGGACTAGGAGGAGGTTGTCTCTTCTCTCCCAGGTCACAGGTTAAACATGACCTTGATGGCATCCCCACCACGAGCACTAGTTTCAAATGCTTCCTCCACTTCCTTCTGTGAGAATCTGAACCTGTGGGTTATGAGTGGCTTCACATCAATCTTCCCGCTCCTCAGAAACTCGAGGCATAGTGGCCATGTGTTCTTGTAGCGGAATATTCCGATGACATCAACTTCCCTGCACGATAATACGGTTTAAACCAATCAGCTCAACATTTGCTTGTTAAAGGTTTCGGATGCGATGCTTTGACATCAGGTGGTCAGAATCAGATGGAGTGAAGCCAGATGGAAAAAGAACAAAAACTAGCTTAGGGATTAGTAGGACTCGTACTTGGACTCGTTCTTCATTACCTTGTTAACTGACCAAAATGTTTTCATAAGCAGCTTCACTGTGCACCAGCAATGCATTTCTCAAACATGGTTTTCATGGGTGAAGATTTGTCAGCTTCGCTAAAATGCGTTCAAACAAGTACCTTGCAGCAGCTGGGGTAAGCGGGACGGTCATTTCATTGTGGCCCATTCCAACCAGACAGACTTTTCCGCCTGCACGAGTAGCATTGAGAGCTGTTGACATTGTTTTATTAAAGCCTGCGCAGTCGAAGCTCACATCAATTGGAGCCCCCATTGAATTCTGTATCAGTATCACTTCCTCTGCAATGTCCTGTACATTAGATAATCTACATCATCAAATCTTCGTTGGAAAAAAAAGGCTTAGAATGTTTAAATCGGTCAGCTTCAGTCTTTTAAAACTTCACACTGCAGAATGCATGGAAGGCAACGTCAAGATTAAGAGCCAAACAACAAATTCTGTTCTTTGGAAGTTTCTGGACTGGAAAATGAGGTACCTCCATTCTGGTGGACACTTTAACAATGTTATCTGCACCAAGATTCTTTGCAACAGACAAACGGTGGTCATCCACATCCACAATGATGATTCTGGGTGCTCCAAAGGCACGGGCTGCTAACATGGTGACAAGCCCGATAGGACCTGCACCCATGACCAAGACGTTAGTCTCAGGTCCGATATTGGCCCGGCGACAAGCATGGACTCCGACACTGAGGGGCTCGCACATCGCTCCTTCCTCCAAGCTCACATTGTCAGGAAGCTTGAAGCATAGATCTGCAGGATGCACTACCTAATTTTTGGAGAGGAAAAGAAAAAAAGAATTACCATGCTCATTCTGTTCAATAACAGAGAATAATCCACATAACGGAAAATGTGAACTATCCAGATTTCTAAGACCTGATTTGCGAGGGAGCCGTGTACTGGAGGAGTTGCAAAGAACTTCATATCTGGACAGAGATTGTAACGGCCCTCTTTGCAGTAATCACATTGCCAGCAACTTATACCGGGCTCAAGAGCTACCCGGTCACCTGGCACCAAATTCTTCACTTCACTCCCTACTTCTTCTACAATCCCAGCGCACTCATGCCCAATGACCATTGGCTCTTTTACAATGAAATGTGCGCACCGTAAGGTCTGCGAGTGAGATGACCATACTAATAAACAACCAAGTTCACAGAATATTTTTTTTAATTATGAATTATAATACTAGCATATTCAATGTTAAAGGTCTTACTACAGGGATAGTCAGTGAAGATATATCATCCTCAGCATCAAAAGACAAAACCAAACTATCAGGTGATGAGCTAGTCAATTGAGAGATCTACTAATCCAGCTATAAATCAAAAGAGGCGACAGCTTTCCAACTACCAAGCTCTCAGATGGGTTAACAAGTAATTTGTCCAAACTTCCACAGAAACTGAATGAAAAATGGTATCGCCGTCCATACAAAAATGAATGCAAACTAGCTCAATCCAGTCGTTATTAGTTCACGTCGCTAGAACTGAGAAAGATAAAGAAATTGCTATCCCATTTTCGCAATCAAAAGATGTAAAAAGAGGCAGGCAGGCAGTTCTGTATTTCACCTTGAGATAGTGAACATCACTCCCACATATACCAACAGCCTTCATCCTCACTCTCACATCGTGGGGTCCTAAAAAGTTTTTCGCAGAGTCACAGACAATTTATATATCTATTATTAATGAATGAGCAACAAGCTAAGAAATTGATTTGCAACCAAAAAAAAGGGGAAAAAAACTCTAAGAGGAAGAGAAAAAGGAGATTATTAGAGAGATACCAAGAGGTGGAAGGGAGAAAGGTTGAATCTTGAGGGTGTTAAGACCCACAAGCCAAGCAGCCATATTTTCTTCCCCTTCTTCTCCTTCCCGAGACATTCCCCCTTTACCCATTTCTTCCTTCTCTGAAACTCTGATCAATCGGATGGGAAAAGGGGGCCCTTTCTTCCTTCAAGAGGACACCGGCTCTGGAAGTGTAGTGGGTGAATTGTTGTGAAGAGAAGCAGGCAGCCGATGGCCAGATTGCAATCTCTTGTTATCTAATAATAACAAGAGACCAGTGGGCACAGATTCTCTGCGTAAGGTCCAAAATTTCTCAGTCGTCACCACCAGCGCACATCTTTATCCTCTACAAAAATATCAGTGGAGAAAGAATATGCCGTTTTCTCCCTCTTCCCCCTTGACTCTGTTTCTGGGAGAAAAACTAAACCAGTCCTGCTCCGACTCCAATCAGAAATTTACTTACTTTTTTTTTTTTTTACCATATAAATCACAACAGTATAGGGTTGAGCAAATTGGTATAGTAAATTGTAAAATTCTTTTAATCATATGTTTTTTATTCAGATAATAAGAGCTTACTGAATGGGAAAAATTTACAGAAGCATGACACGGTACAAAATCTACTGTTGGCAGAAAAATTCTCTTCCGCGGATTCAATGTATTTCTTTTCCAGCTTGTAGTTTAGTGGAAATGAAATTCTCTATTACAGTGAAGCTTAGATAAAAATGTACTTATTCATCAAGAACGATATTCTCTTAAACATTAGAGACATGACCCTTTTTCTCGCGACTATTCCTTGTTTTGCTGAACACCTGCACTGCTATGTCTTATCTTAATCTCAATACTGAGAAGAAAAAAATGTTATCTTAATCTCAACCTTACACGTAGAAATGATCCCATAACAAAGCTAAGGAAGAAAGGACACGCAAAAAATGTTGGAAGACGCTGCCTTAGAAACGTAGTGAAACCAAACCACTATCTATCTTGGTCGAAGAAACTTAATTCATCATCCCTCGTTCTCTCTCTCTCTTGTGTGTGTGTGTGAGTTTCTACAGTGGGGATGTTCTGGTGCTAGAACACTTCGGGCTCTCTGCAGCATCGAGCTGCTGAAGACCAGGAAGATTGACGTTTAGCCTCTCGGAGCATGCAGTTTCACGTTCTAACATGAGGAGGTTTGATCGAGCCTTTCAGAGCAGCTCCGGCGTCTGTGATCGAAATGCAATTAATTAATTAGACCATGTTTACCTTTAACCCTCGATGTGGTGCTGGGTGGGACACAAGAATGAGATCCAAGTGCATTGCAAACAATAGCATTCAAGTTCCTGAGATTCATTCATTTCAGTGGACATGAATGACAGCAGAAGGCCTGATGGATCTCTGATTTCTTGATGATCTTGCTTAAGTTTTTTTTTTATGGTTTTGCATACTCCCAATCAAATTCATTCGTGAAGCCCAATTTGATTTCCCTCTTAGGGCTTCCTTTCATTCCAAGGCTGGGTAGATTTGAGCCCAAATTCTACACCCATTCTACAGTGAGAATTACATGTGCACGTACCCAACACATTAAAATCTCTTAAAAAAAAAACATCCAGACACACACAAACACAACCACACCCAAAATTCCAAGTTCTTGTTGTTGGAGTTGGAGGATCCGTCCTTTGCCCCCAAGCTAAACTTTCCTCCGTATACTTTGATCGCTCATGGCACTGGCCGAGATGTACTGACCAAGCTACTTTTACCTTAATCCCCATCATCCAAAACTCGGTATCCTTCTCAACTCATGATCAATTTTGTTAGAATTTCAAAGCGAGATTCCATATATCATGTATTTGGGAGGATATCTGACCAAAAAAGTCCAAAGTCTCATGGTACAAGATTATTTGGCCCCCATGTCATATATCTCAAGTTTCTTTCATCTGTTGGCTGGCTGTCCTTAACAAATTACCCACCAAAGATGTCCTCTCTTGCTAGCACTAGCTATCCCATCTGTTTTGTGAATTTGTGGGTCAGGACAAGAATTTAGAGATCATATCTTCTTCTCTTACTTAGTTACTAATCAAATCTGGTCTGCCATGTTAGCCTCATTGAAAATTTCCTCTAGGGCAGGGGATTGATTCTAAGCTAGAATGGGCTAGGTGTCACAGGAGAGGAAAGTTCATTCATTCTATTATCTACAAACTTACCTTTACTTGTTATATCTACACAGTTTGGAGGGAAAGGAATGAGTGGATTTTCCAACAAAGACAAGGCCCAGTGTCTACTATCAAGGTCTTAGTACTACATTTACTCAAGCCAAGACGAGCTTTTGTTCCAAAATTAGCTATAAAGTTAGATCAGTTTCGGAACTTGAGGACCTTGAAGCTGTAAATTCTATGATAATTCTATGATTGTATATTCATTTTGATTAATGGAATTATAATATCTACCAAAAAATACAACCACACACTAAAAAGGCAAATTAATTATCAAAAAAGGACAGAGTTGAATGGTGCTTAGGTATTCGGGTTGGTAACACGAAAAGTCAATCGAGTTTCCAATGGGAGGGGGTTGCAGCGGGTACTGCTATTTGCTAAAAACACGATGCTTCCATAATTGGACAATGATCGCACGAGCATCTGAGAGTGACTTTCCACCACAGGAACAGGAAATTTGAGATGCAGAGTTTTTTTTTTTTTTTGCTGGATAATTGAAAATATATTATTCATCCAAAAACGACACTAGAGTTCGGCGTTGAGATGCAGAGTTGATGCAGCAGCCACCAATTTTAAGTGCTTTTCACTGATCAGAAAAAAAAAAACAAAAAAAGAAGGGAAAAAAATGGTAGGAATGTCAATGAGAAAAATATGATGTGCCATTTCTCCATAACTTTTAGTACGAATTTTTCTTCAGTATGTTATCCTAATCACACAATTATTGAGACTTTATCCCCTTTTTTCAGTATTTTGTTACTTAATATTACAAATCTCAATAAATCTAACAAATATGCATATTTGAGACGGTTGGACCTGCTAAATATTGCCAATCTCCCTATCTAATTACCTATTAATTATTAATTAGGCAGGTGAGTTAAATGGCAATAAATTCTGGTTGGCTTGTATTACTTTTTTTATTCCTTTGTGGTAGCTTGATTTAGCTGCATTGAAAAATTAAAAGTGCCATGCTTTGGTGGTCTGGTCCCGTTTATTTTCTGTCTGGCAAACTTAGTTTGCTAAATTAAGCAATTAGGATTAGTCAGACGGTCATAATTCTTCTAGATACCAATAGTTCAAAAAAAAAAAGGAAGTTGTATGATTAGGATAAAGCTCATAATCCAAATCTAACCCGAGAATAGACAGGGGTAAGCGTTCATCCTCTTTCATGTACTATCTATTACTCTTAAGAGGTTCACATCTAGACGAATAATTTTCTCTAACAACTTTAGACATTATGCTTGTTAAAAAAAACAATTTAGAAATAGTCAACAGCTTATATATATATACCGATCGATAATTTTATATCCGGCCGAGAAATGGTGTCCAATTATTTTTTTAAGTATTTATTTTCGTCCAAAAAGGGCTAAATTTGTCCAACTTTTCTTCTTTGCCGTCCCCGATTCCAAATGCTAACTTTCAAAGTCCACTATGATCGCGACCTTCAACGCCAACCAACTTTGGCTAATTCCGGTCCAGTTCATGCGTCACCTAGCTACACCTATGTGCCTTCTTCCCAAGCTAATTTTATACATCTATCTATAGCGTCTAGGAGAAATTAAAGAATAAAAGTTATGTTTTCTCCATTTTATTTATTTATTTTTAATAATTTCTACTGTGCTATTCAACATATTTTAAGATTTTTAAAATTCGTGGGGCACCCCGTCTCTTGTTTTATCTGGGCATCTTTGAATCAGCACTCGATAAGCCCTTGCATTGTACTGATAATTTCCACCTTTTGTTATTGTGATTAGAATGTCAGTATGTACTTATTTTAATTTGGTTAGGGGAAGGAGGAGGATGAGAAAGGGGCGGTCGCTTCTCTCCTCTTCGGACCTCCGAAATGATTTTGATTGACGAGAGAGAGAGGCAGAGCCGATGTGGGGGATGGATGAGATGGACTCGGTCAGATTCTTGATTTTGGTCCCTAAATGAAAGCAACTTACGGCAAAGCACGCGCAATAGCCATTAGCCCCACACCCTCAAAGTCTAAACTCTCTCAAATTTCCAAGTCGCCACTCCAATCCCATCAGCGTCGACCTTCAAGACGGGCTGACCTTATCGGTCAGAAGAATATGAAATTGTTTTTATGTGCATCATTCTTCTTTCTTGTTCTCACAAGCTTTTACGTATCTTTGTGTGTTAGTAATTTTATTATGCGTTTTCTTATTACCTTCATCAATATCATGTCTTGTTGTTATTAGAATCAATATAGATCATTATAAGTAAAATTCTCTGATCAATACGAATGGATCACACTCGTGTCTAGACTGTTACTATTGAAACCATAGTCAATCTCTATCCATGTTCGAGTCGAGGAAGACACGGGTGAGTTACTCTTTCTAGAGGATTATAGACTGCTCATTCTTTTTAATCTTTGATAAGTTTAGAAACAGTAGGATTTGACGTTTACGTAATTTGGACGTCGGAATTACATCAACTCCGTATTATATTGGATCATGTCATTGTTGGGTTAGTTAGTCGTTAGGTCTGCCAGATGCTACTGTTTGTCTCAAGATAATAACTAGAAGAAGAGAAACCCACCTTACCATCAATATAAAATTTGGAAGTTTTATATCCGATTTTCATTATAAGAGTTTTTCTGATCTGTATTTGTGCATCTTCTCTTTACTTATCTTCTATTATTAAGTTCATAATGGAGAAAATACAAGAGGAAGGGGGAAAATAAAAAAAGAGAATTAAAAGAGATCTTATTTATTTTTAACAATATCATTTTCCACGTTTGGAACAAAATTGAGGAAAAGGTGGATGGTGATGCATGGTGGAGGGGGAAGGACACAAATACAAATTGGTTCACGCAATCAGCCCCCACCCACTCTCCTCTCCCGGCCGGCGGCCGGCCACAAACTGATCCCTTCAACCTTTTGCCAGCCGACCCTCACAAGATAAGCACAGCATTTCCCACTTTCTGCCGCTCCGCTTCGTCTTCCACCGTCCAACAACGAGAGTTCTTTCCATCGTTAATTATCCAACTGCTTGCCATATATATACGTACACACACACATTTCAATAACAATGACTGCTTGACCTAGCTAGTAAATCTTCATTAGATAAAGTTTAGGCACGTGAAATGTTAAAGGATGCATTTTATTAAAAATGTATAGTATACCTTCTTTTATTTATTTATATATATCACTTAATATTTAAAATTTAATCGGGTCTAAATAAATATTCAAGCAACTCGTTATTTTTATTTAACCGCCAAATACATGTACACGCACATGTACTGGTTCTTAATTGTTGGATGGCACATGTAGCAGACATTAAAGAAAGTTGCTTACCCATCCCTTCCCACCCACACCAAAGCAGAGAGCAGAACCAGTATTTAAAAATTTATCAGAAGACAATTCGATTTGGCATATCGTCTACCGACCACTAATATATTTTAAATTTTATGAAAAGATTTTCTGATAAACTACCGAAAATTTGTGTTAATTCCGATAAATTATGTCGGAACCCTTGGATACGCATGCGAACATTCGATCTTGGTCTTGACTGTAAGCGACTGAAAAAATTTTCCAAGAAGTATTTTCTCAATTGAGTTTGATCGGTCAAAAATTGTCTTGTAACATGTCGTTTTCTTTTATTTCTTTTTTCCTGCGACTTATTCGCCAGTATCATCTCCAGAAATTCAAACTTTTGTCTACGTTGTAGTGATTCAAAATTAGAAATGCGAAACAATCCGATCAATTAAAGGTTTACGTGTGATTGGGGGTGAAAGGGAGGAGGGATGATGAGTAGTGTGTGCATTTTCTCCCGGCTAGATTGCCCATTTCATACGCTGGCTGGGTCTGGGTGTCCTCACGAAATCCTAATTTTCCTTCCCCGGTTTTAAGACTTAAGGTCACACGTCTCATCAATCTTCTTCATCGTGTCCGTTACTCAAAACTAAACAGAGAGTCATGTCCAAAACGATTAAAATTAACCTACTGCTCGACAACCCATTATGATTAGTTACTCACGTTTAAACAATATTCACCATTATATGGTCGCTACTTTTTTAAAGACATCAAATATACCCATGCTTATAAACATAATTCAGTCGATATAATACCCTTTTTTTTAATTTGAAGAAAAGTGTATATGACCAGAAATATTTTTGAGATTTCTTTATGGGGTGAAACAATTAAGAAAAAGCACACATGAATAACAATAATCTGTCAAAATTTAATGAACAGGACATTTTATTTTATTTTTGAACAAACAATAAATATGTATGGCACCAAACTCGCCACTTTAAGAGGAAGAAAGAGATGAGAAGGAAAAAGGATGGTAGGAGTTAATTCAATTCCATTTTTCTTGAATTATTTAAGACTTATTAAATTTTTTTAATAATAGTTGATGCATTTAAGGAAAAAAAATGTAAATGGCTTGATTCTACCTTATCCTACCCAAACCCAACAGAACATAGTGGTGCTTTATCGTCTATATATACAATACCAATACCAGGACTAATTAATTAATCCACTGCTACACACATACCCACATAAAACTACAAAAAAGCGGATTCCCTCCCTCCCTCCCCCCTCCCTCTTCCTGTGCCATCGAAATTCCCTTCCTATTTTCTTCTTCCTTTATCCCAATCCCATGGCAGCTTCTTCTTCTCCTTCTTACTCGAGGAACAAGAAATTCATGAAAGCCTCGATGGCAATCGCAGATGCAGCCTCGATGTGCTGCGCCCTCACCGTACTGGGCCTGATTTTGATGGCCTCCTCCGTCAGAGACGATCAGGCATCAGCTCATGATCAGAGCAACTCCCACTCCCAGCCAACGGCTGGTACCCTAAAAGGAGGCCAGTTCCTGGACAGGCCGTGCGATGAGATTTACGTGGTGGGGGAGGGCGAGACCCTCCACACGATCAGCGACAAGTGCGGCGACCCTTTCATCGTCGAGAGGAACCCTCATATCCATGATCCCGACGACGTCTTCCCGGGTTTGGTCATCAAGATTACTCCCACGAAGAGCAGAAAGGCACTGTTATAGAAATGAATAGACGTATAGCTAGCCGCCAGCCAGGGTGTGATATCAAGGAGAGGTATCCTCATCACCAGCCATACAGAGATGAAAAATTAATGACAGGATTTTCCTTTTCTTTTCCTTTTGTTTTAACGAAATTTTTATTCTATACCAGTCATAGGTTTTGGTCTGACGGAGATCGTGGGATATATATATATATATATATATATATGATGTTAGCCACTTCTCTGCCGATGTATAGTTTCTTTTTCTTCTTTCTTACTTGGTTGAATTAGTGGATACACATATGCTTTAATTAACTGATCATTTAAGGGACTGCCGTGGTACAATTAAGTGATTACGGTCTTTGGATTGGACTGTCGTGATTGCCATCGGAAACCAGGCCATATACTGTTCTTATATGGTACAAGGAAAATTTTATAAAACAGGCAAGGTATCGTACTTTACCAGTTTTATAGTGGCCTGGTACAATAGTATACTTCATGCTGAGTGTCCAAGAAATTGCGTGCGTGAATTGCCTGTTGGGAGATGTATGCGAACTAAACTAATTATGAGTAAATAACATCCTCGAAGGAAAAAAAACATTGTATGGATTCATCAGGCACAACAAGGAATCTAGAAAATTTATGCAAGTGTCAAACTGCAAGGAAAGGGTTAAAAAAAAACTTGCATTTAGTATTAATTTAAAATTTTAGATAAAATTTATAAAATTGTATTTTATAGAGTGATCATCCGAACTCCGAAGGTCACTAGGTCAACGCCCGCAGTCAAAAGGCAGTGATACAATCCGTGCAGCCGGCGCGTGCCTTAATTCTGCTTCCTGGTTCCCACGGAAGGACGCCAACGAAACGGAGCCGCTAAATTAAATATGGATGATTAATTAATGTATCCAACATGGTGAATCGATCATTAATATTTTCAAGGGCTAAAGGAAAAGGAAGAGGAATAGATCATTAACATCCCACTTGCTTCCCAAATTTCTGGTACAAACAACGCAACACAACAGACAGAAGATTGGAATATCGTCCTCGCACTATTCATATACTGCCGATCAAGTCCTTATTCTCTTCTGCAATAATCTATGATTCGTCTAGACAATGAATGGTTTATGAAATTTCAACGATTCTTCCTTTCTTTTGTTTTCTTTATTCGGTTAATTTTTTCAATGAAAAGTTGCATGATGACGGTCAATTTGATCACATTAAAAAATGGGAATAAAAACATGTAAGGTCCTCTGTTTCTCTCTTATCATTTCAAATAGACCTCGTTCGATTATCGTTATATAACCATGCTTTGAAGCGGAATGTGTCTTATCAATAGATATGATTATCAATTGAACTTCCACGACTCCAACAATCCAGCATGCATGCATGCATGCCAGTGCCTGATAAGAAACAGACTTGTGGCATGGAGGAATCTCTTAAAAACCGAGATCCCTTACCTGTCATACTACACTAGCGCTCTCACCGATGCCATCTTAGCCCCCTTACCGTTTGGTATGGGCTTGCATCTGCAGGGGAAGCCCATAAACAAACACCTCTTTCTTTTGATCATCGTCGTCTAGTAGTTTAACCCCCCTAGAGGGCTAGAGGCCTGTACTCTGTACATGGGCTTGACGTGGCCCCTGTCTTTCAGATTACATCTGGGCCTCTTTCCAAAATAGTATCTGCGCATGTATTGGGCTACTTTATATATATATATATATCCGTATTAAGAATCCGATTCGGATGACTCGAGTCTGTCTTTACATTATGATGAGAACACGAGATCATAGGATGTAATCGCACTCTTTCAACCGATTAAGACCAGCATCATACTTCTTCCAGTCTGTCTCCATAAGAAAAAGGGCATATGTGTATATATATGGTTTGGGGAATTCATACACATTGCATGAACAAATTAACTAACTTGATATAGCAGGCAGGCAGGCAGGCATTAAGATCGTATCGATTAAAAAAAAAAAAACAGAGAGATAGGGATTGACCATGAGAAAATTAAAAGGCAAGCCCTGCTGCAGCATCCCACTTGTAAAACGACAAGATGATAAGATGCTCTGCCCCATATTTGTCGTTGTCGACCGCAACGAGCTAAAATACATATGTTGTTGCACGTGCATATGCCTATCCTCTCGGCTCTCATCATCATCAACCCCCCCCAAATTTTCTTCTATTTTCCCCCCCTGCTTGTTCCGAGTTTTTATTATTATATACCCTTAAGACAACCTTCGAAATCAAAATATTTTCTTATTCACTACCGAGAGAAAATACAAAGATAAGAAAGAGAGACACAAAATAAAAGAGAAGATAGAAAACGATATTAATTTATCTTTTTATGCATCATTAGTATCCACAAACGTATTCGAGTAATTATAGCTTGCCTATCGAACCTTTTCTTGGATAATAGATCAGATATGGTATGGAATTTCATTTGGAGTTGGAAAGGACACAAAAGGATTCAAATAATCCTCCAACAATAAGTCATATGATTGCTCACTGACACACTTTTAGCGCATTCATCAACGTATTTCCTTTATGAGTCATCGTGAATATAAATGAGTTAGAAAATAATTTGAGGATTAAATATCGCACTCGAAAGTTAATAAAGAAATTTTGGAATATGCTTTTTAAAGAAGGAGGATGGTGTTTGGATTTGCGGCTTTGCACGTCACATCAGTGTAGCCTCTACATTTGTACATGAGCTTTGGGGGTGAGTTTTTGATCAGTAATATAATATCATTCATTCACAAAAGAAGTACAAAAGCTCTCCTAGACTGTGTATATAATATCCTTGGTCAGGAGGCTCTGTCCGAGTTTACACAGTTCGTGAGCTATAATATTATACTCCCTAGGCATCCAAAAACAATCACAAATATTAAGCCTGCTTACATTACACCAAAAATCAACTATAAAAACCTTGCAAATCCAAGATGGAGCCTTTTGCCTCTTGCTGGACATAACAATTTCGTTTGCATCAGAGAAAAATTTAACTTTCGACCACTCCCTACTAATTGCAATTGCAGATGCGAATAATAATGCTTCAGCTTCAGCCTGGACAAGAGATAAGGCACTACAGTTTTGAACCCAAGCTGCAATACAAGTGCCATCTAAAAATCCAGCTCTGGCAATACTTGTCCTTCCAACTAGCGTCTGAGAAACTAGCAACAAAATCTCTGTACTGGGGCAGCGTAAGTTCATGATTTTGATTAGCACAGCCCACCTCAAGACTTGGTCGACCATCATCGGGAGAAAGAGAGGAGCAATGCTCAGCATAAGTCTTATTGACCTTATCTAAAAACACATGGAGATTAGGGCGATAGATTATCGTGGAAGTAAATTTATGTCCTTTCTATGCAAGTTGATTGGCTATTTGACTGCATCTGTGCCACATGCGGTAGAACTAGCTAGGGCCACTGGGGAGATTATGAAGCGACATTTATAGGAAGTAAGTCTTGTACATATATAAAGAAAGGATCATTTGTGCAGAATAGAGTGAATGGATGATGGCTCGGTTAGCAATGACGACACTTCTATTAGTTTTACATTTCTAAAGATTCTCTACGTGGAATATCATCACAGTTTGGTGATTTGATCGGGGTGTCCTTACTTCGATTTTTGCACTTTTTAATTCCTTTCCTAGACATTAACCTCACCTTTATACAAAAAAAAAAATCTTCAAATTCTAAATTTTTATTTAGAATAATTTAAATTTAAAATTTATTTAAGAAAAAAATGTTGAACTATATAGGAAAAAAGTTGGTTTTAGTCATTAACCTTTTAAACAATATTTATATTTGACCTAAACTTTTTTTGGTTGATTTCAGTTATCAACCTTTCAAATATTGTTCAATTTTAATCATTTAAACTATTTTTAATATTAAAAAAGGTAATTTACTTTTTTAGTAATTAAAAATATACTTTTAACTAAAAATTATTTTTTATAATTATAAAAAATGGAAAAAATCTCGATGTAAGAAAATAGGGGTTAATGAGGACTCAACTCTAAATGGTCCCGAATAAGATTATCAACAGTATATAATACTGCTAGTGACTTTACAAGAATAGTAATGGTAGGATTTGATTATCTTTTTTGTTAAAATTTTCATTTATTTTTTAATTTGTAATTAAAAATATATTTTTAAAATTAAAATTCTAATCACTTTTTTCAATATTAAAAATAATATGAAGAACTAAAGTTGAACAATATTTGAAAGATTGAAAACTGAAATCAATTCAAAAAAAGTTTACGTCAAACATAAATATGATTCAAAAGATTGATGATCAAAACCAATATTTTTTCAACTATATAGGTGAAACCTGAAGGAGGTAATTTATTTATTATTTAATATTATAATGCTGTATATGTTTCTGATGGATAATATTATAATAATCCTACCAAGACAAAGTCGACCTAATAGTTTTCTTACTAAACTCCTAAATAGATAATCACTGAATTAGTTTTAAGATTGGAAAAGCCGACGAAAATTTTTCTAGAGATCCCGACGTACTTAAAAATTAATTTCGAGGTATATTTGAGTTTATCCGTTGATATTGAATTAGTGCAAGCAAAAAAATATTATAATAATGCTATAAGATGAATAGCCGAGCCGACGGAGGAAGGAGGAACGACCCCCCGTGACGGGATCACTTCTCATTGGTCGACGTCGCTGCAGTAGAGGGCACTGCTAGGGGTGACGTGTCACTTTACGATTGGTATCCGTACGACGTCGTAGTACGATGATCTTGATAGGTTGCAACCCTCCACACTTCTTTTTCTATATCTATTATTATGGAAAATTTTACCAAACCGGTTATTATGTTCTCTCTCCTCTCTGACGCTCACTACTCGTCCGGCCGTCCCCTACCAAGTCCTAGGGATAACTATTATGTGGACCCGGTGCATTTACGACTACTCGCAGTAAACGCCAGGTGGGCCCACAGATACTGTGACATTGGCGCATGCACCCTGTTGTGCACAGTATTGCCATGAACTCCTGCTTCTCCCAGTTGAGTTCATCAAATATATGCCATTTTTAATTTCCCACTTTACTCTCCGTTTTTCTTAATTTTACCGAAACGAGACAGTCCATCAGGTTTGCATTTTGATATATATTTTTTTAAATTTTTTTTCGGTTCACCACCTCGCTCTGGGATATATTTTTGCCAGCTTTCTTATTATTTTTTCTCATACTCTTTCTTTCTGTTCCTCTTTCTCCTTTCCCCATTCTGGAGTTATTGATTAGTCTTTTCCTCTTTCCTTTTTCGGTGGAAATAGAATTTGAGAATGACAGGTATGGACGAGAATCTATGGCGATGACTGAGCAGGAAGAAAGAGCTAGGGTTTCCTGACTCAGCTGGGGGCAAAGTGCTCTAGGGTTTCCCGAAATCTCCCTGTTCTCCATCTGTTTGCCTAAATTTGATACCTAGAGCAGAATGAAAGTCCGTACAACTACACTACCCCTTTTTCCCTTACACCGTTGAAAGCTTGTAGATATTTTAGGGTTTATTTATTAGTTGGGGTGGGGGGTTGGGGGGGTGTGGAGTGGAGGGGTTCCAGTTCGAAAAGCCATTGACGCGGAGACCTCTTCTGCCCTGCAAGAACTCCGAAATTTTTGGTAAGTTGTTTGATCTTTCATGTTTTAAGGCCTTTTAGCATTCTCCCTTTATTTACATTAGAATGTGTCCACATCGTTTATTGTGATAGAAAATGGTGAGAGGGAAGATTCAGATGAGGAGGATTGAGAACGCAACAAGCAGGCAGGTCACCTTCTCCAAGCGACGAAACGGTCTCCTGAAGAAAGCCTACGAGCTGTCGGTTCTGTGCGATGCTGAGGTTGCTGTGATCATCTTTTCGCAGAAGGGAAGGCTTTATGAGTTCGCGAGCGCAGAGTAAGCTCCATAAAGTTAATATCGCTCCATGAATATAATAATTCAACTTAAGAAATAGAGCTCATATCTCATCTCAACTGAGTTCCGCAAGCCAGAGATTGTGCTGAATATTAATAAATATCTTTTTTTTCCTGAATTATGATTTCATGAACTAATTTTGCTCTTTTTCTTTTTTTCATTTTCCGCTTTAAATCACATATACATATCTCTCTCTCTCTCTAAGTAAAGCAAGTAGTTGGGCATCATTACGGGGAGGGCTTAATACAGTTCCTAGGAAGGTTGGTCTAAACTAGGATGTTGGTGAACATCCGTAGGAAACTAAAAAAGAGGACTGGTGATATTGTTATTTCAATTGGAAAATTCAATCTGATATCCAATCTAAGAGAGACAAATTTTTGCTTGTTGATATTTTTGTTTAACGAGGTAATCTAAAAGTACCGAGACTTTGATAAAAAAACTTAAAGTCCGTATAAATTTACAAATTATATGTCGAATTTCAAGCCATGTAGGTAGGCTTTTACATCTATGTGGTTTATCAATGTCTGGCCTATATTAGCTTTGGTTCGATGGGAGTCATATCTCACTCTAATGTGTAATATCAGAAGTTAGAATTTTGATCCTTTCTACACCACACATACAGCTTGGTGGAAACCCTTCACATAATTTGAAATCACTGAATTTTGAAAAACAGCACAAGTATTTAAAGATCCGTTGAATCATTTTTAATCAATCATAGATTAGTTTATTAGTTTTTTTTTTCTTTTTGTGGAGCGCTTTTAACTTCTTTATATATAGTATTTCAAACAACCTTATATTGTTATTGATAAATTCCTCCATGTAATCATTCAGGTCCTCTAAATTTTGGTTATCTTGTTTTCTCTTGCACTATGTCCATGTATTCTAGATTATATTTGCAGTACTAACAACATCATGTTTTATATCAGTATACAAAATACGATAGAGCGTTATTACAGGTATTCCAAGGATGTACATACGTACAAGAATGATATGGAAGATCGCATCTTGGTGAGTGGTCTTTATCTTTACATAAATCATGGTTTGCTTCCGCTACCTTAGGTTGCTTATGTTTTGAATTTCATGGTGCTTGGTGCTAGGTGCTTGATATGTGCACCCCGATTAGTTAAGCTACTAAAACCTTTAACAATTAGAATAATCGTCAACAGACAATCCATAAAAAATTCAACCATCATCATGCCAAGTACTTTTTTCAAGCTAATCATATTGTGTTGTCCGATCCTTCTAGGATAGTCATAATATGGATGTTGTTTCTCAAGAAAAACAAAACTATTTTGAGTTGGTGAATATGTTGGTTGGCCAGGGGCTCTTTTGATGATCTTTATCATGCCTGCGAAGAAGATGTGCAAATGATGAATCGAAATGCAACTACCATCTAAGAACTGAAATGTTTTCTTATAGTGACATCTGCTATTTCATTTCATGATCCTTTCCCTAAAGGGCCTTACCTTTATGTAATGGGTTCAATGATTCTAGTTCATTTTGGGTGGATTACTGCTCGTCTATCTTAAAAGTTATATGGACTAGCCGTACATATTAGATTGTGATAAACTTTTAACTATCATGACGACGTAATGTTTGCAAGTTGCAACCAAAACTACCCACCTTATCTTTTTCAGAATTTTCCATCATATTCTGCCACGACCATAGACTGTACCACAGTTTCTTGTTTCTTAATTGCCTAAGAGAGTATTCTTGAACCAAGTGTAAATGTGTAGCTTGATGTGATTTTAATGTCATCCACGTATCTGCACAATCACTATGAGTATATCCAATTTAATCTTGAGTCAAGCCTGGATTTGTACCATATGCCATAGTTCTTTGTACCTTACAAACATTTGGATGGACTATGTCAATTCTTCATCTGAAAGAATGATCTGTAGTGGGGATGGGAGGGAGGTGGAAGCAAGTGTGTACATGACTAGATGCATCTCTTCAGCCTTCCCAATTGTTGGCTTCTGCAGGGAGATGACACTTAACACTAACAAATGCTGGAATCTGCAGCTCCCTACTGTAATAGGTCTTCTAACCTACGTTTTGGGGTCTCAAACAATATCATTGCTAACTCGGCCAAAAGTACAGGATATTCTACTCCTTTTAGCAGATTGAAACTCATCCACAAGTTTAGTGAATAGCAATATCATCTCTTTATACCTTCTGCGCATGCACCGAAAAAATTTCTTTGCATGGAGAGAGAAGAAACACATTCATAAATATCATCTCTTTTGCCGCAAACTGGCTTTCAATAAGTAGGCATAGCATATATATGCATTCGTTCCCATGACAGTAGCAGATGGGGATTCTTTGGGGACAAATTTATAAAGCCCCTTGCTCGATAAATAGTATTCCAATGTTTAACCAGAAAGTGTGTTTTCGCTAAAGATGCTCTAGTGAAGAACATAAGGTCTCAAGATTATCATGTAGTGACTACTCTGATTAGGTCGTTCAATTCTGCATGCTGCCGGACGGCGTACACATCACTTGGAGATGTTGATCAATTCTATCCTCGATAGGGTGACTTGTCCTTTTCTCTTTTGGCTGAAATTCAGTTAGTTAAATTAACACAACTCCCTTCTCCGTTCCATTTTTTCCCCTCAATTTCATGCTTATGTGGAAACCTTAAAAAGTAGGTAGCTTAAGGAGAGCAGACAAAAATCCTGCAAGTATTCTTCACATGGTTGGCTGTCTCTACCTCCTACAAGATGAAATAAAGAGTCAGGGTCCCCCTTTAAAGGATTAACTGAAGGACAGTAATTCTGCTATGTTATATAGCCTGTACTTTGAGGGGAAACGGAATAGTTTTGGAGAAGTGTGAGTTTCTGAGGTTTCAATTTTTCTGAGTTCCTTCCATATTAATGCAACATTACGTTGCTTGTAATCAATCAATAGTCCGATAAAAGTTGCTGGTATTTCATTTACATTGCCATTTTATAAGTTTTCCATGTACTAATAGAATTATCAAATCTCTGCATGCAGCAATTGAAGCATGAAACTGCTGACCTGGAAAGGAAGATTGAGACCCTTGAGGTTTCTCAAAGGTTCATTTGTTTGATCAGGAAGCTAAAATTCTCTGTTGAAAAATTGTTTCCTCCCCACTTTGGAAAATGATCGATATTATTTCAGGAAGCTTTTAGGCCAAGGTTTGGGATCATGCTCCATGGAGGAGCTCCATGAGATCGACTCTCAGCTGGAGCGAAGTTTGATCAGTGTTAGAGCCAGAAAGGTGCATAGGATATTTCTACACATCTGACTCCCAAACTTGTCGCTTGAATCGAGTAGGTTAAAAACATTTTGTTGTAGAATAAAATTTCATATGACCTTTGGAGTGGAAAACTTGAAGGTTTATATTGAGAAACAAGTCATGGACAGATATCAAAGTAGACTCAAGAAATAAGGAAATACTTTTCTGACCGACTTTCTTTAATGAAGTGCGTTAAGCAATTGGTTATATTTGTTCTCTACTCATGGAGCATTCTGAGTTTGATCTACAAAGATCACTTGGCACGTGATGTTTCGAAAAAGAAAATGTATGAGACAGTTTCAGGATCACTTTTGTCTAGATTTTCATTTCATTGTCTGAGGATGATGTAGAAGAATTTGGTAAGGTTAGCAGTATCTATCTATTTCAAAGTTGCTTGGAAAGACCTCGAGATCATCAGTGCCTGTGTGTCGTGTCTGTTTTGCAGGCTCAGCTGTTTAGCGAGCAAACGAGACAATTGAAGGAAAAGGTAAGTGCGCTTTAGGTCTCTAAAACGAGTACTGCTGAAGCGCAGCTTTTGTGGTTCCAACTGATTGTCTTTTTGCACATTATTCTATTTAATCCAGGAGAAGCTCCTGTTGGAAGAAAATGCAAGATTACTTGCGAAGGTAGAACAATCTCACACCTCCGACCTCTCTTCTCTCTAGCCCTCACTGGTGGATATAGAGTTAGTTGCTGCGGATCATTATTCATTCCAAATGCACTGTTTGCTATGAAGGAATGGCTGTATATCTGCTAGCATATCCATATGAAATATGACACTATAGTTTTGGCAATAATATTTGTACTTTCTGAATTGGCAGTGCAGTGGAAATCACTGGGAGACAACAACATCTCAAGAGAGATCAGGAACAGCCTATCACCTGGGCAGCAATGGCCCTTATGGGTTTGATGTTGAGACCGAGCTATTTATCGGGCTTCCTGAAATGCGCTACTCAAAGCAGCATCAGCATCAGCAGCAGCAGCAGCTACGGAATCATCCTCAACCTACCACCTTCACCAAAAATTGACTATTCTGCTCACTTTTCTGCCACCATCACCAACCAAATAATGGAGCTTCTTGTATGAATGTAGCTAGCGAGGGTTTTGGCCATGCGTACATGCCAATAAGAGGTCAGGTCAAATGGGAGGGTTAATTATTCAGAAATGATAAACATTTGCTGGTTGGAACATCAATTATTTACGTAGTAGTTCATCTACATAAAAATTTTGTACCTTAGTTTGTCGTCTGTTAATATTATGCAGTCATATGTATTTTAAGATTAAACTATAAGTATAATATATATGCGCATATCTCTTCTTATTCATTTCAATTTTGTAATAAACCGAAATGAAATATGTTCTGATATTTTAAATGATTGGCATGTTAGAATGGAGGCCGAATGTGGGCCGAGAGATAGGTAGCTAGAGAGGTCCAAACAGGGCCACATGACAGTTCAAGAACTTGTGGAAGCTAGCAGTCCACACACCATCTCTCTCTATCTATATATATATATATATATATGTATGAATGAATGTTAATATGCTTAGTATGAAATAGTCAAGAATGAACTCAGCACCTCCATAGAGAAATGACTCACTTCCTCTGATCCTCGCAGGCACCAAGAACATACCATTCATTTTCACAGTCAGTGGGCCATTCAGAAGGCCGGAAACTGTCCACCAACTACCGAGCAATGGTGGATTAGTGCAGAATGAACAAGGAAATATTACCTTAAAATGGAATGGCAACTTTCACGCACTTGTAATCTTTGACAGTGATTCTGCCAAAAGAAGAAGAAGAAGAAGAAGAAGCATCTTGGACATTAAGAGGGAGGACAGGTTTTGAATTGGCATTCTCAATCTCAAGTTCTGCCATCCAAATCAAACCCGGACACGGTCCAGCTTACCCCTTGGAGCCGCCCCCAACACCCTTCCCTCTTCCATAGAAACTGAAATTGGGGGTGCCTTGGGCGGCACCACATCCAACAGATTTGCACTGGTCTGTGGTCTTCCACCCTATTAAATAAGTCAAGGAGGGCTTGATAGCAATTATGGCCTCAATTTACAGATAAATGGAATAGTTGAAACTATAAATTTAATGAATAATGAGTAAATTAACAATTTCTTCCTCGAAAGATGTACTTTATTTCACTTGGGTCCCTAAGAGATTTTTTGTCTCACCTAACTCCCTCAGAGATGCATTTTGTACAGCCGAGTCCCTAATAATATCAATTGGATCCCTCATCGTATTAATTACGTCCTCATATTATCAATTAGGTCCCTGAGAGATTATCCGTTAGTTTTTCTATAAGTTTTAATGGAAATAGCATCAAGTTCATCCTTGATAAAATGGTTTTGCATCATTTGGGTCTCTAAACAATTTTTTACAACACATATATGGTTTTTTTTTGCCATCACATGTATAAATATTGACGTGACATTTTTATATACTTTTTAAATAAAAATTTATAAATAGAAAAAGATTTTACGAATTTCAAAAAATTGAAAGAAGTTTCAAAAATATTGACAAATTTTTGGAAAAATCCTAAAATTTGAAAAAAAAATATTATTAAAATAATAATAATTTAGAAAAAATTAAAATTCAAAAAATAAAAAATGAAAAAATTATAAGAAATTTCAAATAATTTCAAAAAAATGAAAGAAATTAGAGATTTGTTCAAAAGATAAAAATTTAAAATTTTGAAAGCATATTTTGTAAACATCAAATTTTTTTTAGTTTTCCTCTATTTTATAATCTTTCTGACATTTTTACATTTTTTTCCTCATTTTTTAAAACAATTTCTAATTTAAAAATTTTAATATTTTATTTAAAAATATTATTTGGATATTCCATGATATTTAAAATATTATCTAAAAGTTTTTAAGATTTTTTGAAAAAATGAGAAACTGATGGAGACCTAATTGATAAAAAAAATTAAGATGGTGATCTAATTGATAGTATAATAATGTCGTTAATGGGAGGACCAAATTGAAGAAAAATAAATAGAGGCAGAGACTTAATTGATATTATTATCACGCCGTTAGTGGCCATTTTAACGAAAGGACCCAACTGATACACCAAACAGGTATAATTGATGCAAAAAAATCCAATTAAGGACTCAACTTATACAAAATGCATTTATGAGGGAGTTAGATGAGGTAAAAAAATGTTTCAGAGACCCAAGTACAGTAAAGTGCATCTCTTGATGATGAAATTGTTAATTCACTCAATGAATAATTCAATAGGTCTCGACCAAGATGCCACATTGACCACTATAAAAGCAATTCAAAAGTTGACAACTATTGCCCAATTGTGAATTTTAAGGAGACAAATCGTATCAAGATAATCTGTAGGGCCCAAATCTAATGAGGCCGATGCCCACCGGCACAAACGATGAATGCCTGAGGCAGGTGAAAAGGTTGTTTTCACTGAACAGCCACCTTCCAACTCTCAGTGGATAACAACACAACAGGGCAATGGGAACTGTGGTCTGTCCTTCGAATCCCTTTCTCAGTATATACAGATGGGCTTTATCTTGCGTGTGTATAGTACCCTTGAGAATGCATTACGCTCTCTCAGGATTAGTGAATTTATGTATAAATGGTGCGATAAGAAAGCTAAAATAATGCACAGAAAGCACAATCCCAAAAGATATGATGAGGACAATATTCCCCCACAAGATCTTGTCGGGTTTATTGTGCGTGTGTGATCATGAGTTGAACTTGAAACTCCTGTATACTCTCTTTCTGTGCAAATGATGGAGATTGTTTTGGTCCTTTGCCGATCACAAAACAATCTTCTTCCTTCTTCTTCTTCTTCATTCTTCTGATTTGTTACTGTTGTTAGTACAGTGCGTGCCTAGCTTTTGTCTGTTTTCTCGCATCGATAATTATGATATCTGGCAAAGGAAGGAGCAGTGCTTTAGTGCTGTCAGAGAGCAGAGCAATGCACTTGGCAGTCAAGTGTTACAAGTTCTCAGAGAGACTATTTTCTCCACTGGCACTTTCCACGAATGAGATCGAGGCTTTTGATTTCCCACTTCTTTCCTGCAGAAGATGATCAGATATTCTACTAGCAGCTACTCCGATGAATCAATTTCCATCTTCCAAGTTGACCACGATGACGACCTGGAGAACAGTATTCACATCACAGCCGACATCAGCAAAACGTCTTTCTGCATTTTATCATTGTTAGTATGCTTGACATTCTATTTCTTACACGACAAGGGCCGGGAAAAAGGAGAGGGTAGATCTTATCTTCGTTTTTTTTTTTTTTTTCATTTTTTTGCCTGGATCGGACTATATATAATTAAGCCCGTCTTCTCATGGATTATGCGTGGAATTGAGTACATCTCCTTGACTGATGATAATGGAGTAGCTAGGAGAGTTGTCCCTTTTGTGGATGGAGCTTTGATTGCGAAGATATTTTATATATACATATATATATTATTATATCTTGATTAGTGCATGTGGCTTGTAATCCCATGCAACTATATCTATCGAATAGATTGTCAACTGATTTGGAGAGGGGGGCAAAGGTCAACTGATTAAAGTCGAGAAGAGAAGAAGACAGCTTTACATGCACCAATGATCTGCTTGTTCAATTGCATATAACACCAAAATCTCAAGTGCCGCGCCGCCCCCCCACACCCACACACACACTTCTCACTTTTTGAAACATCCCACATTCAAAGATACTTCTGTCTTCGTAATTTAATACCTCATATCTCCGAGCATATATATATATATATATATTAGGATGGATATCAACACGTACAATGGTCTGATAGCAGCCAATTCGAACTAAGTTAAGTAATAAATTGGTTTTCCATATATTTTCATTTGAATCAACTTTGATCGTGGATAGATAAAGAAGTATTATTTGGCCTGAACTGGTTATATTTACACTATTTGGCAGAAACGAAATGCCATATTGTTCCAGGTACAAACCAAATCCTCTTACGTGCTAAGAGTTCAGATTGTGATTACACAGTGAAGGATAAGCTTCTTTCTTCACCGACGATGCAAAATCATTTAGTGGTTTCAATATATCTTTAGAACTGAACATTACTCGTAATTAGCTAATGTCTTAATGAATGATAAATCTCAATTTTTTTTTTTTTGGAAAAAATGGTTAGTAACTGGGATCATGTACCTCCGAGCTAGGTGTTGAAGATTGTCGGTTGCGAAACCTAGCACTCGATTATAACTGAAGTCGAGATAGAGAATCTACTAGCGGAAAAGATAAACACCAAGATACACGTGAAAAACCTCTGAATGAATCAGAGTTAAACCACGAGGCAAAGATAGAAGGATTCACTCCAACATAGGTTTACAACACCTTTTCTTTATAAATAAGGAGTGAACAATAACAATAATCACTTTCCACTATCTTATAACAGGAAAAACTACCATCAATTTAAGAAAGAAAAGACTAAATAATTTAGGGGACTCACAGATGTTTTCTTCTCTCTAAAACTCTCTCTCTTTCTCAAACTGGAGCTCTCGTGCTCAACTCTCCTCACCGGCCATCCTTAGGGTGACCTCACAGTAGGATATCTTCCTCCAAGCACAATGGGGCTCCCGCTCTCGACTCTTCACCGGCCTTTCACGGCAGCCATGTGCAGCAACGTCTTTGTGGGATCATTTCGAGCTCATCCCTGAGCTCGTCCATGAGCTACTATGAGCTCATCCAAGAGCTATCTTGATTTGTGTGGGGGCAGTCCTATTTGTAGGGTCCTTGCACCGCCTTATCCTTTGGCGAGGTCGATGTGGGATAAGAAATGGTGTAGGTCCCACATGCCAACCAAGCACTAGTTGTGTGGGCCTCACATGCCAACCAAGCACGAGTTGACATTTCCTCTTTTTTTCCTCAACAAAGTGAATTTACCACTATATTTCTCATACTTAAAGTCACTTTGATTGTAATCTTTCGATCCTTTCCACTTTGCCCTCTCCATACTGCTTACATTTCTGCTAGGCCAACGAAGGATCGACATAACCTCTAACATAGATGTATGATCCTCCATAATGTAGCATCTGAGGTATCCTTGACATGTCTCAGGATCCTCTTTACAATAGTCCAATGCTCTCCACCAGGATTCGCCACGTATCGACTGACCGCTCTCGCTACTTGTGAAATGTCTGGTCTAGTGTACACTATAGCGAACATTGAACTACCCACTGTTGATGCACACGGTACAATAGACATTTCTATCCTTCTTGCTTCGCGCTAGGGCACATACTAGGGGATAACTTGAAATTAATAGGAAGAGGGGTAGACATTGGCTTAAAAGCTTGCATGTTGAACCGTTGCAAGACCTTCTTCAAATAGTTCTTCAAAGAAAGCTAAATCTTCCCGTTATTTTTGTTTCAGTAAATTTGTATCCAAAGAATCTTGTTTACTGGTCCCAAGTACTTCATTTCAAACTCCCTAGCCAATTGAGCCTTCGTACGATCTTTGTTGGGGTGTGCTACCAACATGTTATGAACATACAGTAGTAGAACAATGAAACTACCATCACCAAATCTCTTGTAGTACACACAAGGATCTGTATTGTCTATTGTATCCAAGGCTCATGATGAAGAAATAAAATCTCTTATAACAGTATCTCGGTGCCTGTTTGAGACTGTATAGAGATTTGTTCAACCTATAAACCAAGTTCTCTTTTCCTTTTTCTTCAAAACATTATGGTTGGAGAATGAAAATCTATTCTTCAAGTTCACCACCAAGAAGTTCAATTTTCACATCTGACTGCTCTAAGTGCAAATATGATGTAGCACACATTGCCAGGACTACATAAACTATTGTAAGCCGAACAACAGTAGAAAGCATTCCATTGAAGTCAACACCTTCTTTCTAAGCAAATCCTTTCACCACCAATCTAAGACATAATCGCTCCACTTGCTCATTGCTATCACGTGTGATCTTATAGACCCACTTGTTATCGATAGCCTCCATTCCTTGTGGCAGCGAAACAAGATCCCATGTTTTATTTTTATAAAGGGCTTCTACTTCTTCCTACATCACTGCCATTCATTGAGAAGCTTCCAGGCTCTTAGTAGCCTCATGGAAAGTTGATGGTTCTCAATCCTCTGTTAGAAGGCAGTATGCAACGTTACCCTCCATAGGCGGTACCCCTTAACTCCATCAGCATATTCTAAGAAAACACATTTTCTAGTTTTTGGATCCAGCTTCAATGTTTTCTTGGTGTTGTACATGATGTATGCAATACTCCCAAATGTGTGTAAATGAGAATAATTCACCGACTTGCTAGTCCACAACTTCATCGGTGTCTTCAGATCAATTTTTGGTTGATGGCGACCAATTGATCACATAGCATGCACACGGTCTTGACTGCATCTGCCCAAAAGGATTAGGCTAATCCCGCATTTCTCAACATTTCTCTTGTCTATTCCAATAAGATTCTATTCATCAGCTATCAAATTATTCACCAATATATTCTTCACTGTTATCTGTCCTCAAGCATTTTATCTTCTTCCTAGTTTCAACTTTGTTAGAGTCTCCCAAATCCCTCTGGTTGTTTGCTTCTTCGTGACACTTGGCAATATTACATCTGCTAATGCTAGGTGTAAATTAGCAATAGCGTTGGCATCCATCTCGGATCACTTGTCATCGTCAAGCTCAATGGGCCTTTCTCCAATTGCCGCCAGGCAATTATCGTTCATTATAACGGCCTTCATCCTCATTTTCCACAATGAGAAATTATTCCCATTAAACTTCTCTGTCTCATATTTCATTGCCATACTTGATGGTGTCTCCCTTCTACTAACCGACTTTAAAAGTAGCACAGAAAATCAAGTACTAAGCTGGAGCTCTTATACCACTTGTTGAGGAACATCGATTGCGGAACCGGGCACTCGATTACAATTGAAGTTGAGATAGAGGATCTACTAGCAGAAAAGATAAATCCCAATATATACGTGGAAAACCTTTGAATGAATTGGAGTAAAATCACAGGATAAAGATAGAAGAATTTACTCTAACATAGGTTTACAACACCCTCTTTATAAACAAGGAGTGAACAATAGCAATAACCAATCTCCACTCTCTTATAATAGGAGAAACTACCATCAATTTAAGAAAAGACTGAATAATTTGGAGAACTCACAAATGTTTTGCTCTCTCTAAAACTCTCTCTTTTCTCAAACTGGTGCTCTCGTGCTCGGCCCTCCTCACTGGCCTTTCGTAGGGCAACCTCACCATGGGATATCTTCCTCCAAGCATGCTGGGGCTCCTGCTGTCGGCTCTCCACCGGCCTTCCATGGCAACCATGTGCGGCAATGTCTTCATGGGATCATTTTGAGCTCTCCTTTGCTCGGGAGCTCTCCTTCGTCCTCGAGATCTTGCCTTCTCCACCAAGAGCTTTTTGGAGCTCGTCCGTGAGCTACTCCAGGCTCATCTGAGAGCTATCTTGATTTGTGTGGGGCAGCCCTATTTACAGGGCTCTTGCACTACCTCATCCTTTGGCGTGGTCGATGTGGGATAGGAAATGGTGTGGACCCTGCATGCCAACCAAGCATGAGTTGATATTTCCTCTTCTTCCTTTTTTTTTCCCTCTCAACAAAGTGACTTCACCACTACACTAGGTAGCCCACACTGCTATGTAATCTCCCATCTCTCTCTATATGTATATACATAAGCATCATGGATCTGTCACCAAATCATATCAAACAAATTAACCACTTCCTCCTCTCAAAAAACCCCTTTTGTCTGTCTTTTCGGATACCATGTTGAAGTTTCTAAAATTTTCCATTATTAGGGAGTCAAACCCTTTTGTCTGTTCTTGAAATTCCATATATCTCACAGTACACATGGTGCTCCAATTGGAGTGGTGGGGTTCATTTCACCAAATGCACAGAGTTGTTCTGACTGTCGGACATAATAGATTGGAAGGATGACATTCATACAAATTCCAATATGCCCCGAGAAATGCCAAGTTTCCATTGGGAAGAGCTTTTTTGGCAACTTACAGAAAAGACAATCTTCCATAAAAAAATTACTTATTTCCAAATAGACAAGCACCCACCTTGTAAACACACACATAGACCCGCAACATAGAGATATGTATAAATATCATCTTCTCATGTCGAGTGGAGCGTGGTCCTGGTTTGTGATAGAGAGGGCTTATTCTAACACTTTGTTCGTCTCATCCTCCCAGTGAATGGCCTTGGTTCTCCACCCAAACTTATAATGCCACTCTTCCCTCTTCATTTTCCATAGCCGGGAAAAAAGGAAAAAAAAAATCTCCCTCGTCCTGTAATTCATCAGCCTATTGCAAAAACATATCCTGACAGCCGTACTTCTTTCTTCTCCGAGGCCCCCACCGTTTCTATACCGTTCCATGCCATGGCAATTCATGACCACCTTGCGAGTGAAGCTTCATTTGCGTCCAACTCCAACCCGAACCAACCAACTGAACAGAGTGAGCCGCACCTGCAGAAACCTCTAGTCTTTGATGCCTCCGTGCTCCGATACCAGTCATACATCCCGGAGCAGTTCATCTGGCCCGACCATGAGAAGCCCGGCCCCGATGCCCCAGAACTTCCTGTTCCGCTAATTGACATTGGCGGCTTCCTCACTGGGGACCCTGCCGCATCCAGGGAAGCTTCCAGGCTCGTTGGCGATGCATGCAAGAAGCACGGCTTCTTCCTCATGGTTAATCACGGGGTTGACGAGAATCTCATATTGGAGGCGCACCGCTGCACGGACAGATTCTTCGGTTTGCCGCTCCCCGAGAAACAAAGGGCTCAGAGGAAGGTTGGTGAGCACTGTGGGTATGCCAGTAGCTTCACGGGAAGATTCTCCTCCAAGCTCCCATGGAAAGAGACCCTCTCCTTCCGATACTCTGCCGAGAGAAGCTCATCGAACGCAGTCCGAGATTACTTCATAAGCACCATGGGCGAAGATTTCCGGCAGTCAGGGTAAATAATTAAAGCACAGCTAATATATATCTTTCCATGTAAAACTAAAAATACTTCAAAATATTCTTATATCGGTTATTAAGAAATGTTAATCCCACCTTGGAAAAATACAAAGAAAATTATAAGAATATGAGTGATTTTTATTTAACCATCTATTAGATTAAGTTTTAGTTAATATAAATTCAATCTCTGGTAGACACAACACAAAAATGAACAACATTTTTGTGGACTATAACATTATATGATTGCTCAACCGAAACCTCGCGACAAGCACTTTTATGGACTGTCACATTAATGAGACTGTTAACATATATACATGTGTAGAAGAGTACATCAAGACTACTGCGAGGCAATGAGCCGCCTGTCGCTGGGGATAATGGAGTTGCTAGGAATGAGCTTGGGGTTGGACCGAGCCCATTTCCAGGGGTTCTTCGAGGACAACGATTCGATCATGAGGCTCAACTACTACCCTCCGTGCCAAAAACCGGACCAGACCCTGGGCACAGGACCCCACTGCGACCCAACATCCTTGACCATTCTCCATCAAGACAACGTCGGCGGGCTCCAAGTCTTTGTTGACAATAAGTGGCGGTCCATTAGCCCTAATTTTAATGCATTTGTCGTCAACATCGGCGACACTTTCATGGTATGTATCTATGTCTTCCGATTGATCCCTTTTCTTCACCCCTATATATGGCAATTGCCCTGACTTAATGAATTTGCTGTATAATATATATAGGCAACGTACTCGAACATCTTCAATCCAATTTCCTTGTTTCTTTTTAATTTACTTTAATTACGTACAGGCGCTTTCGAATGGGATATTCAAGAGCTGCCTGCACAGAGCGGTGGTAAACAGTGAGGCCCCGAGGAAGTCGCTAGCCTTCTTTCTGTGCCCGAAGGGTGACAAAATAGTGAGCCCACCGAGTGAACTGGTGGCCGGTGGGCTGTGTCCTCGGCTATACCCCGATTTTACGTGGGCCATGCTTCTCGATTTCACTCAGAAACACTACAGAGCCGACATGAACACTCTCCAGGTCTTCGCCGACTGGCTTCGCCAACGCAAAGCAACTAAGGAAGCTCTAGCGGTTCACTGAGGTTTCTGTATATTGAAAATTGGTCGCGTCCTGCAAATCTACAGATGTGTGGGTGTGGGTGTGTGTGTGTGTGTGTGTGTGTTGCATGTAGTATATATAAATGGTTATATAATATATATAATATAATATTAGTTACATGGGAACGAT
The DNA here is from genome assembly GCA_037672795.1 of Lagerstroemia speciosa. Lineage (NCBI taxonomy): Eukaryota > Viridiplantae > Streptophyta > Magnoliopsida > Myrtales > Lythraceae > Lagerstroemia > Lagerstroemia speciosa. Next base: position 8,019,027 of record CM075288.1, read on the forward strand.
AATAAAAACTATGGAACATAAGTAGTAGACTACGTACGGTATTACAATGAGAGAGCTATCATTCCCTCCGGAATCATTCATTTAGTGGGCCGTGGTTCTCTATTTGGAATTTTACATGCTTGATGGGTTTTTGAGCTCTATCCAGCTAATCCATTGCATCCTCTCCCATTCCACTCCTAATCTAAAATTGTAGACATATATATATAGACGGAATAATTAGCTAGCTGATGAGTTGATTCAATCATCAGTACTCCATCACTCGATCGGTTATAATGTACGTAGTAAATTCATAAGCAGCAATATATTAGAGCCCTGGATTAGCTATAATCTCAGGATCGAGCAACCTAGCTAGCTCTTTTATTGCTAACTCTTTACAGCTGTCCTTTACACACATGGAGATATTTTTTTTATATATATGATGAAATCTCCAATGCTACCAAGAGGGGTTGGGCCGAGTGGTAAGCAGCTCGGTGCCGCTTAAGGAGGTCTCAGGTTCGAGACCTCACGTACGCAGACACCCCTCTTGGGAGCCTCACCCGCCATTGCCAGGCGTGCGACCCGGGGCGACCAACGGATTAGTCAAGTATGGTTGGCTGAAAGATGTCATCTCACCGCTGGTGGGGCCTACTTGGATACCGTGGCTGGCGACCAAAAAAAAAAAAAAAAAAAGAAATCTCCAATGCTATATATATATATATATATATATATTTACGGGGACACTAAGTGACACGCACACACATATATGTATGTATGGTGTAGCTCCGCCATTGCCTCCTCAGTGGCTCTCTTAAAAGGTCATGGGAAAGGGAAAGAAATATGCCGGACATGTAGAATCATATACATATAACCTAATCCATGCACTTTAAAGCATTCTTATTATAAACCCATGTGATTCATGTTTATTTTTTTAGTTACTATAAACATATGCTGAAGATCATTAGATGCATCATGCATTAATGGTTTCAATATACGCTTGGTTATTTATTATTTAATCAATGTACATGCATTTTTCTAGCTAATGAATAGAGAGGTAGAGAGAGATCAGAATTGACACCATGAGTCTGAGCAGCCAATCAGCTGCTTACATTTCATCATCCGAATGCTTGCTTTGCTTCTATATATCCATACATACAAACATATAACTATATATATACATCGACCACGACAAATGACAGCCGCTCCGTTTTTAAGTGTTTGCTGTTCTTGTTTCGATTAGGGGCAAGCTTTTGTCCCTTGTGTTTTGCCATTGGATTCTGACAAAGAATGATCATTGTATGTTACCCTCGTATAGCTGCTGGTTTCTCAATGAACTTCACATTGTACTTTTCAAAAAAAAAAAATAGATTTGAATATTGTAATTATAAATAAATTTATAATTGAAAAATTTTTAGTTTTAATGAGTGAACTAACACGTCCTAAATCAAATTAATTATAAAACTCATTTTTAACCTTGTGGATATAAGACCCACTCTCTATGGATCCTATCTCCCTAATTACGTGCCAGCATGTCTAACACTAAAAAGAAAGGGAAATGAAAAATAAAAGCTCCGAGAAAATCTAATCTATTCCATTTCTTTGTCCTCTCCCCTGGCATTGGGTAAGGCCACTGTCAGTCGATAGTGAGACATTTTGGGAGCGTCGAAGCCCACGAATTTTCCTCTTCATCCGTCACGTTTCGAGAAAATCCAAATCTTTTTATATTAATAACTCTCCCTCCCCCATACACTACACTACACTAGATAAGGAACACACGGTGTAATCTAATTAATTAAGTGGTTGTTAATTATTTATTAAGTGTCCCGGTGTGATGCAATTAGTTTGGGAGGAATCCTACTTTCACTGCTAATAAATTATAATTAAGTAGCTAGCTGCTACGCTCATGATTAATATGATCTACTACAAAGTGGCCGAGGGAGAAGGACTCGAGTCTGAGTTTTTTAAACGTAGATGTCCAATTCAAAGCACCGACTTAGTAGATTGTAAAATATGAAATAAAGTATATGTGCAATTATTGTTCCAGCTTGGATTAATTTGCGGAGCTGATTTTGATACTTTTTCTCCTTAAGTAAGATTTACCGTCCAATCTTGTTAATAAAAAGAATCTCTAGCCTGTCGACCCTGCTAAAATCTGCATTACTCTGGAAATGTTCGAATTTCTTGATACTGGTTGGTGCAAATTGGAAAAGAAAAAAGAAAAAAAAAAAAGGATGCAACAACTATTGCAGGTCAGTTAAAAGGAAGTCCGACGGTAAACTCACTTCATAAGTCATAAATCATCTGCAAAAGCCCAGTTCTTTATGGGTTGGGCTTAAGAGTTGAAACGTATCAAATTCAAATTGGCCGAAAAGGGGACCCATTTTTGAAACCCTAAAACATAACTTACGTGCTATGCAATAACAAAATTAAAATTTTAAAACGCGAAATCAAAAATTTTCATTTCTTGAAAATATATAATTAGGGATCAAGCAATTCTTTTCAATAGAATTCTAGTATGGAAAATAACATTTTAATTTTTTAAGATGCAAACACGCCATAAAAATCATTCAGTTTCTAGTGAAAATCAAATTATATGAATAAAAAGAAATTTACTTCATATCGAGATGAGATTCGTGGAGAATAGCATGCTGATTGTTCCACTGTCCTCTCGATAAACTGGCATCGTCATATGATCTTTATGATTAGCATTTCTTTTTCCCAGCTATAATCGCTTTCATTTTATTTCCTATGCGGTATTCATTTAGGTTCACATATAAATGTACATACTTAGCTGGTGTACGATTGGACTAACTTAGTATACAGCATCACATTTAATTAATTGCCGGTTTAGTTTGTAGGTCTTATTAAAAATAAAATATAAATAATAAACGATGCTAAAAAATGCATTTTAACATTTTTTTTTTCAGTTTTCGGTTTTGCATTATGCAGGTGAATGAGATTTGCTGCAGTAACACCCAGAAAAAAAAAAAAAAAACTATAGAAATCAAAACTTGGGGGAGAATGGAATGGAATCCCTCGTCCTGTTATTTTAACGAGAAAAGTATGATACACATAACTGTTATATTATATGTTGCAAGCTAATAATTATTCGATATACATGTACAAATTATTCCAAGTCTCTAACACAATACTATTTAATAAAAAAAATTATCTTAAACATCATAATATCACGTAATATATTCATTACAAAAAAAAAGAAACTCTCAATTTAAAGGCTCTTGACATGTATATGCATGGTTTATGTCTATTCTTTTTCAACACACATACCGACATACATCTCGGAAGTACAATACCGATAAATATAACTGCAGATTGGAAGTAGCTAGCTAGTCTCAAATAAATGTATGTGTGCATGTATACATTTTGCACTTGTAATGCACCACCAGCTAGTGTGCGTGTGCATGAGCATCATGAGCAGTCCAAGTGTAGGGGAGATGGAGATAGAAAACCAGTCATAACTAATAGTTCAAATCAAATCATCCTCCCAGCCATAACAAACAGATGATGTATCTCCACAGTACAAATAATGGCAACAGCTTCTTTTCAAATTCAAGCAATCGGCTATAATGCCGACAATTTGATCGAGTAACATATATAGCCTCGGCAAATCAGTCAAGATACATGAACATAACTCTTTGATCAAGTAATTAAATGCTCCCCACACCTCCCCCCAAAAAAAAAGAAAGAAGAAGAAGACAAACCCTGCATCTTAAGCTACCATATCCCGAACATTTATGAGAACTTGGTCAAGCTTCTGCTGCAGCCGAGGGACATCGAGGATTGTCGAGTCACATGCCTGCTGTGAGAGAGAATTTCTTACCAAAATATTAAAGAGGATGTAAGCGCGCGTGCACACAAATATATATATATATATATATATATATGTATGTATGTAAGCAGTACTGCAGAATTCATTGAAAACCCTAAAAGTGTAGGAGAGATTGATTTACTTGAAGAAAAATTTAAAAGCACCTCGGATTGGATGGTGTGTACAGTGGCATCTTTAATCTTTGTTGTTGCACAGCTAACTACATCCATCCCTTCATCCAGCAATACTTCGATGACTCTGGAGGAGGGCATAGATTTCTCCTCCAGACCTGAGTGAATCACGACCTCAACTCCTCTCCGATATGGCCAGATTGCAATATAGCAACTTCTGATACCCATTTGAACTTCTTCAGGAGCACTGTTGTTACCCATATTCACTTCATAGGAGATCTTCTTCAATTTAGCTCTCTTAGTTTCAAGTCCTTTGATGTTCTTTTGGAGCCAAGTTATGTAATCCAATGCTGCGTTCAGCTGATCTGGTATTGCTCTCTTTCCCTATGATATGCGACGGTAGCGGAAAGACAAACCCTAACTTAATTTTGAATTTTCACATCAATCTCTTTTTCTTATCAGTAATTCTCACATCAACCTCAATCGCTTGTTATTCCTAATAAGAAAAAAAACTGGATGCACAGAGAAGGAGAAAAAAAGATTGTTTTTTTCTAGTAACTGTTGGAAATTAACAACCAACCAATGACAGATTGCCACACTAGAAATATCGCGCATGTATGCTATGCTCAATCAAATTTTTCAACAAGTTAACCTACTAGGCTTCACAGGTCAAGACTCAGTGAGATTCGACAGGAAAAAGTTCATTAGCAATCAGTTCTTTCGACATTCACCTGAAGAAATTGGGGAGGTAGCGAAGATCGAAGCGAAGCATAGAGGGTATTCATATACTGCCTTCTCTGTCGCTCTACTTCTCTATGGACGATCTTCTTCTTCTTCTTCTCCTCCTCCTCCTCCTCCTCCTCCTCCTCCTCATCACCATCACCCTTGTTATTATTGATATCATTATTAGTCGTCAAGTGGGCAGAGATGAAAGGATCAGGAAGTGAATGGTACGGACTTGGTCGATGCTCATGATCGTCTCTGGGCACTATCTGCATATCAGAAGAAAGGGTAAAGCCGACTTGGGGATTATAAGCACAATCATGATGATGATCAGTAAGGATCAGATCTTGTTGGATTAATAATGGGCTGGGGTGATCTGCTGGTGGTTGTTCGAGATCGGATGGGATTGGGAAGAGATCTTCGCTTGGGTGTAAAGGGAACATATTATTCCTCTTTGGGAGCTAATTAAAGGAGAAAACGCTCTGCGCCTCTGCCTCTGGGCCTGGGGAGCTTTAAGAGCTTTCTCACTTGGATTGTGAATGGAATGGCTGAAGTAAAGCTTTAGGAGCCTAGGGCATGCATTTAATTTATTTAATATCCCGGGAAGTATATAAATATAAATACATACACACACACACACACACATATATATGCAGATACTTATAAGAGACTAAGAGAGAATGTTAGGGCATTCACCATGATGTGTGTTCACTGTTGTTAAGTGAATATTATTGTTGTGGATCAATTAAGTCCCACTAGTTAGTAGCCCACACACAGAACTCGGATAATAATTATATCAAAATTAATAATATTCTCCATGCTGCACATCGCCTTTTTCTTATTATATGAAATTATTACTTTAGCAAATTAATTTAAGCTGATGATGGGTAGCCGTAGACCCCCCCAATGTCTGATACGTCTCCTTTTATTTTAGCAACATGTATACATACATATGTGTAGAATTTTTGCATCATATAAATAATGGGTGCATCCATCTCCATTTAATTAATATTGTATGTTCTGTATAAAGACATTCATCTCCATTTAATTAATATCATATGTTCTGTATAAAGAAACATCTGCTCTTCCCCCACGATGATTTCATGTTCAATTGCATGAACTTAGACAACGGATTAAATACTTCATCACTTTCCCTTTGTTATGATTCATAATTTTTTTTTATAAAAAAAATTTGAATTAAGAAACTGGGAGGTTTATCTTGATTTCCCACGGGCAGCGCCCAACTAGCAAATGGTTCCATTTTAATCCGGAAAGATCAGGGCATGCAGAGAGAACTACAGCCAGACATCCCATCAGGTCTGAGATCAAAATCCAGAAGTATGTCGGGAGGATTAGACATGTTGGGCTCACGCAATTAACTGGGCTTGGTTGGTTCGATTTCTTTTGCTAGGTGGATGCATTTTCCGAATGATTTGGAAGGGGAAGACCGATAGAGATCCGATCTCGCTCGTGCCACTGTGACGCACTATTCTCTGGTGGAGGCTGATTAAGATTTTAGAAATGCTGGCCGAGTCTGATTGGTTTATTTATAAGAACTCGTCCCTCTATCTGTCTGTTTGTAAAAGAAAATATCATGCAAAAATATGCTTCTGAAGGACCAAATCAATTTCTGGATTTACGCAGTAGCATCCTCCTACGGTCAAAATCAATGGCTCTGGTGGGATCTCCACTCTCCCCTTGATTCCTTTCCAAATCCACGCGTCACCTTCTTAACCAAAAAATAAACAAATATCTCAAGATTAGCGTTAGCTAATTACAGTAAAATTTCTTATAGACTCTTGAGTGATGCAAGGAAGACTTCAAGAGGGCATGGGCATATTATCCACATTTTATGTGTGCATACATACACACACATGGTTCATGTATAGCTGGTTCTCATAAAATTCAGTATAAAGCACTCGTATATATGATCTATTATTCATCACGAGTAACGTACTGATTTTTTTTTATGGTAAAAGAAAGCACTCACTGGCAGAGAGGAATCTATGTCTACATTATGCATCTAACTACTATCAATTATTACTACGCATTAATGTGATGTTGTTGATCGAATACCGCCAGCCAAACCAGAAAGAAAAACAGCTAACATCGTCATGCACCACAAAAGCTCTTTGCACTTCCAGCCTGTGATGGTACAAAACACAGGTTGTAACTTAGGTACCTCCAATTTCAACTAATTCAACTTTGTATGGTCATTGAGGAACCCAAGTAGGAGTTTCTCCGGTCACGAATGGTGTCATTAGCATCTGCAACACAAAATGTCGGGTGCAATCCTATATATGCCAGGATTAGTCTGTATGTCTCACGAAACTTTCAAAAGAGTGCAGCTTAAAAGTTAAATCGATGACACTGATGCCACTGCCTCGCCTAAAGTTTTTTTTTTTTTTTGGTCGCCAGCCACGGTATCCAAGCAGGCCCCACCAGCGGTGAGACGGCATCTTTCAGCCAACCATACTTGACTAATCCGTTGGTCGCCCCGGGTCGCACGCCTGGCAATGGCGGGTGAGGCTCCCAAGGGGGGTGTCTGCGTACGTGAGGTCTCGAACCTGAGACCTCCTTAAGCGGCACCGAGCTGCTTACCACTCGGCCCAACCCCCCTTGGTGCCTCGCCTAAAGTTATAGACATATAATAACTAACTAATCCAGACAGAACAATTAAAAAGCATAGCAAATGGTTTCACTGCAGCACCTTCAATTAATATGTTTATGTGCAATCACCTGAAAGCCTAAATGTGGCTGATCTAGCTTCTGTAACCTACGCTGCACACAGATATCTTCAAGCACTCAGTTACTGAGAAGAGCGTGTATGCATGATACAGGTAATGCAATTCATGCTTGGGTGTGATTTGAATAAATGAATTGCTTCTTTTGCTTTAATTTGGGGGATAAAAAGGATTCCTTTCCTGGCCTTTTTGGTCTAGGGTTGAGCATCATATCACAAGTTTACACCTTAAGATACAGCCGCCTAAGGTCTGCAACTCTGAAGTTGCCAGTGTGGTCTGCTAAAAATGGAAAATTGAGTGTACAAAATTAACTTGCGGAACAAACAAAACAGATTCTAACCAAAGTAAAGAAGCATAGCGAAAACAGCAATCTGAACCAGAAGAATAATCTAGTTGATCAAGGACAACATTCTCAGTGAAAGTACCATCTAAATTTCAGCATAACGGTGAGATTATCAATTACATAATATGATTTGAGTCTATTCATCAGCAGTCTCAAGATCGCAACATTAAGACTGGTGATAGCATGAGATGATGCTATGGAAGTAATAGCCCAGTCAATAATAAACTTAGCCATTAAAAGGTCTATAGACTAAGAAAATTAAGTCAAGCCGTGGCCAAAGATGCCAATTCATAGGAAGTAAGAAAATCCCATTCCTTTCAAGCGAAAAAGAAAAGCCAATAATACCTGGAATGCATGAAATGCTAAAATGGTGATCACTAAAATCTCAAGTTATTCCTTGCTATGGTTAAGAAGGCACTCCAGAGATATTTATGAAGCTTAAGCTTCAGTAGAAATTTCCGCCAATGACATCTGACGCATGAGATGAGACCTCCCCATCAAATAGATGATATCTGCGTATACACCTAGTGCCTCCAAACAGAGAAAACTTTCCTGCAGAGTACCTCTAGAAGGTATTAAAAAAGAGAGAGAGAGAGAAAAAAAAAATGGGATGCTGCAGAATGCATTGTTAGCGAGTAAAAAAGTAAAGGCTACAATACAGTCCACTCCACTGTTTATTAGCTAGAACGAGCATTCTTTGTAGAGAGATTTATAACAAGGTAACCATATCACCATAGTAACAGGTTCAACTCCAACTAAATTGAATCCTTTTCTGCAGATGGCACAAGAAGGATAAAAATCCGAATCCCTCAATCAACTGCTAAATTCTTTAGTAGTCTGATTTCACCAGTCCAGGACAACCCTGAGGCTCTGCAGAACTCGTGGGATTAAGGCACAGGACCCATATCTCAAGTCATACCATTCAAATGAATCCCTTTCCACTCTAAGATAAAAGTCAATTTGCATCACATATCACCATCTGTTATTGGTATTGCTAACCAAAAAAAAACTGCATACAAACAAAGCAGAGTTCAAGTCACCATTGATCCATCCCATAGAGGAGATAATATGCTGAAAGATGCAGATAAAATGAGGCATATGGAGACAATTAATATGTAGAAAAAGAGGAGAACAGAGAAGGTGAGGTGAGTACTTGATACCAGACAAAATTGATAAAATTTACTGCGATTATCGTTCCAGTCACATTGTCTGTCCTGAAACTCGGGAAAGGAAAATCCATGTGGGACAACCACACAGCTCAGCACCTATAATTTCGCCAATAAAACCTGAGGCATTTAGGAAAGTGGTAGGTCATACCAGCATAAAAATTAGCCAGCAAAAGAAGCTCAAATCCAACAAAATACAAATGGAGGAATAACTAAATTTACAGCAATCATCCACAAAGATGATGATTGACGATGACAAGCAGTTACAGTCAGAGGACAGGAAAGTGGGAACGCTCAGTCATCTGCCCTTCCTTCGCAACTTAAAAGAGGGCGGTGATGGGGAGAATTCAAATGGCAATTGCGGTGGATCAGAAGCCCCAGAAAGCATAGCCACTACCTCCTTCATCAGCGGCCTCTGGATGGGTGACTTTTGCAAACAAAGCAAGGCAACAGTTATGCACATGAGGGCTTGTTCCTTATCTAAACTTTGAATTGACTGATCAACAAGATCAAGAAGCTTCCCCACACGGGCAAGTTGCCGGGCCCATGAAATGAGATTTGCCCGCTGGAATTCTGACATGGGTGAGCCTGTGACCTGAAGTGGGCGACGTCCCGTGACAACCACAAGTAATAGAACTCCGAAACTGTACACATCACATTTCTCTGATAAATCCCCACCGCCACTGTACTCTGGGGCAATATAACAAACAGTTCCTCTCATACTAGGTGTACTGCTAACACCACAGCTCTTGGGGATCTCTCCAGAATCACAGCTATTCCGGCGAACTCTCCAAAGGTCTCCACTAAGCCCGTCTATCCACCAATCTGTGCTACTTTTGCTGCACCTGCTCCTGCTCTTGCTCTTCTTTTTCCTTTCCGAATACAATTCCTCATCTCTGGGCAACCAATCCTCTACCGTGCTGTGATTATGGTCGCTTACATTATGCCCTGCTTGCCGCTTCTTTTTCTTCTTCTTCCGTGCGAGTTCCTCACAGTACTCCTCCTTCCACCACTCCCTTGCAGGCCTCCTCTTCTCCTTCTTAGTGTTCTTCACATTTTTCTCTTCGTCCATCGATACCCACCAATCTAGTTGCTTTTGGCCGTTCTTCTTATTCTTCTCAGGCTTTGTACTTGTTCTGCAGCTCGAAGATTCAGCCACTAACCAATCGCTCTTTGGCCTCTCCTTCTTGATCTCGCTCCCAATCCACTCCATTACATAATCCTTCACCCTCCCGCTCTGCGAGGCCGAATTTTCCTGTTTCCACCACCAATCTTTACCAGAGAGAGTCTTCATCATTCCCTTGTTGTAGCTCCTCTTCCCACTATCCAAGCTTCCCTTATCAAAGCTCATCTCCGGTGAGGTAACTGAGGTTGCAGCTGCAGGGACAGTCCTGGGGGAGGCCAACACAGCCTCAGGTGACGTCTCCGAGATCATAATCTTAACATGATTCTCCGGTGACTGATATACTCCATTAGCATTGAACTCCTCGAATCCAGTAGTGGCAACACTCTCTGTCTCAAGCACAGATCCGTTGTCGTCGACAATGGCGATCTCAGACTCTGTCACGGGTGCAGGAAGCGGAGGCTCCGTCACCGCTTCCAATCCACCACCTTCTGGTTTAGAGAGCTCGCTCTCCAACACGGTGATCTCACACTGGTTGTCCGATTTCACCCTTGCAAGTCCAAAGTCACCGATCTTTGCTGAGAAATACTGGTCGAGAAGAATGTTACTGGGCTTGATGTCTCCGTGAATCACGGGTGGGTCTAGGGAGTGAAGGTACTCGATTCCTCGAGCTATGTCAACAACAACGGAGAACCGGTTCTTCCATTCCATTAGCTCCGTACACTTGCGGTGGAGGAGAGCGTCCTGGAGGTTCCCATTCGGCATGAGCTCGTAGACGATGAGCATGCGACGGCGCTTCTTGTTGAAGGAGAATCCCAGGGCGGGTACAGTAAGAGGAGAGTTTAAGATTCCGGCGAAGAAGAGCTCGTTCTGGAACTCGCGCTCGCCTTGGAGAGATCCAGAGTCCATGAGCTTGACGGCGATGGGCTTGTTGGTGCTGGGGAGGGAGCCGGAGAAGACGGAGCCAAAGCCGCCCTGGCCGAGGCGGCGGGAGAATGAGAAGGAGTGCGTGGCGCGGCGAAGGAGGGAGTAGGGGTAGCGGTGGGGAGGCTTGGAGTCGGCGGTGGAGGCAGTGCGCTGGCGGATGAGCCTGGTGAAGAGGAGGATGAGGAGGAGCAGGCAGGAGAAGGCGGCGACAGCAGAGGCAGCGAGGGGAGTGACGAAGGCGAGGCGGTTGAGGCGCGGCGGCATCGGCTGGGGAGAGAGATGCGGAGGAGAGGACATGGTGAAGGGGAGGAGGGGATTGTTGAGGTGGTGGTGGAGTCAAGTCAACGAGGGGGTAGGGCTCATTGGGTGGGAATGAGCGGCGGGCTGCGCTAGAGAGAGAGTGTGATACAAGCCCAGTCTCTTCGACTTCAACTGGAAGATGGCGAGGGATCCATCAAAGGAGAAAAAAGAATCAGAAGCAGAACAAGAAGGTGAAGGTAAAGAAGTAGAAGAGATGATACCGTCCTGACCTGAATCTGTTCTTTTTCAATTTAATTTTATTTTATTTTTATTTTCCCTAAACGGTCCTCGTGACTTTCCTTCATTTATTGCATTTATTTACTCAGTAGAACTGAGGACTTTTGGAATAATATAATGGTTTGCCTCTTTCGTTTTTTATCATTAGCATTTGACATTTCCTGTCCTACTCCTGCAGACCTGAACTGCAGAAGCCAAAAGGGTGGGGGGGGGAAAAAGAGAGAGGGAGAAACGATTATTATTTATTTTTTAATACCATTTAATTAGTGAGAAGAAATTACACACCAATTCCTCACCTGGTAACAGAAACAGACGACCGCCGCAGATCCTCAGAAATTCTAGCTGATTGTTTCGGTCTCATTAGAGAGCATTCGATTAACTAGATCGGGGGAAGGATGTTGAGGCTGATTGGGAAGGATTTATTTTTTTCTTTTTTCCGGTTTCAATTGAGTCCGGTGATTTAAAAGTTATATGAGAAAAATGGAAAATGAATGAATGCATGAAATTATCTTCTCTCTTTTTTTTTTTGGTTAAATTGCCTTATTAGTTATTTACATGGGCAAAAGAAGAGTGGGGGAAAAAAGAATAGACAGAGAAATTAGCAACCCCAACCCCAACCCCAACCCCGACCGACCATATGAATTCCTCTGGGCACTGGGCGAAGGAATCAAAATCAGAGGTTACATATACACATTGTATTCATTAAGCAGAAGATTGTAAACAATGAATAATGCGTCTCTCTTGGGTCACCAGTCAGTTACCACTTCCCATCTCTTAGGTCATGAGTATAAAAAGGATTCCAGCTCAAGCCCTGACTTGAGCTTTAAGCACAATGCCAGCTAGTCTCATCATTACTCTATTTATTAAGTATTTCTATTCTCCTCTCACCCAAACCAATTCAGACACAAAACAATCAAATAGTGATAATAATATATGTCAGCTTTGGATTTCTGACGATATCCAAATAGCTGTCATTAGTGTTAATAATATTACAAACTAATATATATTAGCCTTTTATTGAGCAGGTGTCACCACCGAGTAGAGGTTCCAGTTCGTTTGGCGGTGACGCTGGATCATAAAAACAAAGCGGAATGGGACTCTGGCCGTTGGCTTAGGAGCCCAAAGTAGCCCTCCTAGTCCTGTTTTTTCGCGGTGACAAGCTCCGTCGTTTTCATGGTCCACCTATTATTGTTGACTTCTCCTCGAACCCCCTTTTAAAAAAACAAATTCCAATAAACTAAATCTCGGGAAGTAACATTGATTTGACGCTGCAATATAAAGATTCTAATACTAGTGTATGTGTAATTTCTTATTAGTTTTTGAAACATGAAGATGAAGTGGTGACATAATGATAATGCGGCTTTTTTTAAAAAAAAAAATATCTGCAGTGACAAGGAAATCCTAAAGATGCAACAACTTTCTAGAAGAAGAAAAAGAAGAAGAATGATGATGATGATCATCCACAGCAAAGCACCACTCATGATAAACACCATGGGAAGGAATAGAGAGAGAGAGAGAGAGAAGAGATGCATAAATCAGCATTCGCTTCGTGGCTGTCAAGTTCACAACACACGAATTAATTTAACTCGCAAACACAGGAGAAAGAGAGAGAGACCAATTAGCTCGGAACAGACAGACAAGACAGATTCAGCAAGTGATGAATCACTGCTTCTTCAACAGCAGAGGACCAACATTGTCCCCAGTGGCTTTGTTGTGCTTCACATGGCTCCCATCGCACAGCGGGAATGTCCCCGACCTCCAGCACCTGTCCCAACACACACACACACACACACACAGCTCACTTAGCTTGAAGCACTCGATTACACGGACAGCTCAACTAGGAACTTTGTTCCCAGCTCCAAAGCAAAACAAGAATCCCTTGCACTTGATCTTTAACCAAAATGCCCGTCAAAGGTATACCTATATGATCAACCCAAACATTCCTGGCGAATATGTTCAGCAAGTCCATGCTTGTGTGATCAGTCCAAACTAATGGATAGGATGGGATTAGTTATGCTAACATTATTGATGTCAATGTAATATGTTTCGATTAATGTAATCTTTCTTATTACTCAATGTACCCAAACAGTACTCATAGCTAATAGACACATTCATACACATTATGTGTGGGCTTTTCTTCTCTCAAATAACACACATCCTATTCCCATGTTATTATGGTATGAGCGTCAGTCCCAGGAAAGCACCGATCCTATCCTATCCATTAGGACCAAAGCTCCAAAAAGGGAAAACCAAGATCTAGCACCAAAAAGACAGGAATGCAGCAGCAGCAGCATCATCTATCAGAATCACGGGAAAGATCTCCTGTAGTCCATTCATTCCGCGGACAAACAATGGAATGACATTTCAAAGCCCGACAGACTTGTACAAAACACCCCCTCCATAACCCACACCAAATACCTCCTCCTAAACCTCCCTTCCCACTTATCCAAACAAGATGGTTGTATCCCGGAGTGCTCCATTCCATGATGAGGGCATAGTTATTTATTTATTTCTTTCTTTCTTTTTAAATTTATCTAATTATTATTATTATTAAACTGACAATTTCGGGTCTCTAACAAAACTCTGTTCCTCAACAGGCCAGGCAATCCCGTGGAAATGTGAAAATAAATCAACACCGATGAACTTCAAAGGGTTTTCAGAGTCCGAACCTGCAATAAGCGGTAAGGGGCTTAGAGAGCTCGGTCACCACCACCGAATCAACAACCTTGTCTTCCGTCTTTCTGATCGCTGGGTTGATGGCTTCCGCACCCTCAGCCCTCACCACCACTGAACGCCTCGGCCTGGTCCGGTTGGTGACGATAAGCCCCTGAAGCGGAGACGAGAAGGCTGTGGAAGAGGCCATACCGAGAAGGGATGCCATCGGGGAGTAGTGATCTTCTGAGATGGAGGTTGCGACTCTCCGAGGCTTAATTCTGAATTGGATGGACAGATCGAGCCAGAGTTCTCTAGGTCCAGGGACAGAAGATTAGGGGGTTGTGTGAAAACAAGGGAAGCCTGTGGAGACCACGCTTTAGAGCATCATGGGTTAAAAAACGAGTGGATGTGATTTAATTCATGCCAATAAATATCTCATGTGGTTAACAAATTCTCTCAAGAAATTTCATCTCCTGCTCCAAAAGTTAGTGCAGGGCTGATCGGTTGACACGTAAGTCAGCTCAGTCAACCGAATTCCATCTGTTCAAAATCAACACCGTCTCTTCAAACATTTTAAGATTGCCCCCACCTGAAACCGAGCATGCTTAGGACTTTTCAGGTTTGTAAGCGTCCAGAAACTAACTTGTTCTCTTTGAAAACCTGGGTCAGGTACAGGACGAGGACCAAAGGAGAAAAGGTAGTACCAAGATTACAAAATTCTAGTCCTATGGCGGTTAGTGATTTTTAGCATATAGTGGTAACCCCTGTCAGGAATCATAGTGTTTGTACAAAAATTTCCCAACAGCGAGTGGAGGTAGTAGAATTCAAGAAAGCTGTAGAGTAAGAATCTATGAGATTAGAAATTCCTAGCTAGCACCAAAACGGACAGTGGCTCATCTTCAGTGCCTACCACAGGTTGCAACCTCCTTCAGAGGGTACTCTTTGAGATGACTTCACGAAACCTAAGGAACCACAGGGCATCAGATGAATTGTCCTGATGATTTGTCATTGGTTGTTGCTGCTGCCCGTGGTTGCCTGTCACAAACCGGGCATAGTCAACAGGCTTCAGTGGGACTGAAGAAGGCTTCTTAGTGGCTGGAGGTGTAACCAGGGAGACCAAAACGCTTGCAACTTCATTCATTGAGGGTCGATCAGATGGCTGAGGCTTGGTACAGAGAAGGGCGAGTTGGAGAACCTTCTTGACATGGGAAGTGTCCATGCAAGTGACCGAGACCTCGGGATCAACAGCTTCCATTATCATGTTGTTGTCAGCCTTGTAAAGTATCTGAGAAATGGCAGTTAAGCAATCATAATATAGGAACGGGCACATAGCAGTTAAGCAATCATAATGTAGGAACAAGCACATGCATGAATCGTTGATTTTAAAAAAAGTACATCTATGAATCCTTTGAACCTTAGATGATTTAAGACATCAAATTGGGATGTGGGATCAGTTTAACATTTTTGTTTTCTTTTATAAGGTGGGCTAGAAAATTGTGTTGTTAAAAAAATGCAATAAAACTAAGAAAGCAGGGGTCTTTTCAATGCCCAAAATTATGGAAATAGAGGTGTAATTTTCCCACAAGAGGGAACAAGTGCTTACTTTCAGAATCAGAAGCTACTCTTCCTTCCAGACCCACATTAGCCCAGAACCCCATTTTCCAAGGAAAAAGCCGACGTGCTTGTTCAAGAGGCAAAATCCACCCTTTTCCTGACTTTATTATTTCTAAGCAAGGCATTTACAGTCTGATGTCCACCGAACTCCAAAGATTCTACTCGAGAGATTAAAAGGCATAGTAGTGCAAGCATTTGATTACCATTTGGTGAAGATTGCACTCATTGTCCACCGCCCTTCTTCCAGTTAACAGCTCAAGAAGAACAATCCCAAAGCTGTAAACATCCGATTTCTCTGTCAGCCTTGAAGTGCGGGCATATTCGGGGTCAATATAGCCGATAGTTCCAAGAACGTAAGTTGAGGCATGAGTTTTTGCAGAAGGGATGCACTTTGCAATCCCAAAATCAGATAGGTGAGCCTCAAAATTCTCATCTAGCAAGATGTTTGAGGACTTGATATCCCTGTGAATGATTCGTGGGTTGCAGTCATGGTGGAGATAGGCAAGTCCTTGCGCAGCTCCAACAGCTACCTTAAGGCGTGTTTCCCAATCAAGCTTCACCTTCTTTAGAGGACCTGAGTACAAGCAGTCAAATGAGGAAAGACAGCTAGGAAGATGTAACAGGACTGCATCCAGAAACGAACCCAGCCCTAGAGAACTTATCTCACTCCAATTTTCTTTTTCAATTTTCCTTTGCTTGAAATAAGAAGAAACTAGGGGGCAAAAAGTGTCAGGTATTGTCCATAGCTGAGAGCATTACTTAATATATGTGTTCATAACATACTAGTTTCTAAAAAATTAACTAAAATGAAGAGAAACGGTAGCAAGTCCTGTGAAAATAAACAGCAAAAGGTTTACCCAATTATTAACTTCTGAAATGCACTGATAGCAATGAGCTTATCATTGAAGAAACTAACCATGAAGAAGATCCCACAAAGAACCATTCTCCATGAAGTCGTAGAAAAGGAGATTCCCGTGAGGAGATACCGCATAACCATGGAGGCTGGCAATGTTCCTATGCCTGATACTTCCAATAGTGTTGAGCTCAGTCTCAAACTCCAGGAAGTTGTTCAAACACTGACCGTAAAGTCGCTTAATTGCAATAGGCCGTGAGTTCTTCAACACGCACTTATAGACTGTGCTTGAAGCTCCATACCCAACAATATACTTCTCACTCAAATTATCAGTGATTCTCATAATATCATCAAAGGTATGAATAGCCATATCCATGTGAAGAATAACAAGTTTCGGAGGGCCTGAAAGAGGACAAAGTCATGGCTCCCGATCAGAAGGGACAATCAATTAGAGATCAAATAATGAAAAGAATTGGGATACTGAAATAGATTGGGCTATCCGACATTGAAGAGGCAGATCTAAAAAGCTCAACTCTTTTGAAATTGGCCTTCACAAGCTACGTTTATACAATTTGGAGGGAGCAAAACCAGCGTATCTTTCAGCACAGGATCACCCCCAACAAAACTTTTTTCCACATTTGTTTGTAACCAATTCAGATTGCAACTAGCTAGCTGGGCAATCACCCTTTCTCTTGACTTTTCCAGTCAGTCATGCTTACAACTGATGTGTCAATTTAGGATACACTCATGTACATTTTTGTGTAGGCCACATTATTAATGAACATTTAATTGTCGAAAAAAATAATGAAAAGAATACCAAAGGAATAGAAAGTAACCCTGAATGATTCCACTAGATTCCTTTGCTACTTTTTGCTGTTTGGACTTGCAGATTGCCACCAATACCATGGAAATCAAGGTGATGAATCCGAGTACCACGCAGATGACAGCAGTTCTGGAGAAAAATGCTGGGGCAAAGATCTCTACACAATTTATAACCTGAGCAGCTTAATACTTGAAATAAAATATAGATGTAACTGTGAAATTGAAACAGTACCTCGAGATTTTGCCACAGAAGGTCCGCAGATGGAACCCAACCAATTGCCACAGAGCAAAGCATTTCCAGTGAAGCTGAAGGAAGAAACTTTATCAATTAGATGCATATTTTAATTCATAATTAGACAAACATTACCTCCTACCTATAAGGTGGAAATCGTGTGAAATTGTGATTCTGGGGTAAGACTCCTGATAAGTTGTTGTACGAGACATTTCTGATAGCATAAGAATGTTCATTGGATAAGGCACGTAGAAGATGTAAAAGTTCATGAAAAGGTCGATGCCAAGAGAACTCACAGAATGGCGAGACTGAAACAATTGCTCAGCTGATCTGGTATTTCTCCAAACAACTGGTTATTATTCAAAATCCTGAACAACGGTAAAGAAAATCATTTAAGTGTTTCTAACTTATATCTCAAGGTATGATTTGATCGAAATAATTCTATAAAGGTGCCAACTCACAGAGAAAAGATGTTCTGCAATTGTCCGAAACTAGCAGGTATGGTGCCAGAGAGATTGTTGAACGACATGTCTCTGCATAAGATTACAGAAGAGAGAATGTATATGTGTCAGGAGAAAGGAAATTATCGTTAGATTTAACTGAATCACAACTTACATAATCTGTATGCTCCTGAGATTCTCGAATTCCACTGGCAATGTGCCATCAAGATGATTTCTACTCAAATTCCTGTTTAAACCGTGTCAAATTTTTTTGTTGCAACCTTAAGAAAGAAAAAGAGAAAAGGTAACACCCTCACAATGTGAGAAGATGCTCCAGACCACCAATGGATGATGGTACAGGTCCTGAGAAATTGTTGCATGAGAGATCCCTGAGAAAACAATCTAAAAGTAAGACATTTTGCATGGAAATCAACAACATGAACCATGATTTACTCATGACGTACAATGTATCAAGATTGATGATGTGCCCAAGATCTGCCGGTATTCTGCCCCTAAAATTGTTTGCTGATAGATTGCTGAAGCAGCACCAAGTTAATTGAAATTCAAAGCAACAAACACTGCCATATCTACTTCAAAGAAACTTACAGGTAAGTTAATCTCTCAAGCTTCTGAAAACTTAATGGGATAGATTCATTCAGGCGATTCCCGTAGACATTGCTGCAAGGAAAGAAAATGTTAATGTAGCAAGCTATAACCTACAACATCTGCAATAGATGCACCGGAGAAATAGCAAACACCAAACAAAATGAGACATCTCACAATTGATTCAATGCTGTGCATAAGCTTATGCTGCTCGGGATAGGACCTTCAAGATGGTTGTTTGCTAGGTTCCTGAAACATAATAGAATTATTCAACACCTTCAATCACTTCCAGTGACAATAAAGAAGGCCCAGGGTCCAGTGGAGTTAACAGTAAGAGAAGGGAAATGAGAATAATCAACTACAAAATGGAGTTAATACTCACAATTCAAACAACTGGTCAAGCTTCCCAAGTTCTGCTGGAATGGTTCCAGTTAGTTGATTGTCATTCAACTGCCTGCAGAAACACCAACTCTGAATACTAAAAGCAGCAAAACAAGCCAGATAAAACTGCCAGAGAAATTATGCCATGGGGAGACTCACAAATAACTGAGCTTTGACATGTTTCCGAGTTCTGGAGGAATAGGACCAGTGAGCTTATTCCCATGGAGATACCTGGCAGGCAAAACAGAAAACTAAGGCAAACAAGAGGAGAGGATGCTCTTTAATGCAATTAAGACATTTGAATGCTCACAATTTGCCAGTGTAGGACAAATTGCCAAGTATGGAAGGGATTGGCCCAACCAACTCATTCTCACTCAAGTCCCTAAAATGCATGGAGAAGCAAAGTACGACGTTAGTTGCAAAAGAAACTGGATGTATTGTCTTTACACAGTGATGAATGCAACAAAAAGTAAATTGAGATCAAATACTTATACATACAGAACAGCAAGAGCTTGCATCAAACCAATGACCTCTGGTATTTTTCCAGTTAGCCTGTTTCCCTGCAGTGACCTACAAAGGCGGAAGATGAAGCTTACGAAATTGCTCCAGGCTAAGCATAATAGCCATCCATAACCAACTGAGAAACTGAGAAAATGAGCGGGATCAAAATAATAAACCAGAGAATGGATGACTTACAAGGTAGCCACTTGAAGAAAAGCAATGTTGTAAGGGATTTCTCCTGTTATCAGATTGTATGAGATATCCCTAATGATGCCACCCAGCACCATCAATCAATTAAACAAGCGAAGATGGTCTTACAGAAATACAATGGAGGGTTTCCAGGAACATACAAAATCTCAAAGCTTGTACAGTTGCCAATGCTATCAGGAATTGTCCCGGTCAAATTGTTCCCTCTTACGTCACTGGAGACAGTTTTTTGATAAGAAAAAATAATATACAAGTTAACTATGGGGTAAACGAGTATTTTCCTTACAAGAACCAAAGACCCGTCAGTTGGCACATATCAGGAGACAATGTTCCACTGAGCAAATTCCCACGCAGGCCACTGTGACCAAAAAAAAGAAAAAGGTAACAGTCCATAACTGCCTAAAAAAGTATACAACAAACTGTGAAACAGCCACTGAAGACTCAGAATAGCAATGAACCAGATTTCAAATCTGACTGATCGATTTTCGCTCTGGCTGAATAAATCAGAAGTTCAAAACTTACAGATATTGCAGAACTTCATTCCAGTAGAGGAGCCTCGGTATCTCACCGTTAAGCAAGTTTCGAGCAAGATCACTTAAACAACACAATATAAGGAGTCTTTCTTAGCCATGATAACTACAAGCAATTGCAAACAGCACACTCCAAGCAAGGTTATATTCACCCAAGAGATGCGAGCAGCTTGTGAATGTAATGGAGTCAGTCCATTGAACTTACAGAATTCTCAGATTAGGAATTCGAGTGAGACTTGAAGGAATAGGACCTGTCAACTGATTGTTCTTCAGGTTCCTGAATTAATAAAGACGCTCCTTTAACACTTCAGACAATCTCTAGGCAGCAGAAGCTAAAAGTAAGGCTAGATTGGACTCACAGGAATTCAAGCTGCTTAAGGTTGGTTATGGAGTACGGAATATCCCCATAGAGCAAGTTGTTAGACAAATCCCTGTAATATCATGTACAACTTCCATTTTATTTAAAACGACTCACCATTCTGATGGAGAGAAGAAAGTCTGCAGGGTCAGCAAACAACGCTTACAAGTGCACCAGGGGCAAACAATCTCCAATTTCATCCGGTATTTGACCTGTAAATTTATTCCCCTGAAAATCTCTGTTACCATCACGGATTAGGGTTATTAGGGCATAACAACCAAAATGCATAACAACGCGCCCGACATAAGTAGCAAAACTCAAGCGTTGAGAAGAAGGCGGCATACATGGACTGCAGGTTCGTCAAATAACCGATAGCTGGGGAAATCTCGCCTCCTAGGTTCAAGTTTGAGAGATTCCTTCATATCAAGGGAAGAAATTCAGAATCCCAGAAACAGATTCTCACAAAAGAAGCGAAATCCTTTAGTCATCTAGGGTGATTCCGTGTACGGTATGTGGCATTTTACAATTAATGACTATGCCGGAGAAATTATTTTGAGATCGATAACTTCAACTTCCAGCGGCAATGTCCAAGAAACAAGACAATATTCTGCTTTCCTGCTAGGATGGGGGTACAACCTATGATCTTTACTACTGTTCCAACAAAATCCAGAGAATGCTGCGGTATTTTGTCTGGACTAGAACATGGTGAGTATAAAGAGGGACGACCCACAGAGAGACGACGGAGAAGCTAGAGTTGCCGCAGACGACGCCGCGCCATGAGCAGAAATTGTCGTTGTGCACGTCGTCCCAGTCAAGCAACATATTAGCAGCGTCACTAAGGGAGCCCTTTATCTTCATCAGAGCTTTTCCTGCAGCGTTGAAACCCGCAGTTGTCATCACGAGTCAAACTGTGAAGACTTTGATACCGCTCCCCACTTATTATTAATTAAATACTAAACGCCGGGAAGTGGTTTGACCATAGTAATATAATATTCCAATAGATATTGTACTCCGAAAGTGTTCGTTATCAGATTATAATATAAGTCCTGACATGAAATCTCAGGTAGGTCTCAGCTCAATGCTTAAGTATGTTGGCTATCTGCGACAAACAGTAGGTTCACCCGGAAGTCTGAGCCCCCTTTGAAGCTACTACCAGAGTGTTTCCGTCATTGGAGCTAATCAGCATTTTGAAACCGAAATCCTGTGCTCTCTTGAAGGTACAGAATGAGTCCCGTCATTACCTTCCTCTTTGAGAGAGGCGGCGAGAGGACAGAGGAGAGAAATCACAACGACTGAGAGACAGAGGAGGAGACGGGCATTCCCCGTACGGCGGAAGGGTACATCATCCGCCATCACCGGAGAAACAGATCAGACAGGGAGGTTGTAGAAGGGGTGAAGGAGGAGGAGAACGGAGGAACTGCAAAATGGGGACTGGATGGGAGAGCTAGAGCGGGAATGGGGTTCACTGGTCCTGCAGGCCTCTCTGCCTCGAACATACGGATAGAGAGAGTGTGTGAGAGCAGGCGTTTAGCGTGAACCGTGAGGAACTAGAGAGCAGAGCTGTTATGAAGGGGGATATGGAGTGTGCATTTGCTGCACAGCACATGAACGGAGGGAGGGAGGTGAGAGAAGCAGAGAGGTAAGGCAGTTTTAAAGAAAAGGGATGGTGATGAAGAAAGAAAAATTGTCTTACAGGCATTTACCCGAGAGAGAGAGAGAGAGAGAGAGATGTATTATTGCATACACTGCGGAAACGGGAATTAGTACTTTGTAGGAGAGGAGAGAGGAGAGTCAGACAGAAACACATATAGACAGAGAAAGGGCGGAAGAGGAGGCCGTCGTCGTCCGTACCGCTGTTTCCCCATGTTACTCGACTTATATATTTATTGAAGTTTTTGAACTTCTGATTCGACAAACAGATGTTTGAGATACCGAATGAACCCATTGGGGTGGTTGTAATTGCCCAGACGGTCCCGGATCGATTCGAGATAAATGCGCAGAATTTGGATTGCTGGTGCATCGAATTCAGGTACACTGCCCCTTGGAGCCGGAGGAGGCCGCGGTGCCGTCAGTAACCACCTTCTAGTATAGAGGTCTTCAATTTTTAGGTTTTAAAAAAAAAAGGAGATTTTAAGATGAAATGATATTTTACTAAGTTGGGTAGTGACAAAATAAGTATTTTCACTTAAATCAACCGTTGTTTTGTAGTTCTCTTTTTTTTTTTTCTAGCCACGGTATCCAAGCAGGCCCCACCAGCGGTGAAACAGCATCTTTCAGCCAACTATACTTGACTAATCCGTTGGTCGCCCCGGGTCGCACGCCTGGTAATGGCGGGTGAGTTGTTTTGTAGTTCTCACATTTTAACTGAAAAATATTAGATACCGTATAGGTGTTATATAAAATTACTAAATTATTGTAAGTTCTAATTAAGAGATTGAGAGAGAGAACTCTTAGATAGTTAGTGTATTAGAACATTATTTTTAAAAAATTTTAATCAAACAAAAATCATGGAAATTAACAACGAAGATAAATGCCTACTTTTGAAATGCAGGAATGAGTTCGTGTTTGGAAAAATTCCGGTAGGGGACATTCATTGGCTAATACTGTCCAGGACTACCGAGTTTCAAAGTACTCTCAATATGAAAGTTAACCAGCCAATGCAGATTCAACTAATCAATTAGTTACCACCTTCTTTTGGATGGATGAAATTGAACGCTGATGGCTCAGCAAGTGGGAACCCAGGAAGAGTCGGGGCAAGAGGGCTAATTAGATATCATAATGGGAATTGGATCAAAGGATTTGCTCGAATTTTGGGAGTCACAAATAGCCTCATGGCCGAGCTATGGGCCTTACGTGATAGGTTAAGACTTACAAGAGACCTACACATTACACACCTTGTACTAGAAATGGATGCGACAGCAACCATCCATATGATTTCAAATGTTCAAGATATGAACTTAGCTCTCATTTCTCTTATTTTTGATTGCATGATGATTGCTAGCAGTTTTCATTCCTTTCGAATGAAGCATATATACCGTGAAGGCAATACAGTGGCGGATGCTTTGGCAAGACTTGGACGAGATACAACTCAGGAGTTAAAGAGTTTTTTGATATCTCACCTTTTGAAGTGACTTATTGCCTATGTTCAGATATTATGGGGTAGCAACCTCGGGACTTGTCGTGGATGTACTCACAGATATCAATGTAGACTAGTATTATTATTATTATTATTATTATATTTCCTATTTTACCAAAAAATGAAAAACAATTTGAAAAAAGGGATGGAGGGAGTCAGTGGTGGGCAGAGGTTGCTGCGGGAGTCAGAGCCTCGGAGGTAGTAAGCATAAGCATGAAGGGGAAGGGGGAAGATGGGAGCTTCGTATAAAGCTGCTGCCGTTCTTTCTTCGTCTTCCAAATCATGTTTTTTTTTTTAAATGTGTTCGTTTGTTGGGGTTTGTAAACACGATACACATTCTTTTGTTGAATGGTTTTTAAAATCCCTATCAGTTCGATCCGATTTTGATGCCTAGCAGTGGGACATCTCGGCGGCTCAGAAAAGCTTTGGGAGCATGTCTTTCCATTTCACACCCACCAACCCGATTTTCTCAATATTTGATCAATTAGATTTGTTAAGGATATTATTATTTATATGGATGGGGCTGATCCATTGAAGAAACAAATGCCAAACCCAATTTAATCTTATTAAAGAAACCAATTTCATACGGTATGCTGTGTGAATCGTGGCCCTGGTCAGTAACTCAAAGTAAGGACAGGATTCAGAAAATTTTTTTAAAAAAATAATTAACATATTCCATTGCATTGCCATCCCAACCGGTGAGGGCATGCTGGGCCGTCGTGAATTATCTCAGGGGAAACAAAAATAACGCTGGGCTGTGAGAGTGACTGACTGACAGAGACGACCCGACTCGACATGACAAAGGTTTCATTTATTTATTTATTTATTTATTGCTTTTAATGAATAAGTTTTATTTTACTTCTTTGATCTGAAACTGAAAGGGCTCTTTCCCCTCTTTTTTCTGTTGTAATTTCCTTCTCAATTTTTATTTCTTCGAATCTCCTTGGTTGTTAGGCCGTAGCTCCCTGTTAATTAGCCATCGGAACACGTGGCTACGCCTGGTAGTGGGCAGCCTATGAGAGGAAAGGGACAGAGCCGTCGATTTATATTTACTCGCTGGAACGACGCCGTCAGCCGGACAAGAAAGGAGTGAAGTGATCCTGGGAGAAAGTGTTCGTATGTAATATATAATAAATTTATTATATAAATTATTATTAAAATACTCAAATCTTTAAAATTACTTCTCAAGAATCGTTGTTAAAAATTTTCATAAACGGTAAAATTTGAGACATAAAAAATTTTGTGATGTGTTTTAAGGGAGTGGATCCGGCGGCGACAGTGCATTGATTTGCCTCCCGGCTCCCTCCCAAAAAGATTGGGTTCCTGATTTGACATTGGCCTTTTCCTCGCACCGCCTCCCTTTTTCTTCCTCTCTTTTTATAGCCCCGTTTGTTACACTTAACAGAACTTTTATTCCTTTTCTTACCTAAGCAAATCATCGTCAATTTTAATTATACTTTGCTGAGTTAGCAAGCTAGATCCAATTATGCGGGCAGTGATGGATGAAAACCAAGTTCACGACAAGACGTTGCAGTACTGTTTAAGGTCCAAAATACTCACTAAAACACTAATATAAGGTCCTTATAAAAAAAACTAATATAAGGTTCGGTAACTCTTCATATCCATCTCCAATAATTTTATAAATGAAGAACATTCACAATCACGATAATTTACGCAAAAGATTAATCCGTCCTACAATGTGTATAGATTTACATGCACTTACAATGTAATGATGTGAGAAGGAAAGAAGAGAGCAGAGAAACTAAGTGTATTTAACCATTTAAGTGGGATTCTTTCCGGGTGGTCTTCCATAAATAGTATTTGCCATGTGATCAATTCTCAATTAACTTGAATAAGCATGACACATTTATCCAATTAGATTAGAGAATAGATAGGAGAATGTTGTTTTCATCTCACAAATCCCCCCCCCCCCAAAAAAAAACACCTTATTTTAAGAATATGGGTGGGACTGGGCAGAATCCAATTAACAATTAAATTGGTCTCTGGCGGTCTAGGACTCCCATCCCATCAACTGTTACCTCAATCCATCCACGAATTCCCTGCCTACCTCTAGTTCTTTAGGAAGGACATTCATCATGGAGACATCGACTCAACCACCATTACTTATCAATTTTATTTACCTTTTTTTTAAAAAAAAAAAGGCGTTTGTTATTGTCTATTGACTTTTTATAATAAAAAGCACTCACTATTATTATCATTATTGTCATTATTTTGCTAGGAAACTATTAGGGCTCATTATTGAATTCATTACAACAGATCTACCTACTGATAATATATAGTGAGTACAGATTTATAAGTGGAGCTACTTAGATGTGCCATTGACAGCCTCGCACACACATTTTTTTTTTTGTTACCCATCCGGTACCCGGTACCCGAAGGCTAACCGACTAATCCGGATTCGGGTACTGTCAAGCGGTTTCCTGAGGACTCCTCCCAAGAAGGTTTGCTGCGTTCACAAGTATTCGAACCCGGCACATCTACTTAAACGACACAGACTATTTCCACTTGTTCCAACTCTCGTCGGTGCCTTCACACATATCACTGCAAGCAAGAACAGTCTTGCACAGTTACAGCTATTACTATCTAATAGTAGGACCGACAAACATGTACAATAGTGATGTTTCTAACGTGGATTATAATTTAATTATGTTTGATACACGTAGATAAAGTTAAATAAAATAAAATAAAATGCTTTAACATTTTTCTTTTATTTAATTGTACTCGTGAGAGCTGTTATTCACCATTTTGGTGAATTGGGATTTCCTTAAAAACATTAGACAATGTCCATATTATCATTTCTCATAATTTCACCATATTATATTTTCAAGTTAAAAACCAAAATAACTAATCCTGTCAGTGTTATCACCAAAATAACTAATCCTGTCAGTGTTATCATAATTTTATAAAACTCATTTCGTTTTATTTATCTCGATTCCCGCTTGCCAAGCCTCACCCGTGCACGCGGTCATCTGAAGCTAGCTGAATGAGCCCAATGGAGACAGGGACGCAGAGGGACACCCCCACCCGGCGAAATTAAGAAAGTTATGAGGGGGAAGGTGGCCCCTTCGAGAAGATCATGAGTGAGGACAGTGGAATTTGTGATGGGAGAATTAAGGGGAGGAAATGAATGCATTGCGAGGAAGGATTGATTACACCAATCATGTGACCCGTGAGCCGTGGCCCTCCTCACTCACCCTCTCTCCTATATATGTATGTATGTATATTATCAGTCAATAGTAGTAGTATGAAGAAGGTCAACGTCAGATTTATAAGATTAAATATGCCTTTCCCAGCTATAAAAGGATTAGAAATACATTAGCAATGGAAGAAGGAATTTACCTGAATATATCCGAAGAAACCCAGACTAGAGCCCTCTCAAACTCATACTTCCTCTCTTTTATCCAGTATGAACTGTGGCCCCACTCTCTATCTTAATATCCCATGTCATGCAGGAGCCCAGCCCAACCACGTTAACTGTTTCTATCTTCCAGAGAGGATACTCTCGAAATCGGTCACGAATGAAAGAGGTGCATATGGTACATTCCACAACAAATGTGACTGGCAGACAAATGAAAACTGTTATAGTACATACACTTTTCTCTAACCTATTCAGTTTGTGCTCTGATTGGGAAACCCCTCCCAAGTCCTCCCGTGTGGAAGCTGTTTTTCCATTAGCTTCTATGGCTTTTCTTTCCTTGGTTTCACCGCCTGTAGATTAATCCCCGCACGTCACTAGGAATGCTTTTTCGTGTAGAACAGGACCCGAATATCAATTTATAAAATTGGATTCTCCTTTAGACAACGTAGTTGTCCTTGAGATTTGTTTTCAACAAATTTATTTCTCAAGTGCAGAGGATTCAACTAGAGAAGGACCTGCTAGGAGCTACTCCATTTATACCATACCTCTTGTAATTTCTTATCAATAATACAGATACATACCTCTTGTAATTGCTGCATAGATGGTGCATTCTCTTTTAAACACTGAAACCATAACACAAAAAATAGGCATAAGAGAGAGCTTTGGATCACGTTTTCTGGGTGATGAGCTTCAGTAAGTGTAGGAGTTTTAAAGGAAACAACCTTTGACTGGGATTTTGATTTTGTTCGAACTTCAGATACCAGTGTCAGCTGGAGCAAAGAATAGATAACACTATAAGCAAAAATGGCACTTCTTCAATTCTGAGAACAGAAGGGTTCAGATGTAACCCACCTTCTGGAACAAAGATACAGCCACGTCAGGCTTAGATGGTGAGAGATTATGTTCCTGTTGAAATGTGGTAGCTTAATCAGCAAGTATTGCACGAGAAAAGGAGCAGAAGGCAATAACTTGAATTTTCAATATATATTGCCACCAATTTCAGCTGTTTGAAGCCTCTTGAAACTTTGACTAGATTAGAGTATGCTTAAGACATAGCAGATAGAAATTTCACCTTATCTGGTGGGCGAGCTCTAAGTTTATGTTTTACTTCGCATTTTTCCTGTTTTGTAGCTTCATTAGACGTAGACCTGTACACCACAGGCAAAACATTTTTAGCAAGCAAAGTTCACTGCCTCCAAAGAATACTTGTTGAGAAGAGGCCAGCCGCAAGCCAATTGGACTGAGAAGACAATGGAAACAGAGGTTCAAACTGTGTTTGATGTTATTCTCACGCTCAGTCATGGATAGAGAGGGGCTAAAATAACTGTACTGCAAACAACTCTCAGCATTGTGTATTAGGATCTTCATCTACAACCAGGATACATAAACAAGATACGTAGATGTTACCTTTTACATTCTGTATTGCCACTCTGTGAAGCAGGAATAAGATTTTGAGTATCAACTATCTGCCAAACAAAACTATAGGTCACTTGCAATGACAGCTATTGATTGAGAAAAATGGCAGAATTTTCATCAAGCCAGGCAGTTTAGATCCCTCGCACCATGGAGAAACAGACAAAAATATTCAAAGTGTGCAATAGAGATCAGCCCTAGGTGGTGCCTTATAAGTTAGACTTATGCAAATGTAAACCCTACAAAGTGAAGCTCGTGCTAATGGGCTGACAACTTACCTGGAACTCTGGCAACTGTTTAGCGACTTTCTTAGGGGAACATAACTGCATCTGTCAAAGATTGAGGGGAGAAAGATGTTTCAAAAGGTCGAGGAGTTCCAGGTGACAGATATAGCAAGACAGCTTTGATCATAATGGATGGAGGTACCAACCTTACGGTTGAAGTTCTGTGCTTTTAAACTGGTTAAGTTTGAGTCGGCAGATCCAGCAGGCTCAGTAGCATGCTTCGACCTGTGGTTGTAGAACAGGAAACATTCTTGCAACTGATTGCTGAAAATATAATGACCGTACTCTTTGTACGATGGAGTGCATACCTATGCATTAGTGCCCTGTGTGCTGTTTCTAGGCGAGGTTCCCTTGGAATAGTAACTTTAAGTTTAGTTCGCAGCAAGTCATTGTCTTCATGAGCCTGTTGTAGAATCAGTCACACCCGTCAAAATAAAATTTCTCTAATTCTTGTATGCTACGTTTAGTTGAGGGTATATGGATATGCACCTTACCTTCTTTGATAATTTGTGCTGTAGAACTGCTCGATGCTTCAAATCAGCAGGCTGAATCAGCAAATTTTACAAGTTTTCATGAGGAAATAATTTCTAGCTCTCAGTTTACAGAATCAAGATCACAGAATCAAAGGGGAAGTTTCACAAGCACATGTCTACGACATGAAAACAAATTTGCTTACTTTTCAAAAAAAAAAGAGAGAAAGAAAGAAAATGAATTTGTATATACAAGAGATTTTACAAATGCTTACATGAATGCCAACACGTTCCTCATCAGAGCCCGTAAAAATTTTGCAGTAATATCAGATACATGTATTGTGTTTCCAAGAACGCCTAATAAAATTCTAGCGGTGCACTGTCTAACTGAGAAAGTAGCAAACAAATACTGAATAATTCATCCTCGTGTACAATGGAGGTTCTCTTAGTTTTTCAATATTTAGATTTTTACAACTGCAACGACAAATGATAAATTGCCAATATGCAGGACTTAAATACCTTCCGCAAATAACCAAATTCTAGCTTTTGTCGTTTAGTTGTGGAATTCTCGAAAATGGAAGAACGCTGTGAAGTCGCCTCCTGCGCTTTGACTGGAAACTTTTGAGACCTACAATTCCAAATTGATTGTAAACAAATGACATAATTCAACAAATGCGACATAAGGTGGAAGAAAGGGGGCAAATCAATGTATGCAACGTTATAATCATTGACATATATGAAAATCAAAAGGAAAGGTTTTGGCATCTTTGATGAGGTGAAACACAAGAAGAATAATGTTATTATAGTATATGGAAGAGTTCGTATAGCAAAAGAACGCCAGTCAGATCTCTGGCAGGAAAGAAAGTATAAGAGAGCCTGTCCAACTATATAACACGGATGACATAACTAATACCTCAACAATCTGTTGAACTGAACTTCTTGGCATGAACGTTGCTTTGCCAAATGACTTGCTGTTGGCTTCATCAGAGTCGAACTCCTTGTTGAAGATGGCTTTGCTGCCAACTTTTCTGGGAGTGACCAAGTTTCCTTGACTTAATCGACAAAGAAATAGAGAGATGAAAGCTAATCAGTCAAATCGTATGTGCATTATTTCAGCAAATTAGTCATTGCATCAGTCGAATAAGAATGATCAGGTATATCAGACTGTAAAATTATCTCAAAAACGCATGCTGACAGTAGCTTTTACAACACCTACTTCATGGTCACGAAAGTTCATCAGTATTAGGCTGATAAAAGTACACTAACCACCGCATTGAACTGAAGCAGGTGTCTCATTTGTGTCAATGATGCTGGAGTTCATGTTTTCGTGGTCTTCCTCTTCTAGGTGTTTCTTTGGTCCTCCAATATATAAACCTTTCCCCCAGTTCATTTTAGCTAGGAAAGCTGAAACGCGAAAAATCAAATCAGAGTAGCATAGAGAAGGATGTCTGAAAAAGATCAGCATTCCACAGCTTGAGTTGCATTTCAACACAAGGGTCACCAAATAATGCTTAAGAAAATCGGCAAGATGTAGCATTTGATAAGGCAATAAATCACACTAAAAAAAAGGATGGAGATTGCAATCAGTATCATTGTGGCATAAACACTGATGCCTACTTGATGTTCTCAAGCGAAAAAACCAAATCTAGCATGTTAGTTTTAAAACCTCGTGGAGACGAGCTGAAATAAGAGTCTCTGATAAGAACAATAAGATGAAGAACAAGAGGATACGGAGGAGTTCATTAGAACAAAAAGTCCAGCACGGTTGAAGGCATGAAATGCTTACGTGAAGGCGGATAAGTTCCTGCAAAGTCAAACCAGCGTTCAGCCTCTTCAACCTCCCAGTCCGTTTCCAGTCGGCTAAAATCATAATAGCGAGGCGCTTCAAATTCGTAATTCGGATCATATTCTTCCACTGAGCAAACTTCAATGCTAAGGAATTCATTCATGTCCTCATCCATCTCTCTCTTTTTGTTGAATATCACCTGGTTGAAGAAAATCTCAGGCCAAAACTTACAGAACAATCCATTCAATTCTTTATACTAGTCCCCTTTTCTGCCAATTCCCTTGATCTGGGAGAAAGCCTTAATAGGATGGCAACGAATCTCCTCGTTAGGGAAAATCTGAGGCTAGGAACGACGAAGAAATGCGGTCAAAATCCCCTAGCAATATCCTTTTCCGAGAACCCCTTTTTTTCTCGAAAGAAGGTCTTAAATAGGAACGCGAAAGAATCCGCTCTCACTCTCTCCACCCCTCCGGTTGAGCGTCACCTCGAATCGATAAACTGGAATTCTCTGGCCAAAAACGGCAGAGATGAATTCAAATCGTAACCATATCATCCTTCTCAGCTTTTTCTCGAAAGAAATGCATCGCTTACTCTATTATTCAAACCTTTTAGGATGGAGAAGAAATACTGCCTCCGCCATATGAAGATTTCTTCGTCATGTAAAATCTCTGGCAAGACAGTGGCATGAATAATAAGAACCTCAATAAGACGCGAGGTAATCCTCTTCTATGTCTCTCTGTTGAGAAATCTCCTTGTCGACGAAATTGAGATTTCCATCGATCGTAATAAGATGTCTTCAATCAATTATCCTTTTATCAAACTTCACAGTTTCTAGATAGGAAGCCTCAAGAGGAATAGAGGAGACTGAATAAATCAACCGCTCTCTCTTCATCTGTGCCCTCTCAACAAGCTGCATTCTCATGGGAAGAAGAGAGAAATCATGCGATCACGGCCGAAACCCGATTTAATTGCATCCGTAGAACTTTCTGAGAGGCGACGAATTCTTAGCCGTAGGTCTGCAAGTGGAGACAGGAGACGAAAGCGCGAGGGATGACAGCGAGAGGCGGCAGGGAGGGATAGGAGAGCGCCAAGAAGGGATCTCTCTCTCTTCAAGCCTCTGGAGGAGAGGAGAGACGGCCCGAATTTTTGAATGGGTGGGATGGGACCACTTTTGTCCGATTAAATTTAGGCGGGGTTGCGCCAACGATCCGTTACATCTTACATCTAACGGCCGGACTCGCTGGCCGGCTCCACCCAACAGCATGATGCAAAGATTTCAATTACGATAAACTTTTTATGAATTACATGTGAAAATGTGAGATTATTATATTTAATAAATATATTGGATTATCTAGATAAATATAAACTTGGCCATACCAATTTAGCAAGTATAAATGCAATGGTTGTAAAATTGTTTGTAGTGTAAAATTTGATATGTTCTTAGTAGAAAGAGATCACCAATTGATACTGTGAAAAAAATTTAACTTGAATAATTTTAGATTGTAATAAATTTTATAACCAAATTATAATTTATAATCTAAAGTTTAAGATTATATTGCAATTCTCAAAGGATTAAACGCAGCCATACAAGCAAAGCGAGGACATGATCATGAATGTGGTGTGGAAAGCCGAGACAATTGAGCAAGGCTTGGTTGCTGGCTTTGCTCAACTTCCTGTTCATCTCTGCTGTCTTGGTGAGACAAAATGCCTTTTCGCTTTTCTATTAACCCCAAGGGAGAAAATAGGGTTTATCTTTCGTGAAAGGTCGATGTCTTAGGAAGTAACTCAGAAGCTGCGATGGCCAACAAAGATTTCGATAATATTGATTGTCGGAGAATGCTCTCTCGCTCCCGCTCTCGTTCCAGCTCTCGTGCCCGCTCGCGGTCTAACTCATCTTCTCGCTCTCGGATGCGCTCCCCGGTGACTAACGGGAGTGAACCCGCTTCGAAGGATGCTGCTGGTGGGGAACCCCCTGAAGATTTAGCGGAAAAACAGCGGAGTGCCAAGCGGATGAAGGAAACTCATAACTTGGGAGCTGCCCAAACACCTATGGGTCCCAGCGCGGGGCCACTTCCCCCTGAGAAAAATCAACCATCGTACAAAGATAAGTTGGCAGGAGTGATTCCTGGGGCTTTTGCTGAAGCATTCCAGATTGACAGATATATGGATGAAGATTCGGACGATGATATACCACAGGAGATGATGGATGACGCTCCAAGAATTTTATTAACTCGAGAAGAGAAGGCAAGAATCCGAGCGCCATGGAGGGACGCTTTGATCATTAAACCATATGGCAAGTCGCTTGAGTATAACTATCTCATCAACAGACTGCAACACCTTTGGAATCCTCGAGGAAGGATGGACTGCACAGATATAGGCTTTGGGTTTCTAATTGTGAAATTTCATGAGAAAGAGGATAGAAACAGGGTGCTGCGCGATGGGCCTTGGTTTATTAATCAGAGATTTCTAATGATCCGGATGTGGGAGCCATACTTCTACCCAGCAAAAGCCAGCTTCTCCTCCGTTGCTGTGTGGATGAGACTACCGGGACTGCCTAAGGAATTTTACGACCCTTTATTGATTAAAAGAGCAGTAAGCCAAATTGGTCCACTGCTGAGGGTGGATGGCATCACAGCATCGGGAATCCGCTCCCAGTTCGCAAGAATTTGTGTTCAGATTGACCTAGAAGTACCAATCCCCTCTTGCATGTGGATTGGAAAATGGAAGCAACCCATACAAATTGAGGGTATTGACAAATTATGTTTCCTCTGTGGTACTATCGGTCATCGAAAAGAAAACTGTCCGAACATATAGCCGGCAGTGGTAGCACCCCCACAATCGGAAAATACAGTACGATCGTCAGAGCCATCAAGCAACGCTCCGATCCGGGAAAATCCAACCGTTACCTACGAAGCTGAGGGAGTAGAGGGACATGGTCCCTGGACTCTGGTACCTTCGAGATGTAATGGCCGTAACGGGAAGAAAGGCAAGGGGGTGATCAGTTCAAATTACAACGGATACGGGAGATCAGGAAACCAAAAACCCCAAGCTGATAAGATGGAGGAGAGGAGAAAGGGGGATGGGACTGCAGAGAGGACATACGGCAGTGGTAGTACAAATAAAATGTTTTACAAGCAAAAGAGCCCAAGTGGATCAACAAAGGTTAATCAAGTTTTGGGCGAAAATCAGATGGATTGGAGCTGCAGTGGGCTGGATAGGGTAGACACAAACACAAGGGAAGAGATGGACTGTGAGGATGGCCGGAAAGAATCAACCCACATGGGTGAGCCTGGCCCACACATGGAAGATAGCCCACCTGTGATGGCCCGGAATGACAACTCCACGGATCGTCAAGAAAATAATCGAGAATCCCTTCTCGCTTTTAGTTTCCATCCTTCTCTTCTGAAAAACATAACAGATACAATTATAAACCCTAATTTAAAAATTGTGCAGGAAAGCTCCAAGGAAGAGCGTCCACCAGATCAGGGCAAAATCGTAGATCCTCGAAATGAATCAAGCAGCCAGATTCGAGGGCATCGTCACCCGGTTGATGAATCCCACCCCGCCAAGTTGGGCAATATGGCTGGGGGAAGAGGAACGCAGGGTGAACAAAATCTCGATGGGAGTCGTGACATGGGCACCTCGCTGGCTTCCAGACGAGAGCCAACCATGGCTCAGAAAACTCCCGATTGCAGTTGCTCGACAGAAGTTGAAGATAAGGTACACAAGCAGCAGGGAGAAACTGATGTAGATACTTCCAAGGAAGGGAGTACAGATGGTCGGCGTTTCCGTCAGGTTCTAGCCTCGGCTAGGACGGGCAAGGGTGACCTACGAAACGAAGGTTAAACCGATGGGGATTTTACAAGACCTGGAGACTTCATCAGTATCCTTTAATCATATGGATCTAGGATATGCTAATATTGATATTACTCTTGTCCCAAATAGATTCCACTCTGCGGTTCTTTTATGGAATTGTAGGGGATTGGGAAACCCAAATGCTTTGGATGCTGCAAAAGATTTATGCGACATGCATAGACCAGATGTGCTTATTCTCACGGAAACAAGAATGGATCGAGATCGAGCACTGGAGATGGCGAGCAGACTACCATTCGATAATTGCCTGGCTACCCAGACAATTGGACGACGTGGTGGAATTCTCCTTCTCTGGAAGGCAGATGCGGTCACTACAACTCCTGTGGCTACAACTGAACAGGAAATCCACATGATTATAGAGGTAAAAAATTCCAACTTTCCTTGGTTATTATCTGCTATATATGGTAGTCCTAGGCTGAGTGAACGGAAACTGCTTTGGGAAAACCTTGAAACAATTGCTAAGGCTCATACCTTACCTTGGTTAGCAATAGGAGATTTCAATGAAATTCTAGATGACTCGGAGAAAAAAGGGGGGAACCCAATTGACCAACATAGAGCATTGAGGTTTATGGAAGTTCTAAATAATTGTGGGTTTATTGACTTAGGCTTCTCAGGACCTAGATTCACGTGGACTAATCTTCGGCAAGCTGAAGAATTAATCCAAGAAAGGATTGATAGAGCGGTGGCTAATGCACCTTGGAAATGTCATTTCCCGGATGCAGAGGTCACTCATCTACCACGAATCCACTCAGATCATTGCCCTGTATTACTGTAGTTAAAACCAATGATTTGTCAAAAACTGAGAAAACCGTTTCGCTTTCAAACTATGTGGCTGTCACATCCGGACTTCCCAAGGCTGGTACATTCAGCATGGGCTAGGGAACCA
This sequence comes from Lagerstroemia speciosa, assembly GCA_037672795.1. NCBI lineage: Eukaryota > Viridiplantae > Streptophyta > Magnoliopsida > Myrtales > Lythraceae > Lagerstroemia > Lagerstroemia speciosa. The sequence continues at coordinate 8,054,949 of CM075288.1, forward strand.
TGTGATTTGAGACATTCTATATCAGATTTCTCAAGAAAAGCTGTTAAATGGAATAAAGAAATTTTTGGTAATATTTTTTATAAGAAAGGGCGTATCCTAGCTAGGCTAAGAGGGATACAAGAGAGTCTAGCTAGAAGACCTTCCTCAGTCTTAACAAATTTGGAAAAGAACCTGAGGGAGGAATACAGTGCTTTGTTGGAAAGTGAAAGAGAGTTTTGGAAACTAAAATCCAGAACGGAATGGATTATGGAAGGGGAGAGAAATACAAAATTTTTCCATGTGTCCACACTTGTTAACAGGCGTCGAAATAAAATACGGGGCTTGAAAACCCCAGAGGGAGAATGGACATATGACCGGGAAGGCTTGATGAACCTAATAAATGAGTTTTTCAAGAGTCTGTATCAGACCAGCAAAGAGAGTGTTCTCAGAACAAACACTCAAAGGGCAAACATTGATATCCAAGAAAATCGGGAATTGTCTGAAACACTCTCAGCACCCATTTCACATGAAGAGGTTTGGAGGGCCTTAAAATGTTTAAAACCATATAAAGCCTCAGGCCCGGATGGTCTACATCCAGCTTTCTTTCAAAAATTTTGGAACATCACGGGGGGGTCAATGGTAGCCTTCGTGAGAAGGGTTTTTGAAACCGGGAAAATTCCGGATGGGATGAATGACACTCTTATCTCGTTGATTCCAAAATGCCCCAATCCGGAAATGATTTCGCAATTCAGGCCTATTAGTTTGTGTAACACAAGCTATAAGGTTATATCAAAAATCTTAGTGAATAGATTGCGACCCTTTCTAAATGGAATCATCTCACCATTTCAATCGAGTTTTATTCCCGGAAGGAGGGCAGCAAATAATGTTGTAATCTTTCGTGAAGTTATGAATTCTCTTGGGAGAAAACAGGGACAACAGGGCTTTATGGTTTTGAAGCTAGATTTAGAAAAGGCCTATGATAAGCTTGAATGGGATTTTATCAGAGAAACCTTAATGTTTTTCAAATTTCCAATGAAATTGACTTCATTGATTCTTAATTGTATTTCTTCAACAAGAATTAATGTCTTGCTCAATGGTGGGAAATTGGAGTCGTTTCTACCCTCGAGGGGAATTAGACAGGGTGATCCACTGTCTCCTTACATCTTTATTTTGTGTCTTGAATATTTTTCCATCATGATTGAAAACGAAGTGAGAGAGGGGAATTGGAAAGGAATACAACCCATTAGGGGTTCGGTTAGTTTCTCTCATTTATTCTTTGCAGATGACATAATTTTGATGGGAAAGGCAGACAAAGATACCTGTGGAGCTATGCAAAGAACGTTGGACAGCTTCTGTTCTTGGTCAGGACAATCCATGAATATCTTGAAATCAAAAATAGCCTTCTCCAAGAATACGAGTGAACAAATGAGGACAGAGATTAAAAGTAGATGGGGATTAGAGGAGTCAGAGGATATTGGACGATATTTGGTTTCCCCATGAATCTTTCTGCCTCAAGAGCTTCATCATTTAACTTCATTGTGGACCGAGTGAAAGACAAGCTTGCAGGGTGGAAAGCAAACTTGATTTCTCGAGCTGGCAGAGTGGTGTTAATAAATTCTGTACTGAATACTATCCCCTCTCACATTATGCAGTGCACCTTCTTACCTCAGAGCACGTGTAAAGCATTGGATAGGATAAATCGTAACTTTTTGTGGGGATCTTCAGAACAACATCGAAGAATGCACATGGTATCCTGGGACACTATCACAAGACCGAAAGGTGAAGGGGGGCTGGGGATTCTTCGGAGTAGGGAGAAGAACCTTGCCCTACTTGGGAACTTAGCATGGAGAGCAAATACAGATGATCGACCATGGGCTAGATTATTAAGGGAGAAGTACAGACTCTCGACCAGACATGTGAGAGGATGTCCCTTGAATCGTCGAGCACTGCAAGAGGGAGCAAAGATTGCAACTAAGGGGATCAAATGGGTCGTAGGTTCTGGGCAAAACATAAAATTTTGGCATGATGTTTGGGTAGGGGATCGAGCCTTGCGAGAGGTAGTTGAGGGACCATTGAGTGTCGAAGAGAGCGAGCTAAGAGTGAGTGATGTTTTAGACATAGATGGATCATGGAAGCTAAGAAGCATGAGTATACAGCTACCACAAGAAGTTTTGAACATGATAAGAGCAGTTCCACGAGGGATATCTTCAAGGATGGATGATAAAGTGGCATGGTTGTACTCCCCTACAGGTTCATTCTCTTCAAAATCTGCCTATGCACTGGCTTGTGGGAGAAATCCCCGAGAAGAGAGCAATGATTGGGATTGGATTTGGAAAGCACCTACACATCCACGCATTACAATGTTTCTTTGGATGGCTTGTCACCAGAAAATCCCGACCAATCACCAACTGAATAGGAGGGGCATGGACATTAGTCCAACATGCCCTCGATGTCAAAGTGGGATCGAGGATGCCACTCATGCCTTAAGAGATTGCAGCGCAGCAAGGAGGATCTGGAGGGCAATTGGAGTTCCAATCTCTAAACAAGCTACCTTCTCCTTACCTCTTTATGACTGGTTACGAGTAAATAGTTGCGGTTATGAATCTGTTCATATGAATCTAACCTGGTCAATTGTTTTCTTGCAGACTATTTGGATAATCTGGAATAGCAGGAATGATGTGCTCTTTAGGAATAGTCCGAAACAGACATTATTGCACTTAGTCTCCATACAAAGGGCAGCTGAGTTTCAAGCTTCTATCCCAGCCTGTCCAACAAGGAATGTCACCAAGATAGTTGTAAGGTGGAACCCACCACCTCCAGGATGGTATAAATTGAACACAGATGGTTCGGTGGGAGGTGTGCCCTGTAGAGCTGGAGCTGGTGGGTTGATTAGAGACGACAGGGGCACTTGGGTGGCGGGTTTTGCTCACTATGTGGGGTCGACAAATAGTGTGGCCGCCGAACTGTGGGCTGTTCGGGAGGGTCTCTTATTAGCTAGGAGATTGAATGTCCAACGTTTACTTGTAGAGTTAGATGCTCAAATCGTAGTAAACTTCTTGAATAAGAGTTGTTCTGATAATGAATCTCTGATGCCTCTTATTCTGGATTGCAGGAAAATCTTACAGGATTTCATGGAGGTCCAGGTGCTACATAGCTACAGGGAGGGAAATTGTGTAGCTGACATTTTGGCTAGGATGGGAAGGGACTCGGTTCTCGAGCATATGTCTTTTGTGAATCCACCTAAGGAGATTTCATTAGCCTTACTATATGATGCATGGGGTTGTTCTGCCCCCAGGATGGTTACTCAGCCATCAGCCGAGAGGCTGGGATGATTATGTAGGGTACTTGATTGATTATTATTATTATGAATGAAATCCCTATTCTACCAAAAAAAAAAAATATCTCTGGCACTTTTCTACGCCCTCGGGTGAATCCACGTACCATGAATAAACTTATATGGATCGACCAGTCAGCTACCAACCCACTATAGAATATCCAACCAGGTACAAAATCTTCCTCTTAGGACAACTGCCGATGAAAGGGGAGAAAAATTCGAACACAGAGAGGGTTTCCCATGCCAGCAGTGTCCTGTCTGTCAGGTCTCGAGTCTGATCTGACCGGCACTCAAGAGATTTTTCTGGGGAGGAGAGATTTGGCATCCGGAGGTGCAAAATTCAATAAAATCCCTGAAATGCTGTCAGTCTTTTGCAGAGTACTCATCTACTTTTGAAATTCCGCGTACGCACAGACCAGAGAGTTGCAAATTACAATGCATATTCTCAATTTTCTCTTTTTTCATTTTTTTTTAAATTGCTTCCGGGTAAATATTACCCTTCCCGTAGGCCGTAGGAAGAAAGTGAAAGGGTAGAACGGCCATTTTGCAAACAAAGGCACGCTCCCCTTGAATTCAAAATTGAGCTCGAAATAGAGAGAGGATGAGCTCCTTGACATCAGCTGTAGACGGATGACTGACTCGTGAAGATTTGTCTGGGTCTTGAAGTGAAATGTCAACATTTTTGGCAATAAATGTAGAAAAGTGGCAAAGGCCACGAGTACCGATTCCCTGTCGCCAAGTACCAAATAGCAGAGGACAAATTTCTTTTGTTGTTTCCGCGTAAACTACATGGTGATGTCATTGTTGGGAACAACCACCCAGCCAAAACAACCACGTATATACAATGTCCTTTGTTTTTTCGCTTTCGGGTATATCATTCACCCATAGCCCATCTCTTTGAACGTTGAAATTTGAATACTCGCTGGATTCATTCCTCCAATTTGAAGGAAGAATTAGACTCCACTATTCTTCTTTTAAGGATTTCGTACAAAATATATATATAAGCAATTCGGTTGCTGCTAGCAGGGACTACGGCAATGCAGCAGAGCGTAGAGAAATAGTAGTTTGCGCAAGACAGACAACATAGATCAAGTCAATCGGAACAAAATCTCGACAGTTGTTTCAAGGCTTTTTTAGACTAAAATCCGAGTGGTCATGCACCATTGTACACCAATAAAAAAACGCATCAATTAGTTATGCCACATGTTAATGAAGACTAGAGAAATAAAATCCAAACACACTCGTATTATGAAAGAGGTGGTGTGGTGGTAAGGAGGATATGACCCACCCCGGGATCTCAAAAGAATCATCGTATTTGGGCGGGTCCACTCCAACCGTATTCAAGCCCATTTACTTCATGAATAGGCCCATTGCATTCGGGGGATATACTTCACGTGTCAGAGACAGAGAGGGGCACTTTTCATCTCCGGTCCATGTAAACCGGGTCCTACCAAAAGTGGTTTACCCCTGCCTCCCTCCCTCTCTCTCTCCTCTCTCTCGCTACCCGTTGGAGTGCAGCAGCGGAGCTTCCACAGCCTCTTCTCAATATTTTTGCTTATCTTCTTTCCCTACGAGTCAACTGGGGATCCTGGACCAGGCCCCATGAGGCTGATAGTCCCGCTGCAAGGGGTGGTGCAGGGCCGGGGTGGCCTACTCATGGGCTCCCTCATCCCCTGCGCTCTCTTCTACTTCCTCCAACTCTACCTCAAGCGCCATCGCTCCCCGAAGCCCCGACCATCACCTCTGTCTCCGTCCCCCTCTTCCCCCGACCTCGCCGAGCTGCATCGCTCAGCTTCTCGGTCCAACCTTTCCTCCCGCGGGTCTGTTGGACCCGCCCGAATCTCCAACCGTGCCAGCTCCATCGCCAAACCTAATACATCCCCTTACTATGTCGGGTTGGACAGGGTTTTGGAGGATCCGTATCATCCCGTTAATAACCCCCACGGCACTATCCAGCTCGGATTATCTGAAAACAGGGTGAGCTCTGATCCCCAGAATCTTTACAGGACAACATTGACAAGTTGATGATTGTGATTGTATCCCGCAACATGTTCCGCCACCTATTCAATGCGGGAAAGCCTGTGTGATGCGTCACCGTGTGATTGATGCATCGGCTGGAGATGCGCTCGGTGATTGATCAGAGAGTAACCATTTGTCTTTTACTCACGACACTCCGTCTGTTCCCAGTCCTATACCTTGTTTAGCTCAAATTGGGCATTGATTGGTTCAGCATATGAATTTGTTTTCCTTATGTATAGATTAAGTCCATGAACCATTCGCACGGTCCACTTTGTGGTTGTTTACGCCTTCAAGCTGGTTCTTTTTTCTTTTCGTAGCTGTGCTTGGATTTGATTGATGAATGGATGTCTGAGAACTTAAACAACTCGGTGATTGGTGGAGATGATGGCGACTTGGGTTTTGCTGACTTAGCAACTTACCAGCCCTTTGATGGACTAATGGAATTGAAAGTGGTGATCTCCCCACCCTTCTTCTGATCAAGATTGGTATGCTGATCACTCTTATTGTGCTAAATCTAAGGTTCAGACTCTATCCAGGCTATGGCAGGTTTCATGTCAAAGGTTGTGGGAAGAGGAGTTTCAATCGATCCATCGCAGATGGTAATAACCTCAGGTGCCACCCCTGCAGTTGAGATTCTCTGCTTTTGCTTGGCAGACCAAGGAAATGCATTTCTCATTCCCACTCCATATTATCCTGGGTAATATTTCTAGATCATTTCAAGACTGTGTTTTATGCAACAGAATGAGGTGGTGTGATTCGTTGTTTTTTATTAACATGTTCCAGTCATCATACTATAAACATGACTCAATAACCAGAAAAAATTTCCCCGCAGTTTTGACCGGGATATTACATGGAGAACAGGAGTTGAGCTTATCCCTGTCCACTGTCGAAGTACCGACAATTTCATCCCAAGCATTACAGCTCTTGATCAAGCTTTCACTCAGGCAAAGAAGCGGGGCTTACGAGTGCGAGGGATTCTTATCTCCAACCCTTCAAACCCAGTGGGCAATATCCTACCAAGAGAAACCCTGTATAGTCTCTTGGACTTTGCGCGTGAGAAAAACATCCACATCATCTCTGACGAGATATTTGCTGGGTCCACCCATGGGAATGTGGAATTTGTTAGCATGATTGAAATTCTAGGTGAAGAAGAGTTTGACAAGAGCAGGGTTCACGTTATCTATGGTCTGTCCAAGGATCTATCTGTCCCAGGGTTTAGAATTGGGTGCATTTATTCTTTTAATGAGACTGTCTTGGCTGCTGCCAAAAGGTTGGCGAGATTTTCTTCAGTTTCATCTCTGTCCCAGAGGTTGCTTGTCTCGATGCTTTCTGATTCGAGGTTTGTCACTAGATATTTGGAGACAAATAGAAGGAGAATCCGAGAAGTGTACGATTTGTTTGTGGCAGGTTTGAAGCAATTAGGGGTAAAGTGGACAGATAGCAGTGCAGGATTGTACTGTTGGGTGGACATGAGTGGACTTATTCGGTCCTACAGCGAGAAGGGAGAACTCGAGCTATTTGATAAGCTGTTGAACATTGCCAAGATCAATGCAACTCCTGGTTCAGCTTGCCACTGTATAGAACCAGGCTGGTTTCGTTGTTGTTTTACAACTCTAACCTTGGAGGACATTCCAGCTGTAATAGAAAGGATTCGCAGAGTTGCAGAATTATGTAAATCTCCCAGATAAAGAATACAAGCACACAATTTGTCTTTCTTTACTTTAGCTGGAGGAAAATTACTTCAGAAATCTATTGCTGACATCTGCCCAATATACTCAACATCCGTTCATTACACTAGTTTTGTCTCAGCTATGTTTAAGGTTCAATCCTTCAATATATTTGAGGCTGAAGATGCTTCATTCAGAGGTGAATGTTTTCATGAATTTGTGCGAACTGCAATCACGAACAGGGTAAGGGATTGTCAATATTTCTGCCCACTGAATTAATAGAATACAGGGTAAGGGATTGTCAATATTTCTGCCCACTGAATTAATAGAATACTTGTGAGATTGTAAGATGTGATAAGAACGCGAGAAGAATTGGATCTATTTAAGTTAGCTTCTCATCGATGGACTCTGTTTTCTCGTTTGCCCTGCTCTGCTTAAATAGCTCCCCTCCTCCTGCCGCTCATCGTCACCAACTTCCTGGGATTTGTCGGCCTTCTCGGCTGAAATCTCGAGCTTCCACTTTTTGATGTACAAATTGAATCTGCCACTCTTTTGTGGGCCTTGGGATGTTCAAGAAACTAGTTCGGTGAGTTTCGAATAAAACAGAACCCAAAGAACCGATCTGGTTCAGTATACTATAATAAGTCAGAATTAGGACCACTGTAGAAGGAAAAAATTAGATTGTTTTAAACTAGTTCAGTTAATTGGAGGTTAAGTCATTTTTATTTTAATAAAAATTTTGTTTGATTCGGTATTGACCGAATTGAACCAAATTGTTTTTTTTTTTTTTAATTCTCATGTTCTTCAAAAATAAAATTGGCAATTGAAGTATTTGGGACTTGCAAGTCGTTGGCGAATGGTTTAACAAACATAATGCGCGGGCAACAGGTGACGGGTTTCGAGTTTCAACCATGCAATTGTGAAGGTCACCAACAAGTCAAAGCGGAAGTTGACTGGATACCCAGGCCCGCACAGGGAGCCCTGACCCTAACAAAGATCTCGAAACGCAGGCCCGATGGATTGCCTGCATGGTGCGTGCCCGCCAGGCCCAGTTGATACATGGAACGAGCTCGTGCTCGAGATTCATTACAAGGAAGGACGGAGTTCGAGGCAGGGTTCTCATGGCACTTGAGTTGGACCTCTAATGTACAGACGCCCACTATGATCAGTTCAGCAGTTGGATGAAATGATGGGGTGAAAATAGGAGAGATTTCACAGAAATCTGAAACATCCGGCAGATTATTAAGTGATGTATTATTTACGGATAACACGTTGAAACATGTTTTATTGTACTTCTCGGATGCCATGTAACACTCAGAGCAATGGTAACAAGTGAATGTTCATAATCCGTTGATTTTTAACCGATCCCTTCGATCCTGCTCCTTCGTATAGTCCTCGACCCTTCAGAGTTGTCAGTATTAGAAAAACTGGATGGTTCGAGTCTTCCCTTTAAAGCTTTTCTTTCTATATATTTTTCATTTGCATCATTATTCTTTAATTTATTATCCTGGCCTAATTTTTAACATTTATTTCCAGAATTTTGATATTATTTAAACCCCTGCCATTAATTAAATCGCCTTTATTAAATTTCCATGACGGACGTGAAGGTTTTCCTGAATCAGAATTTATACTTCCAACCAATTTCGTTTATTAAAATAATTATTACAAAATTGAATTCCAATGACTTTATTACGACTTTTAGTGTAATTTTTCCCCTTTTTTTTACAAAATTTTTGCATTTATTTATTTCCTTTCGTCTCCATTCGAGAAACCCTAGTCTCAGAAATTTTTGTTGTATGCCCCTTGTAATTGCTTCGCAGCTTTCCGATAATTTTCTGTCCGGTTTAGTTCCAACCTTAAAGCTCTCTGCATTTTTTTTCAGTTATGGAGGTTTTAAGACATGACAGTGTCTTTTACAGTGAGTAAAGCCTACTGTTCAAACTTTGTAGAAACAGGATCCTGTCGTCTTTGAATGTTCAAAAGAGTCCTTAGTTTTCAATTTTTGTCGTATGATTCTTATTTTCCAGCTCATTTTCTGGTTTTTGGTTCCGCCTAGTTAGCTTGCTTTTAGTCTGACTTCCCTACTTAATCTCCTATTTTAGTTTGATCTTGAGAGAGGGAAAAAAAGGGATAAAAATCGTCCCAACGAATAATTTTTCTCAAGTGTTAATTTTCACAGAGTCCGAAGCTTGACTACTTGAACGTCAAGTTTCTATAAGTTTTCATTCAGGATTTTTTGCGGTTTTCCTGCCGGACTGATATAAGTTATGGAGGGAAAAGAGGAAATGGCTTCAGCTGGAGTTGCAGTGAGGAGCGATCATGCTCCGGGGAGCTACAGAGCGCCACCAGCAAGTGAAAACATCAACCCCAACCCGAGCTCGCTTGACCTGCCCTCTTCAGCTGCAGATCCGGCTCCCTTCGCCGCCGTCACGGTGACGCGGTCGAGCGGAGCGTCGGCCGGTAGCACAGATGGGAAGAAGAAGAGAGGGAGGCCCCGGAAGTACGGTCCCGACGGGGTGGCACTATCGGCCATGCCAATTTCGGCATCGTTTCCACTGAGTGGAGAATTCTCGCCATGGCAACGAGGAAGGGTGGTGCCAGTTGAGCCGGTCAAGAAGGACCATAAAGTGAAGTATGAGAACCCAGGTGAGGTATAGGAGAATATTCTGGAAGTTTCTGAATTTCTGAACTTTCTGGTGTTCTGGCGGATCTCTGCAGTGCAAATTTTTCTGTTCTTTTTTTACCGTCTCTCTTTCCAAAGACATCGGGACATGTAAATAGATTGGACAAGAGTTCCATTGCAGTCAATGGTTAATCCTCGTTTATGGTACTAGAGTCGGCTGTAAGTACAAAAAATGTTGTTTTTTTCCCCATTTGAAGTCAGTAAAGTATGGGCCTCATATGGTGAGTGGAACTCGAGAATCAAGATTTTACGGAGTTATCAATTTCGATACAAGTAAACCGTGAATAAATTCTGTCCTTTACGAATGATGTTATGCTTAATTCTGAACAAAGGAATGCTGTTGCGCATGATATCGCTATTATGTCTAGAACTTTCTTGATTCTATTATATGCCTAAAACTTTCTCAATTCTGAGGTTTGCTAATTCTACAGCGATTATGATTCATATGGTATTGTACTCATTCCTGCTGTGCCTCCTCCTTTGGGTCTTGTAGGACTGGGAGACAAGCTTGCATACTTTGTAGGTGTCAATTTCACCCCTCATGTGATCACCGTTAATCCTGGTGAGGTATGTTACAAAAGTATATTTAAGGGAAAAAGAAGTATATTCTCTGTTTTTATCACGTGCCATGCACCCAAATTCTTCCCCTGTAACATCCCAGAGAGAAAGCATGCGCATGAATGGCTGCATAACACAAAAAGATCCTGCAAAATTTATATTATTTATGGTTATTATCAACAACAGCTGCGCATGGGGGAGAGTATGATAGATGGTGCAGATGGGAAGATGCTGTGGTTGAATGGGCCAGGGGGTCCCTGAGAGACCCCTTTCTGGTGAAGGATTCCACTGTCACAGTACAAAATGAAAGAGACACTTGTTCCAAAATCATCAAAGTAATTTTCATCCAAAGTCCCAGTCTTCTGAAACCTACTTGAATTATCTTTATTGTTTTGTTCTGGTGATGAGATTTATTCTAGGGAATCGAAAATAATGTGTGTGGCTGGTTGCCCTAGCACTGTTATAATGGTCGCTGTTGAATCATAGTTCAGTATTTATGTTAATGATTGATTGTGACCTTCCTGCCCATTTTTTTAGGACGTCACAATGAAGATCGTGTCATTCTCGCAACAAGGATCTCGAGCTATTTGCATTCTCTCTGCAAATGGTACTATTTCAAATGTCTCTCTTCGTCAGCCCACATCTTCAGGGGGGACATTGACATATGAGGTGCGATTAATATTAATCACTCTTCCACACTCCTGACAAAAGCATAACTGTAAGCCTTTATCGGCCGATCTGTATTCCTTCAACCCCATGATTAATTGTCCTCAAGTTTTTTGGCTGTGGTGTCGCATGTATTTCACATTGAGTTTACCTTCTCTAGGATCATTGAGCTGGTTTCTTTGTAACCGCTGGCGATATTGTCATATCTCTTCATTATTGCTTAGATAAATAGTAGGTTCCTCTATTTCTTCAGGGTCGATTCGAGATACTTTCGCTTTCTGGGTCATATATGCCAGTTGAGAGTGGCAGAACAATGAGCAGATCTGGTGGGATGAGTGTCTCCTTGGCAGGCCCAGATGGTAGGGTCCTTGGAGGAGGACTTGCTGGTCTTTTGGTAGCAGCTGGCCCAGTTCAGGTGAACTGCCTATAATTAATGTATAAAGTTTGTGACAACAATGTGACCCTGCTTTGCGAAATAAGCTCGAATTATTCTCGGTTCCTTCAATCTTGGTTGAATTTATGTTTGTCCCCTTGTAGATTCACCCCCGAAATAAAAAGAACTAATTTTGACCCTTCCAGTGGTGGGGCTGCTTAATTTATATGGAATCTTGCATCTTCTTAGCTTTTTTTCCCCCTTTTTTCTTTCATTTTTTCTTTGGGGGGGCACTGGTGGCGGCAGGGTGGTGAGTATTCTGAAATTATATACACGTTAACTCAGATGCTTCTCAGCTACTCTGAACTAATGAGTCATTTCACACGTTCCATCTACAGTGATGAATCTCCCAAATTTTGATTCAGGAGCATATACATATATGTGTGTGTGTAAAATATGCGAAATTCCATGAGCACAAGTGTGTGAAATTCCATGATCATACTCATTCACCACGTTGATTATGTTCATGCGGTATCTTGTAGGTTGTGGTGGGCAGTTTTCTACCGGGTCATCAGCAAGAACATAAGCCAAAGAAGCAGAGAGTTGGGGCCCCTTCGATCTCAGTCTCTACTGCATCTGATCCCATCATTACAGAAGAAACAGCGGCAGCATCATCATATGGTGGAATCAAGCCAATTACTGCCACAGCGTCTCCCTTTAATGGAGAGAACATTGTGCCTGTGCAGAGTTTAAAAAGCTCGATGGGTGAAAATAAGATCTCCTTCTCTGCTGAAGAATCTAATGGCCTTAGTTGATAATCACTTTCCATGTATTTCCCTTACCCTATCACATTTATAACGTGAACGTGGACCTTAATTTTCCCATTTGAGTAGTTAGGTTCAACAAAACTTGTATTGTTTGATATTTGACCAGTCAGAGGACATCTTCGAGGAACGGTGTTAATGTGTAAAATTGGGTCAAGGCTAACTAATTATAGAATTCTTTATTAGGCATTAATCGAGAAGTGGTGTTAGGACACGTGACATTATTTGGCAATTTGATCTTGTGGTGGTTGTGACTTTTATGATCTCTGGTCTGGTAGTGCTGTCCCATTTCTCTGCGGTCGTTACTTCCCGTGTGTGACCTTTGCGTTTTGTTTCTTCATTTGCTGCTTCTTTAGTCACGAATGGTGTTACTACTTGAATCGAGGAGTACCTGTGTTACTTTAATTTGCCAAAATCAAATTTAGGGTGTTATCGAATCAATAGCAAATCATCGGTGCAGTTATGTACTGCGAGTAATTATTGAACCAAGTAACCTTATGGGAACTCAAAAAGGCATACATTGGCGTGCCTCAGCACTGGGCATTATGCCGTTGCCGGGGCATATAGGTTTTAATCAAATCCAAAGCTTCTAAGGCAACCCCCAACCAAGAATGCCTCCACCCCTCCAGTCCTTTTTTTTTTTTTTTTTTTTTTTTCTTCCTCCTCAGACATCCCAGGACTGAAAACCACCCGATATTCAATTTGAGCCGTCCTTTGCTTTGGGAGAGGAGGATTCCACTCCAGCGTCCAGACTTGGATAGGATAAGGATAATAATAATAATCTGCCTGGAGTGCAATTGCATTCACAAAAGGGTATATGGATATGGATATAGATTCATCTGAATGCTGAGAGAGATGATTACATACATATCCATACCACGGTCGTGGCAGCTGGGGTTTTGTTGTGAAGATATAATAACCACAAGAAATGTACAATCCTCGCTTGAATCAGATTCAGAGCATACTTTCCACAACCCATGCCCGCTACTCCCTCGGATTAGAATGCAAAATCCGGACGAGACTTGATCTGAAACTCTCTGTCCATTGGTAAAATATGTCCAAATGTCAAATGTTGCAAATCTTCTGTTTATTTTGTTTCGCTTTCCGGATCCTTTTATATTGACGCACTCTTAATTGATTTTTTTTGGTTTAAAATCATCCACAGTCTAAATAAAAAATTAAAATCACTGTACTAAATTTCATTTCTCAATGCATGTCTTATCTATAAGTGCAGCATCGCTGAATAGATTCACATGCCTTATCAGTCGAATTTACAAGCGAAGCAATTAGGCAATAACATCTGGTATGATTTCAATTGTTAAAAAGTCGCGTAATCTAGATAATTCATTTTGAGGGTATATATATGAATCATGGATCACGTACATCTTGCCTTGTAGAAATAAAAAAGAGAGGCCTAATATTATCACAATTACATTGATTACCATGCAAGGAAGCTCACCAAATTCGCACCAATTTGGAGGCAATTAATCTTTAGTCTATTTATTATTACCTAAAATGTCAAAGATGTTTACTCAAATAAATAGAATTTATTTGAGTAAACATCTTTGAAATAAATAGAATTTTCTCCTTGAAACGAATTTATGGCTCATCATCCACCTCTCTCGTATGGGGAGGAAAGCTGTATGTAACGATGTTTGCACATACGGAAACATTATTCATCTGCCATGGGAATTTCATTTTCCCCTCCACTCCCATATGTATTTAATTATATACACACACATATAGTAAGAAATAAAAATCCCATATCAAAAATTAACATCCTTCCCCCGGATAGTGAGATAGCGTGGGGGATTTACTTGCTTATATGTATGTATACATATATATATATATATCTGTTGTATTGTATCGATAGAGCAGCTGGGAAATCGCGAGAGACACCCACCCAAGAGAAAAACAAAGAGGTGTGGGTGGCCGTGGTTGGTCATATCTTCCAGCAAAATAAAATTGTGAGTAGCAGCACTTGGAAGGCATGAAGACACTGACAGTATCTGCCCTTATTCTCTGTGTCATCTTCTTCTTCTTCATCACTGCTGCTGGTGAGACATATATGACTTTCATCTGACAATTACATCCTGATTCATTTGTTCGAATCATGATCAGCTTATTATTTAATAGCAGATGGTAATTTTATTGAAATAGCACATCTTGCATCCATCCGGGTAATATATATACATATATATATATATATAATGGGAGATGGAAGTGGTATTGAAACTTCAAGAGAGAATGCTGATGATTGTAGATACTTTTTTAATTTGTCGTATACTATATATATATATATATGTGGGAGTTTGTGCTGATGCCTTTCTGACTTTTCACACGATGTTAATTAATTAATTAGTTCCAGCACAAGGAAGGAGAGGAGCAGGAGCAGTGGCATTAGCGGAAGCTGGAGCTGAGGATGGGGATGTGCATTACTGCGAGTCGCCATTCTTCAATCCGGGAGCGGTGTGTGAGCCAACACAGTGCTCAATCAACTGCTGGAAACTTCACGGGGCTGATAGTAGCGGTCACTGCACCGATGACAGAAAGACCTGCATCTGCCGTGGCCCTTGCTAGCGAGCTACCACCGTAGCTAATTTTACAATCAATACCATTACAGGGTTGCAGATTTTTAGCTCATCACACTCCTCGCAAAATATGTTCATGAAAAAATAAGAGTATCATCGACTAGTTGAAGAAAATATATTCAGCAAAAAAAAGACCGTGGAAGAAAAGATGGTATGAGACTGAGAGAAACAAACAAGGCACTTTGAGTACTGTTTGACAGAACAAAAGCTACGTACAGGAGGAGATGGAAACAAAGTCGGCATGGGATATGGGCCCCGCCCCGCCCCGCCAGCTCCGCACTCTTTCTTAAGGCTAAGCTCCTTTAATTCCGAAAGACAAGAACAAGACAATGGAAGGCATATGATATGAAGCTGAAAGGAGCATGCACGAATTCCGCTCAGTGGATACAGAAGGTTGATTGCGATGAAACAAAGAATTATACTAAGTCTGAACTCATTTAAGAGGAAAAATGCTCGAAAGATTCTTGCTTCCATTAATATTTCAACCTGGAAAATGACAGAGTGCTAAAAACTAAAATCTGCCTCCGCAATAATAACCTCCTCTTCTATTTCCTCCGATATATTATGGCCAAATGAGGGTCGACAAATGCCAGCTTTACGGCCTCTAGTCTCCCTAATGCACAGCATACTTCAAACATGCCACCAAATTCACATTTTTGTGCCGAGATTTACATTCAAATGTATTATGAAGGACTGACTCCTTATCATCACCATTCACATTTTAAGAAATCCGCCTTTCTTGTCCTGCATTCCCCGCATAATCAAATCAATAAGCCCAAGCACGGGCATTTTATTTAATTTCAACCCAGAGCATATATAGTATGTATAGATTTAAAATTAAAAGGTACAATGAATGAACCCCTCCAAATAAATAAATAAATAAATAATTTAAAGTTACAGATATAAATTGCCTCATTTTGCCACGGCAGTGCATGACTCACCTTTCTACTGCCACCTACTGTAACTCCTCAGAGAGAGAGAGAGAGAGAGAGAGCAGAAACCCCACTTCGCTAAAAATGCACTGGGGGTTCATCGGCCGACTGGGCACGCCATTTTCTCCGGTGTTGCTCGCACAGGTAGTCCTTTTTTTGTTGCTGCTCTTTGTGGGATGTTCGATGGCATGGCGTCCTTGGCCCCGCATGAATAAGCTCAATGCCTCTGATCTCCTCTTCGACGGGTCTAAGAAGTACGAGGGCTCCTCCGAGTTCGTCCACCTAAAGTACCACATGGGCCCCGTCCTCACCAACAACATCACCATCCACCCCATCTGGTACGGCTCCTGGACTCGGCCTCAGAAGAAGATCATTCGCGAGTTCATAACCTCTATCTCCGCCGTCGGATCCAAGCACCCCTCTGTTTCCGGCTGGTGGGGGACCGTCCAGCTCTACACCGACCAGACTGGGGCCAACATCTCCCGCACGGTCCGCCTCGGCCAAGAGAAGAGCGACCGCTTCTACTCCCACGGAAAGGCCCTGACCCGCCTATCGATCCAGAGCGTCATCAAGAGCGCCGTAGCGGCGCGCACGAAGCCATTACCGATCAACCCCAAGAGCGGCCTCTACCTGCTCCTGACGTCGGAGGACGTGTACGTTCAGGACTTCTGCGACAACGTCTGCGGCTTTCACTACTTCACCTTCCCTTCCATCGTCGGGTACACGCTTCCGTACGCTTGGGTCGGGAACAGCGCGAAGCTGTGCCCGGGCGTATGCGCCTACCCGTTCTCAGTCCCCTATAACATGCCGGGCTTGAAGTCCGTGAAGTCCCCGAACGGCGACATAGGAGTCGACGGGATGATCAGTGTCATCGGCCACGAGATCGCTGAGCTGGCGACGAACCCATTGATTAACGCCTGGTACGCGGGGACAGACCCTAGCTTCCCGGTGGAGATCGCTGACCTTTGCGAGGGGATCTATGGCACGGGGGGCGGTGGGTCCTACACGGGGCAGATGCTAGAGGATGGTGATGGAGCAACGTATAACATGAACGGGATCAGACGGCGGTTTCTGGTTCAGTGGGTCTGGAACCACGTCGTTAGTTACTGCACCGGCCCCAACGCGCTGGACGAGTAATATTCTTACATTTTGCAAACCAAAGTTGAAAAAAGGGCCAAAAAAAAAAACATTCTCGTATCATCTCCGACGAATCTAGATTCTAGGCTTCCTTTTCTTATTCCCCCGCCCTCCTACCGCCCCTCTTCTCGTGGGTTTTTGTCATCTCTTTTGTTTTTTTTTTTCTCCTCCTTTTTCCCTTGACTGTCGTCGGCTCGTTCGTGCATGATTAGTTATGTTAGTTAGGCTTGTTAAATATGTAAATAGTAAAGTATCTTATACTTTTCTCCTGTATACATCAGAATAGAATGCAATCTGGACTTAATTATCTTCGGAGCATTCTGTGGCCACGGTGGGTGATGTCATTTTTTTTCTCATGTAAAGAAATTCTTCAATAATCATATTCTGTCATAATGTGTCTAAACATACAAAGAGGACGGTATCAGTAAGGAAGTGCGACTATTAATCAGGCAACTAAATGCGCCATTGAATCAAAATCTTTGGTTCTGCGGGATGTATCCTTTGCCTCAGGACATAAGGCTCGGTCAGCATCAGTAAGGGGACCCATCCCAATTCCTTTGTAGCCCATGTCTCTTTGTGGGGATTTGAGCCACATGGCGGGCCCCAGTGATGTGATGCCTCTTAAGCCTTTTCCCGCTTCGCTCGTTTTCTTTCTCCTTCTTAGGATGGGGGTGGTGGTGGGGCGAATCATAATTAGTAAGTAAATAAATATTTGTAATGGCCTTTTCAGTCTCATTTTTCTCTTATGAGGAGCAGTAGTATATCCCTTCCTCTCTTTTCCTTTTTTTCCCCCAAAGAAAGATGTACCGGGCCATATTTGCTAATTCAATTTTCCGTCTCTAAACATTCCTCGTTGACTCTTGATGTCCATGTTCAGCCATTTTTTTTTCTCATTTTTGATCTCACTGTTATATTTTTATATTAAAAATTATTTCTTTCTATAAATTAATAATTAACCTTGTCGTTTTTCCTATAATTTCACTTGAATGATAAGAAATATTGGAGGAAAAATTGCAATTCCAATCCCATGTGGGGACTTTTTTGCTGCAAAGTGCCATTTTTAACCCTCAGGTTTAAGCTTTCTTTTCATTTTAGTCTTGAACATTTTTGATCCGATATTGTATTTAGCACCGTGCGCTCTGATCAATTCGTTCCTGTTATTATATTTTCTACTAAAAATTATTGTCAATAAATGATATTTTAAAAGATAAAATTAAAAACATAATAAAAATAAAAACAAAATGGAGAACAATGTCAGGACGGAGAGGCAGTGGGGTATAATTAGTGGCCACTCCTATTGCCTCAACAGCCAACAGGGCTGCCGACAACATTGATTGAAAGGGATGGTATGGTGGCCGTGGATGAAGCCCTCAACCGTTCTCTAATTCTGTTCTATCCTTCGTGAGCAAAGTGTCTTAAAGAAATAGGTTTAGGATTAAAGTGAAAAGGCAGTACATGGTGAAAGAACAAATTAGTGACATTTTCTACTTTTTCAATTGAAAAGTAATGTTCATATGTATTTTTTGAAAGATAAAAATGAATATATATGAAAAATTTTACGAATAAAAAGTTAAAAAAGTCCTTTTATTTTCATGAAATTATTTTCTTTACGAAAATAGATATTCATATTAAATTCTTCCTCTTTCTAGTTCATTTTATTCATCTCCCTTCTTTCCATTTCATTTTTCACTTCACTTGTTTCCTTTTTAAGGTTATGATAATTATAATTATCAGCTGCAAAATTTGCTTGATTTCATATAACTCGTGCTGAAAATACTCCTCAATATTTGCTACTGTACATGTAAGTCAAAACTAATTTGCATGTCATGTCCCTACTGTTGTGGCACTGGCCCGGCTATCGGCGGAGTTGACAAATGTTTGGTTGCTCAATATTCGGAAAAGGCAGACACCCACCACCTACTACCACTACTACGTACTGCCACAGTTGTAAAAAAGTGATCGTCTGTTGTCTGCTTCTTGTGTTTTTGTCAAGGAGGAATCAAATATTTATAATCCGAAAACCATCTTACTGCTTTATCCCATTCCTTAAACTTTATATGTGGAGCTACTTCTTTATACTACTACTTTTTTTATTAAAAAAAAAAGAGGTCCATGGACCTCGGAAAAGTATAAGAAAAAGCAGAATAAATGAGACATAAAGTCTTACCAACTATAGTCAAACTCAAATTTCATGATCTCAGTCAAAAATGAATGTGAGAGAGGATGAATACCTTCAATGCAGCTGCTGGAATCTATTTTAGGTTTTTTTTTTTTTTTTAAATAACTAAGTTGTGGAGCCAAGTCATTTTGACTCACCAGTAGTTACTACCTTTTCCTTTACCGATCCCTCTGCCTCCAATTTCTCCTGCAAGCCATCTGTCAAAAGATGCAACTCTATGATCCTCAATTTGAATGGCAAACGGCCAAGATGCCAAGGGAATTCAGTCCTGTCACAAATTAGCAATGCATGCTCAACTATTAACTTCACCCTTACCACATACATTGTAAAGAAATACTATTATTGAGAAAAATCCATCTATCCATCTACCCAATACGGGTATTTATTTATAACTCTTAGAAGAGGACAGAGGAGAATAGTTGACCGTAACCACAATAGCTTACTGATTATAGTAGTCATAGCCTTAATACTCCGCCTTCGTCAAAGGTTGCTAGACAATAATTTGCTTCTTATTCTTCCATGAAGGTGGACTCTCCCCTAGTGTCCTGGAGACCGCTTCAGGTAGTGAAGTGAAGGATCCGCAATTCCGCATGGCAGCATATATACGAATGTTCCTAACGAGTATCTTGCATGAACCGCATTAAAATATGCACGAAATAATACAATTTCCGGCATAGTGATGGTCAGGTGCACGGGAACACTGCATCTCAGGAAGCAGAGAAAAATTACAATAAACTATTGCTACAAATCGGACTCCCCATTCCAACTCCTGCAGGCTGGACTTAGTGAACCGATCTGCAAAACTGCAGTTAGCTCCCCTGGTACTGTGCTGGATCAAGCCTCAAATCAAACCACTGCTGAGATATTATTCGACCAATAGAGATAGGAAGTAATGAATTTTGATCTCTCTATTCTCTTTGGAATGAAGTTTTAAATTACCAGCAACGCCCTGGCGCTCGTCAACCGGTTTGGTTCCAATAACAGAGCTTAATTAATGTTAACTACTGGCGGATGCCGGTTGGAGCGGCTGTTTAATTAGATCGAGAGCTTGAGCTTGATTGATGATTTGATGTCTACTTATATAATTAAAAGGGTCTCAGTACACCAACGAACGTTGGCGTAAGTGGAATGAACTTGTGTCGCTTAAGTAGATATGCCGGGTTCGAGCCCCTGTGAACGCAATAGACCTTCTTGGGAGGGGTCCCCAGAAAATCGCTTGACAGTACTCCAAATCGGGATTAGTCCGCTAGGGTACTGGATACTGGGTGGGCAATAAAAAAAAAAAAGTCTCAGTCACCGTTAATTTATAGTAATTGTACTCCTGCCCGAATAATGAGAACAATGTACTAATCACGTTTAGGGATTTTCTGATTTGGTTTGATTTTTTTTTAATGAATTTCTGATTTGGTTTGATGGGGCTTTGCTACGAGAATCAGAGACACGAAGCCCAAATGTATTCGGGGAGCAATTACGCAATCCAATTTTGAGGTGGAGAAAGTTTTTAATAGAGTATTCATATTCATGTAGATGATGCTAATGCGATATATTTATTTAATCAGAATTTATTATTATATAATTCTACAATTAAGGTTCACCATTTATTAAAATTTTTTAACAATTTTTTACCATTTATATACATCTTTTTATTTAGGGTTTCAACATTTATTTTGATTTTTTTATATTTTTAAGATTTTTAGGATTTAAACATTATAACGGTATAATTATTGATTATATATTAATTTCTAATTAGATTGATATAGCACATCGGTATTACTTATATAGTGTGACTGTCCCACTGAAGATTTTATCTTGCCATGCCCGGATAACACCCCTATACTACAGCAAGAATTTGAGACCCGGGACGGACGGACGAGAGCTAAGGTTATGACTCAGTGATCAGCACCGTAATTCAATTCTAATATACATATGCAGGCACGCAGGGGAAACGAATTTAACAAACTAGCCGATGGGACTTCTAGAAGCAATTAAGCATGCATGCTTAATTGATAAATCAGCGAGTATTGGATGGATGGGATGTTTCAAGCTACTCCACTCTCCTCAAGGGCAACACATTCATCCCGATCATGAATACAACATTATGTGAATATATTAACATATGTGAAAGTCTTGCATGACAATTATATGGTCTTATGAATAGAAATAATATATATACATATATATCATCAGATTATCATGTTGATCTAATTAATTCTTTTACATGGTAACCACGAATACGTAGTTATGGATATTGTATACGTAATTATTCATTTGCTGATTTGGACACAATTACAATTACAGTTGCAGTAAGACTAATTAATGGAGCCCGTTAATGAGAGCCAGAGCATTGCTAGTGAGCTGGGCAACCATAACAACGTGACTCCTAATAGTACCCTTAATTTTACCGTTAAAACCACTCCCTTGGAAGCCGTCCATGCAAGTATCCTCGTCGGTCAGGGCTGCGCTGACCCATGTCTGAATGTTGCCCATCTGCATCTCGAACTGCGGCCCAGCTCCCAAGTCCTCCATTGCCGCCATGGACTTGTGGAGCTCCTCCACCGAGTCTGCCATGTTCTCCAGGCAGTCAGCTATTGCTCCCGCATCCCTCTGCCCTAGGTCATTCCTCCGGGACATCTTCTTAATCGTATCCGACGCTGGGCGAGCGGATTTTAAGGTTACTGAGAGAGCCGTGCTGGCCATCTCCCTAGGGCTTGTCTGGATAGTGCTAGCATAGGAGGAGAGTGTCTGGTAGCAAATGTCCGGGAACCTCGTGGCTCCGCACGAGTTCCTGATGAAGCTGGTGCTCGATGAAAAGCCATCGACCCGGGCAGCTACACTGGGTTCAGAAGAGATTGAGAGTAGTACTGTAATGATAATGGCACAAACCTTGTGGCCAGTGGAGAAGAAGCCTTTGGGGACGCATGTGAAAGATGCCATTCTGATATGTGGCCAATTAATCTCTTGGGACGGAAGAGATGTTTATGGTATGAGTACTAACTATATTGTGAACAGACCGCTTTATAGGGCAGCTACCTGCAGGCTGCAGCATACTATTGTAAACGGAAATGTTTTTTTTTTTTTTAACTTATTAGCTGGTAATTAATAAGATGACATGATTACCTTTCAAATCCCTAAAACTATACAATTAGACAAACCATGTACAATAGGCAAACCCACACAAACAAAACACGATGATTTCCCCATATCATTATTATACACGACTAAGAGTTTAATACCGTAAATAAAAACTAATTGTGCCAGTGGTTAGTAGTACCAAGGCCAACTCCTGTAGCGAATAAATCAGGACAAAACGCCGGAGCCTCCTCGCAAAAATATAACTGAATGAATGGGGAAATCGGGTGAGGAGTCATCCATCCAACTGATCCACGCACATGCCCTGTAAATAGTGCCAGAACGTGTGAAGGAAAAAGGCAAAGTTCGAGACCTCACGTATGCAGACACCCCCTTGGGAGCCTCACCCGCCATTGTCAGGCGTGCGACCCGGGGCGACCAACGGATTAGTCAAGTATGATTGGCTGAAAGATGCCATCTCACCGCTGGTGGGACCTGCTTGGATACCGTGGCTGGCGACCAAAAAAAAAGGCAAAGTTCACTTTCATGGAAACCGACACGACAGCAGACCATACGTCCCTTTTGTTATGTTACATATCTTATACCCTCCCGATTATATAAGATATAAATTTTAAGTTTATAATAAAATTGTGTATCACCTCGTACTAGCTCAAATTCTTAGGTGAAACAAGACTCAGTCTCTTATAAGATTAACGAACAACAATATAATATATGAATGTCTTAATCATGATAGTCTAATATAAGCCTAGAGCTCAATTGACGGATCTTTTCTGATCCGGCAACAACATTTTCACAGCACACATTGACAACTCAAATAAATCAATTATATTTCAGACACACACTAATTATGATGATTTTTTTTTCAAAAAATTATCCCAAGCATTTTATCTCTGGATAGGCGAATTATGATATGGTAAGCCACAAGATGATGAGCACGATCATTTGTTAAACTTAAAAGTCCATGTTCAACTAAGCATGGACATGGACACTGAATTGCAGCTGACAGACACATTAATTACAATTGGAGAGTATGAAACGGTGTTAGTACGTACCAAAAGCATTGTGTTAATGGAAAATTATTTAGCCATGACCTGACCTGACCTGACCTGATCATGAACTCCAAGAGGTCTGAGTAATTAATATATGGCATCCAATGTGATCTGACTGCTTTTTGCCTCACTCACTCACTCACTAATTAAATAGACTATGGTATCTTGGTAGTTGATATAACCCATACAGTTTAATTCTTAATACAACATTTTTTTACAAGCAATAGATCAGTTGTAAATTAATAAGCAAAAGGGCAAACATCAAAAGTCTAAAGTCCATTCTCCCTTGATTGTTTACCTAGCCTACATAATCTGTGGGCCTTCTTAACAAACTCTCTATTGACCCACTTTACAGTGCAATCTTCAAAGGAAGAGGCTAAACTAAGTATATTTTTTTCTTAATGACTTAGTTTCCCAGGGAGTATGACTTGGGTTTGACAGAAAATGAACAAAATTCAGAGAATCACACTTAATAAAAATATTTCTCCACCATTTGGTTGAATCAATAGACAAGGCCAGTTGCACAATTTTGGCTTCTATGTGGGTGGCAGAAAAGCCACTACTCGTTGGACCAAGTTAAGAGAAAGCCTTTCGAGTTCCTTGCCAAACCCGCCAGGCATGTTCTTTCTTCACTGAAGGCAGCATCTGTGCAAACACTAATCAAACGTTCCTCAATTGCTATGTCACCAATCACCAGCTTGTCTTGATGATTTCAGCCCTCCCATTCAAATAATGGTTTTTCTAGCCTCCGAACATAATGTACGTTGCTATGCTCTTTGAAACATTTATCTAATCTACTCAAAAAGACATATAAATTAGGCTTCTCATGAGCATGTAATACGTTATTCCTATAGTATAACTAATAAAGCAATAGAATAGCAAATAACTGAAAATTGGTAAAATTGGTCAAAGCTACTCTAAGATGTTGTTGTGGAGAATAAATGAAGTTTGCAACCTTTAAACTAGATGAGCAAAAAATGTTTGTATGCCATAAAGTCCATTGCGATTCCCTCCAAGCAACATGATAGAAAATGTAGTCCCTAAATAGGTGATCTACTCTATCGGAGCTGGCCTCACACAAGCAGCATAGGTCCTAAGTGTTAGGCTAGAGGAGGATTGCATTCGCAAATCTCCAAAGTAAGATTTTCAATTCTTAATACAACATGTTTGTGCAGGCAGATGAATCATCATCATATATTACGTATGGTATGCTTGAATCAAAAGGAATGGATTGGAATGAATATTTTAATTTTTCATTTCATATACTTCACTATATTACACTCTTGAGAGTTGTTAAATACATTCCATTAGAAATAGATTTTCTTCTCATCTTAATGGAATGGATATTTCTTGGGAGTTTTCATTCCACCTCTCTCAAATTCTATTACCTTTAGAATACTAGCAAGAAACGAAATGGATGGAAGGAAATGAACATTTTAACTTTTCATTTCATATAGTTTTCTTAATTGCACTTTTGAGAGTTTTGTTTACATTCTATTAAAATAGATTTTCTTCTGGGCTTTGGTGGAATGAGAATTCCCTAAAAAGAGTTTGGGAATGATCATTCTATCACCTCGCACAATTATATTCTTTCATTTTTTTAAAAAATAAACTCAAAAGATTACTATTTTTTTTGTGTCACATTTGATTCTATTAAAAAAAATACTGTTTTCCAGTTAAAATCTTTTTTGCCCCTACATTTTTATTCGTTATTCAAAGACATATATTAAAGGAAATCAAATAATAGAAATGCTATCCTATTTTTATTGTTATGTAATGCATTCTATGGAGAGGAGAGAAGAAAAGA
Source organism: Lagerstroemia speciosa (assembly GCA_037672795.1). NCBI lineage: Eukaryota > Viridiplantae > Streptophyta > Magnoliopsida > Myrtales > Lythraceae > Lagerstroemia > Lagerstroemia speciosa. Next base: position 8,079,837 of record CM075288.1, read on the forward strand.
ATAGGCAAGACTAGAGAGTTGCGTAGTAGGGCCTTTCGGCCATCGTGTTTCGGATGAGATCGACTAAAGCGTCAATTTTGGGTGGCTGCTAGATTAAAAAAGGACAACGGACCTTAACTGAACGGAAGGGCCCATTCCCACATGCCATTGAAGACATTCAACGTCACCTCTTACTTTCGTTTTCTTGCTACAACCATTGCCTAAAAAGAATATCGGAGGAAGATGGAGAATAAATGGTCTAACACTTGTAAAAAATGGGACCGGGACCTCTTGATTTCTGGTAGAGAGCAATTAATGCGACACACTAATCCCCTTTTACTCCTTTTATTAAAGCCAAGGAATTCAAACTACTCCAGTATTGTTAATTGTCCAAGCAACTAACATGACAAGCCCTCCTCGGGTATTTCAAGTTTGAGTCGACAGGCTTCCTGACCGTAATATTAAATATAGTAACAAACTTGGATTCGGTTCATGTCTCAGAGATAGCATACGATTTTACTTCCTGGGATGTCTGACTGGAACACTGAATGAGCCTGCAAAGGAAATCAGATTTTTAGCTTAGGAATCCATAGCTTTCCATAATTTATGCCACTATTTGTCTGGAGGATACTCGTCAACTCCCTCCCGGGACAGACCATCCCATGGGCCACATGAAAAATATCATCAACAATAATGCATGCTACGCGCTTTATTATGAACTTGGCATTCCTTCTGAAGACGACAAATCCACATAACTTGTCCGTCCAAATTTCTTGCAGATAGTAGGACGAGTCATGGGAATCAGGCTTGGTTCGACCTAGAAGAAAGAACTCAGACTCTTCTAATGCACCTTGATGGATACATGGAAGCGATAAATCAAGTAATCACAACGAAGAACAGAAAGACAAGCATACATACCTGGACTTGACAACACTCTTTACCTGTTGCATAACTGACCTGAAAAATCCATGTAACTTTAATTGGGCAACGCACAAGTGTAGCTGTATCAAGTAGCAGCTTGCTTTGATTCATGCAGTAATATTAACTGGAAAAGAGATGTCCTTATTGTTCACTGGGACATGCTCTGACAATAGCCAAGTCCATTGCGACTTGGGAGCCAACTGGCTTCAAGTTGCATACATATATATCCCCACATATAAGCACGTTTCTTCACTTGATGTACCGACCATATAGATCATCCTAGTCATCAAAAAAGTAGTTCACAGAAGGCACATTTTCTTTGTGTTATATCTTCCACAGTTGCAGCTCAATTATGAAAAAATAAAAATATATTGTAATATGCATTGATTACTCCAAATATCACAATTATTAGCCTTCCCTATAAATTGGGCACCTCTCCTTCCTTCTCATCAAACCAATTAGCCCCTCTAATAAAAGAGATAAAAGAAAGAAAGGGAGTCTATTAGAGAGATGGAAGGGCTCAGTTCTAGGAAAAATTTGGCTACGGCCCTCATTTTTCTTATAGCCTACTTTTTCTATGCATGCTTAGATGTTCATGCAGACACAAGGTTCAACACTGAGTTCATAAGAACATCATGCAGCAGGACAACTTACCCCAGGCTCTGCTTCAACTCCCTCTCAAGGCACGCAAGCCTTATCCAAACAAGCCCTGAACTCCTTGCTGGTGTCGCCCTCAATGTCAGCCTGGATGCTGCCCGTTCCACAACAGCAATGATGGTGAAGCTGTCTCGAACCCAAGGGATGACACCCAGAGAGGTTGGGGCCATGAAGGACTGTGTGGAAGAGCTTGCTGATTCAGTGGATGAGCTCAGGAGATCTATTGAGGAAATGGATCAGCTCAGGAGAACTGCTAACTTTGGCCTCGTCATAAACAACATACAGACATGGGTAAGTGCTGCCTTAACAGATGAGACTACATGTTCCGATGGGTTCACTGGAAAGGTGATGAATGGTAATGTTAAGAGTGCCGTGAGAGGCCAGATTTTGACTATAGCGCATCTTACTAGTAATTCTCTAGCTTTAATCAATAGCATCGCCTCCATTCATAGTTAGATAAAAGCATTTTTACTTGAATGAAAAGACTCGTAAGATTGGCTAGCTGCATTTTTGCTTGTTTACGTTTAAGATATTTTCACAGTAATATAAGGATTGTGTATGATATATCTCTTGTTACCGTGTATCTCTTTTTAAACTTGGCAATGAAACTGTTATGTTCTCAGCAAAAGTTGGTCATAGTTTTTGCCGGAGTTTACAATGATTTCATTTTCACACCTTAACAAAAACTGCTGACAAAGTTGCAGTCCATGGACAGACAAGGAACAAACTGACCTCTGATGTAAGTTCATCCTTAGAGGAGCAGTACAAGAAGTTGAAGGATCATTTCGACTGACGAAACTGTCCTGGAAATAAACAGCTAACTTTAGCAACAATAGGAGAATGAAAGTAAGGCTGTAGTGAAGGGGAATACAGACTGCATAAAAATCTGGGGATAATAATCAGGCCATCAAACAATTATTTGAATGACACCAGGTGAAAGAGCAACTAAAACATCAACCGGGCCTTCAAGTTTTAAGCAGATGGAAGAACTCTAGAGTGACCCTACAAATTTAGTAACTTATAAAGAAAAGACTACTAGTAAATCAAGAAAGTGCCAGGAGACTGTTAAGGGAGAACTCTGCAATATGGAAGCAAAAAAGTAAACAGCAGCAGTAAGAACCACTTAGTCTTCCTAAGATTTGCTAGCTGGTCATTCCAGATGGATGTCCCATATCCTCTCCTACCAATTCCCTTCAGTTTGGTTTGTTCCAAATAAGGAACCGAGCATCCAAAGTGAGAGACTAACGTACTGTTTGACAGTTGATCAATCTTGTGGATGTACCAAACACTCAGATTCGCTACCCGTCATCTAGAGTTGCATCATGTATATTCTATACTGCATTATCTATGGACGGTTAAGCAAACATGATAACTAAAAAATGCTGACACAACCCTTACCAGAATATGGGGATATCCTTCAACAGTCGCCGACCAGCAGCTTCAGCACTACTATCTTCAAAAGCTCTAGGACTGTGTACATGAAGAGCCACCTTGGTGCCTCCATTACTCCTCCAGGTTGGTCTACCTGGGATTGCACTAACCATGGCCAGAGCACATTCATACTACGGAGCGTAAAAGATTTACCGGCCCGGAGCATTGTCCACGAACAGAGTCAAATGGAAAGGCTGCCATGCCATTACAAGAGCCACTGAAGCATCACAAATCACAGTGGGCATTTTCAGAGCTCACACATCTTGGTTGCCAAGGGACTTTGATCTAGATTTGAAGGATTCTATTTGTTTATACTTCATTAATTCCAACGAAATCATTATTTACAGTTTCACACTTTTCATACTTCATCAAGCTTAGTGGGGGATATAGCAGTACATTAATTTACAGAGCTGAGCAGATGTTCATGTTTGTAAGTGTTTTTCCCTTTTTATGGCTGAACATGCAATAGTACTTATAATTTTCAATATACAACAGAAAGCAAATTTTGGGTCTCACGAATCTAAGCACAGCGGCACAGTTTCTCTAAGAAACACGCTCCCTGTCCTTGTATACATAAATATTTCCTGACAGACAGCAATACAAGGTTCTGCAACAACTGTAATTGAACAAGAATAACAAAGGAAAGAAGGCTAAATAGGAGGACAAAAGGATGAATCTTAACATCCCCATGGTAGACCAGCTACACCATTTCACTGAATTTATATACATATCAATGAGCCCTACTGGACATTTTGGATGAAAAACTATAACTTGCAAGAATCAACTAAATCTTTGACTATGAACTTCTCCCTTAAATACAGATACGAGCTTCATGAGACATATCAAAGTGAACAAGCATACTTGTCTATAATGGGATAGGTCTCGAGAAGCTTATTCACACAGTGGCAATGAGAGGATCTGTTCACAGCAAACCCTGCACAATTTGAAGCATTACTGAATGCAGACTGAGTTCTGCTATAGGAATACTATGGATGTGACAGAAAATGAGGATACTGCAGCCCAAGCAGAAACTCATCGAAAGGAAAAAATCCTATCATAAACTTGAAATCCAGTTACTCATGGAGTTGCATCAACTTGGATAAGAAAAATGTCTGGCAACAACCTCAGAAGATAATCCAAGGTTTAGGAGATAAAATTAAAATAGGATTCCACCAGCATGAAAGCTTCATATAGCATCGCTGCAAGTAACAAAATTGCACTGCCATTTGCCAGTGCAACTTGAAGCTGTAGCAGTTTTCTTTTTAATTAAATTTCTTTGTAATTTACTGCATGAGTTTTTATTCTCTTTATAGCTACTGTATTTAGTTCTACTTCATGTGGCTCCTATGAGGGACAAAACAAGCTACATGCAGTGAATTTTAAAGGAACTCAAAAAAAAAAAAAAGAGAGAAGAAATACCTGAGATTAATATGAAACACGGTGACAGAATATCTTGAAGTCCCAGCCAATTTATGCCACAACCTGTAGCAAAAATCCAGGCACAATAATATTATTTCTCCCATATTAATATCAAAAGAACACAACTGTTGATATTTACACCGACAACCAACCCCCCCAATAACAAGAAAAAGAAAATTAAAATAACAACAACAACAACAACAACAATAGCAATAACAATAATAATAATAATCGCATTTGTAGCAGTACCCAAACCTTGCACCAGTCCTGTAATTATCTTCTTTAATCAGAAATAACAATTTATTGAAAACATACAAAGGAGCCATGAGGTGAACACTGAAAATCAAATCAGAATGAAAGTTACACAACTGATCCGAAAAATTCTTCAAGCCTAAGAGATACGTGGCTTCATTGAATGAATAATAGGAATTTCTCCAGCTCATTGTCTCAGATTAGCGAAGCACCATGGATCTAAATGGTGAAATTTATGACGAAGAAGGCACAACTTACAAATAGATTTAGAACAAAAAAAAAAGTTCAAAAGGAAGAAGAATTACCGTGTAGTTGTTGCAGCAAAAAGAGCAATTCCATTTTGAAACCATAGAGCTCAGCATTGGAGACTCTCGATTATTCCTGTTAAGATTCCTGATACTCATCAGTCAGATAGCTCTATTGTTTCATTTCAATGGACAAGGATCAAAGAACAAACCTAAAAAAGAATGTGCTTTCTCAAGGCCAGCTGGACATCTCTGAAGCTTCTCAGATTTAAAAAAAAAATTCCACCTTAACAAACAGGCATCTTTGTGGCTTCACTAAAAGCTGAGTGAGAATCTTCACCTCCCGATCGAAAACCTGACTCAATCAAGAGCCTCTCCACATCCTTATTGATAGACTTTCCTCTCTTCACCAAGAAATCATACAGCATTTGAGCCTGACCTATCATTCTATCTCTGCATAGGTTATGAAGCAGCCAACTCCGAGTTTTGTGGTTGGGAATGAACCTAAGGGAGATCATCTCTTCAAACACTCTGAAAGCATCAACATTCAGATCAGAAGCACAAAGCTTCCTCAGCAGAATCTCGTAGGAGGATTTGCTCGGAAAGAAACACCTCTTCTGCATTGCAAGATAAAGGGATAGTGCATCCACTAACCTCTGTGATTCACAAAGGCCCTTTATCAGAGTATTAAATGCGATCCTATCTGGAGAACAACCTTCAGCATTCATTCTGTTGAAAACACTCACTGCATGATCAATTTCTCTTTTATGAATGTGCCCATCTATAAGAATAGTGAAGGTCACCTGATTGGGAGATAATCCCTCTACCTGCATCAATTCAAGATGATGATATGCTTCCTCCATCATATTCGCTCGACAGAAACCCGAGATTAAGCCATTGTATAAGTACAGGTTGGGCATGAACTTGTTGTCTTTGACTTTCTCCAACAGTTTCAATGCAAAGGACTTCATTTCTTTTGGAGAATTACCAGGAAATTTCAAGCAACTTGGCTCAGGAACGAAACTCTTGTGCTGAAGCAAATAAAACAGCATTTCTCTTGCCCTGGCAGATGTCTTATTTATGAGATCCCACCTTTTCCTTACACCAGTCATGTGTCTACATACCCCGCTATAGAGTACAATATATGTTATGAGGTCACACTCAATCTGGTTCCTGCACATCAAATCAACTATCCTCAAGGCGAATTCAAATTCCCCCACCCTCAAGAAGTGATTGATGAAAGAGGTGTATAGCACTTTGTTCGGCTCAATGCCTTCCTCAATCATCTGATCAAGGTAATGACAGCCCTTCTCTGTCAGGTTCTTCTTCACAAAGCCACTTATTAGTGCTGTGTAGCAATATGAACTTGGCCGAACAGAATACTCCACCATCCTATCAAACAGTTCACCTGCTTCACGAAGCCTCCCAATCCTGATATATGCATTGATCATCGTCATGAACACAATCTCATCAGGGTCCACACCAGACTCGACCATACTCTTAAACATATCTTCTGCCTCAAAGACCCTCTTGTTCCTGCCTAAGCATCCTATCAAGGCATCATAGATGGCAACATCAGGCTTCAAGCCCTTCTCACTCATCTGATCTAAGATATTGTAGGCCAAATCCAATTTCCCCTGTTTGCAAAGCTCACTCATCAGTATCAAGTAAGTCTGTAAATCAGGAAGAACAGCCTTTTCTTGCATAAAGCAAATCAAAGACTCGGCATCCCCAAAGAGACCATTTTGACACAGACACTTTAACAAAGAATTGTATGTGAACAATAGAGGCTTAGCGCCGAAAGCAATCATTTTGTTCAAGAGAAGGAAAGCATTGTCCATCTCCCCAGTCTCACAAAGGGCACTGATGCATATCCCAAATGCAGTACTAGCTAACTTCAGGTTCTTTCTGGTGATAATTCCCAGCAAAGACTCGATATTGTGCCCCGAATCCTCAAGAAGATCAGGAGGGTCACATTTGCACCCATTCACGGCAATAGCCTGCAACATCATGAGGGCAAGTCGAATCTCCTCCCCCTTCGGACACATCCTCATTATGACGAAAAATAAGAGATGGTCAGGTAAAATCCCTCGGTCTAACATATTCTTGCACAAATCACCTGCTTCTGATAGCCTGTTCTCCTTGTACAAAGCAGAGATCAAAGCTGTGTAAGAGTGGACACAAGATGATAAGTTCGGATCAACCATGTTATTAAGCAAAGTTAATGCACAGTCCACTTCCCCTTCCTTGCAATAGTTGGTAATCATGATATGATAAGTCACTGCATTCGGAACAACCTTGGAGTCCAACATTTGGTTATACAATGCCCAGCCTTTATCAAATAATCCCAGCTTCCAGAACCCATAAATCAATGTGTTGTATGTGTAAATATCTGGCTCACATCCTACTTTCAGCATTTTCAAGAAAACCCGAGTAGCCATCTTCACCATCCTATCCTTGGTGTACTTATATATAAGATATGTATGCATTGTCCTATCGATGAAAAATCCTTCAGATTCCATGTCTCCCGACAGCAACTCTGCATCAATAACACGACCTCTCTTACACAAACCATAGAACAGCGATTTGTATTGGTGCAGAGTAGCAGAAAAGCCCCTTCCCCGCATTATATTGAACACTTCAAATGCCTCATCAAAGCATCCCTTAGAGCATAACTTATTTATCAATAAGTTATAGCACCAAAGCCCCATGGGAATTCGGAGGCTGGCTATCCCAACAAAGTAGTCAAATGCCTCCAAAGCCATCCCTTGAGCACAAAACTCCCTGAGAATTGCATTACAGGCTGCCTTAATCGGAACAGAGTCCAGCGCAATGATCCTATCAAAATGAGCCCTCGCCTCCTCAATTTTACCTAACTGGCAGAAGCAAATCACCATAGAGTTCAATATACGCATATTAGGATCAAAACCTCTCGCAATGACATTTTCAAGGTAGAGAGCTTCGGCCATTTGGGGCTCACTACATCGCACCAGCTTCTCTAAGAGAGCACCAAAGCCGTTCAAATCAAGACGCAGCCCCCGGAAAGTAACATAATTTGCAGCTGAGATTGCATCGTACAATGAATGAGACTTGGAGATGATTGCTCGGATCAAGAGCTGTGCGGAGGGAAACAGACCCTTTAGAATCAGCTGGTCTATTAATGAGAAGCACAGGGACTTATTGTCGCTGGGGACAGTATCATTGCAAATTGAAGTAGGAGGTGGGTCTAATGGAAGTGTACAGGTTGCCTTTCTCTTCCTAAACAGCAGAGAACAAGCAAGATTCCCTCTTTTGAGCATATTACAGCAATCAAATTATGGAGACTTCCGAAAGAGGATTTGCATCTTCCGAAACCCCTCCCTCCACCAAAAGAGAAACAATATCCCGAAAAAAATTCAAGCAATGATTAGAGAAAATTATACAACACTCACAGAGGATTACGGTTGACCGTGGTGCTCTGAGGAGGCGAGCCTCGGAGAAGACGGTGAAAGAAGCGTTAAACCCTTTGCACTTGAGGGTTTAGGAAAAACAGCACCCTCGGTCCCTGAACTTTGGTTTTTCTTCATGCGGTCCCTGTATTTAAATTTTTCAATCAAGCCTCAAACTTCTATAGTTATAAAATAGGTTCTGTATCTTTTCAATAGTTTTGATTTTTCCACTGCATGGATATGAAGTGGAAAATGTAGCAATTGACAACAGAAGCAACTCGAGATCAAAATATTATTATTTCATGCATTTGGTATTTCTTTGATTTTAGAGTTATCAATTTACTGATATATTAATTCAATTTGTACTTTGTTATGGTGAGATGGAACCACTAAAAAATTTCTCCAAGTATGTGAAATGTGGCAGATGGCAGGTTTCTGGGAAAATTTTAAATTGAACTTGCTCTTCTCTCTTTAGTTTGTTTCCTGCGCTTCTTGGCACCTCATGTTACATTGGCCCTTCAACGACTCATCTAGAACATGGCAATTGTTCCTTTCTAAGATGTCATCACCTTCGTGTAGCAGAAGCAACATGGACAGAGTAAGGGCCATTGCCTCCAAACGTCTAGCTCAATGAGTAAAATATTAAAGAGAGTATGAGATTATGCACTCTCTGGCTGGAGCAAGGTAAATTCACAGACTAACAAAAATAGAAAGAACGGCTATTTGATCTAGAATGTTGAATTCCTTGTCAGTTAAAAAAAAACATTTGACAACACTTCAAATCAGAAAGGAGGGACATAAAAAACACCAGATAATTGAAGTGGAGAAAAAAGCATGAGTGGTACAAAAAGTTTCATTAATATTATAATATGATATAAAATCTTTAAAATATTATAAAATTTTTGAAAAGTTGGCACAGATAGTATAAATAGTTAATTATTTATTAACACTATTAACTGCTGGTGATGTGATGCCTATGTGACACTGACCTGGATGTTGACTTGAAAAATTGAATGACACGACAAAAAAATTGAAAAAAGGGCACTAATAGTAGAAAAAATATGGCTAATATTACAATATGGTACAATTTGTTAAAACATTATAGTATAGTACAACACTTTTATATTTTTATTACACTTGTATTTATTGGCAAATAAAATCTTAAGTCTATCCATCTACCTTTTGCCTTCACACACTCTCATATGTCGTGATTATCAATAGTCAACTTTATAATAATCTTCTTAATGTCAATATTCTTTAGAGAGTACAGAGACTAAGGCCATCATGGTGGTAATTGTAAAGGTCAGATGGTCATAGATATCGGAGAATATTACTTGGCTTAATGTTCCTCTAATACTTAAGTTAAGAATTATTGTATACAGTCAATCTGGTGATATAAATTAAGTATTAGATATTGTTTTTGTCATTAGGACTTAAAATTTATAATCTTAATTTTTAGAAACTCTTTTGGATTAAAATTTTTAGTTTATTGACATATGCATTTTACATATTATCAAAAATAATAAGTTATTGATGGTAATCACTTCAATGATCATTCTTATAGTTATGATATTATATCAATGATGGTGACAATGATGGTAATGATAATGTGTTATTGAAAACTTTAGACTTTTCAACAAAATAAAATAATAATACAAATTTAAATATTTTATACAATTCTATAATATTTTGAAGATGTTGTATCGTATTTTAATATTATCCAAACTTTTTGTACAATTGGTGCTTTGTTCCTAGGTTTTTACTATTATATCATTTAATTTTTTAAGTTAACAGTCATGTAGATACCACGTTAGCAGTAACGTAAGTAGTTACTAACAACGTTAATAGTTAATTAACAGTTTGTATCATCAATGTCAACTTTTCGAAGATTTTGCACTATTCTGTACAGTTTGAAGATTTTGTACCACTAATACTTTTTTCCTAATCGAAGTGTCTATAAGCTAGAAGTTTCCAAACCTCTAAAGCCTGTCCAAATACCTGTCCTAAAAGGCTAAAACTGCAATGTAGCTCATTGAGAAAGTCAACATGAAAAGAACACATGCAAACCCTCCCACGCTGAATCTTGCAATCCTTAAGCGTCGAATAAGTACATCAGCCATTGATCACCCCAAAAGAAAAAGAATAAGTTTATCAGCAAGGAATGAAAGAAGAAGCTAAGAGGGCCATCAGAATTATCAAGCGTAGCCGTAAGTTTCCAGGTACGATAGAGATCGCGGCTGAGTGCTGTTGGGGCCTGAAGAAAATTTAAAAAATTATAAAGTAAGACACGAACCATGAAATTCTGAGAGAAAATAGAGGAGAATGGGGGGAATGCCGTGCTCCTGCAAGCTTGCAAGGGTCCCACAGTAGAGAACAATATCGGGTGGTGCCATCTCCGTTTTACCATTTTCCAGGATTCACAATTCTCATGTAGGTTTCTTGCCCGAGATACCATTTGACAAGATTCTCTGCTCTTATATTCCGCACTCCACGACTGTCGAGTGAAATGAACACGGCAGTCCAACCCCCAGGATAAACCTGTGCATGAAATGTGGAAAACTGAGTACGTCATCCAACTCAAAATTATGTCAGGAATAACTCTTCCAAATTCATACATGACCATCCATACCACATAAGCAAAACTTTGTACTCACATTACAATGCTCTGGCATTCATTAAGATGAAACAAGGAAAGTAACCTGTGTTGTGGCTCGCAAAATGGCATCCTATCGATTGTACAAACCTCTGCTGTTCTCTGTCCACTCACCATAATCCATCCTGTATCAGGTGATCAACAACAATATTAAAAACCATAACAACAGGCATGAAGATAGGAAATGAAGCTGAACTATAGCTTACCCAACCACAAAAAAGGAGTAACATCTATATGGAAGCTCTGGATTGTGGTATCATTGTTCTGAGATACAACCTCAATAAATCCCTTGCACGTAGCATTGATCAAAGATATGTCTGTCCTGGGCAGCTGATCAAGTGGCTTCCTTGGAAAGTCCAGCTTATAGACTCCCTTCGCATTATGCTGATCAGCAAACCACACTGGAGTTGTCAGATTGTGGAACGAGATACCGTTAAGTGTTGCTCTAAGTTTCCCATCAATTTTCAATGGTGGTACAGCTTTCAAAAGGTATGTATCTGTCACATTAATCAAACCATGGTGAAAAGAGCCCTGAGGATTTGGTCGAGCCCCACTTAACGTCACATTTTGCCTGAGCAATGTGAATATAAAGATAAGAAGAAAAGAAGTGTTTAAGAATGTCCGTTCCGTTACATTCAATGAAGTAATTCCCTCAAGTCAATCAGATTAAAAAAAAACATTAATTACTTGCGACTAGGGTAGGCAAAGTAACTGGAAGGAACATTATCAACCTTTAACTCATGAATTGAAGATGCCTGAAGAAATCAAGTGAACAAAATGATGTGTAAGACAGTGTGAGGGTGTACCTGATGGATTTTGCTTGATTCGTAGACATTGTTTTGTCATAGACGTCATTGGGCGGGTCGGGCAGAGGACCACTTGCAGGTCCTTTTGAATTAGAGTAGTGTAAGACAGCAACACCAGAAACCCTTTGCCAATGTGATACATGAACAAACCTTGCACTAGCCACAGTGTAGTAGTCACTCCTTGCATTTTGATCCATTGTAACTAAAAAGGAGTATTAGTGCCCAACATGAATATCAAAACTCGTATTTGCTGCACTGTATAATGACCTTCTGCTTCCACTAAGACAAGGTTATGATTCTGAATCCTAAAATTCAAACTAGTGAAAGTACCAACATTGTGCACTCGAAATTGATAAGTTTTCCCTGCAAAATAAATGATTGAGTTAGTTTGCCTCTCATTCAAAAAAAAAAAAAGGCAAAGTGCATTCTGTGCAAAGCCAATTTATGGACCAGATGATGAAGCACATATTTGAGCAATATTATACTAGTTAGTTAGTAGTGGCATTAAGAAGGAAACTTCCATTAACTGCTATAACCTGCAATCAGAACAGCAAATGTGAACTATTAAACCACACTAGATTCTTCTCCCCAGCAATTTACCAGCTTCTTATCCCCAGCAGTTTACCAGCTAATGGATGATTTTTAAGAGCACGGGATTAATGAAATGCATGTGCTCGCTTGGCGAGTTGATCTCCATTGCTGAACCTTAGCAGCCACCTCTGCAACAACTAGCCTGCTTAGCAGTAGCCCCGAAACTAAAGCTGACACCATCAGCATAACAAAAACCGCAGTCCAGTTCTTTTCTGAGATATAGCCAGTTAACAACGGACCCAAGGCAGCACCCATTGAACCCGTCCCGTTTATAATTGCGGTCACTGTTGCTACGGCCTGTGAGTTCCCCTTCAAAGATTCATGACTCCCTAAGTCTGCCGAGACAACTCCTGTTATTAGAGCATCGGACCCATTCAAGAGCATGCCTGTCATGAACATCAATATGATGTTGACGGGCAAGGACACGCATCCGTAGCTTCGGTAAAGGATGAGGGAGGGAATCACACAGTAAATGAAGGTTGCGACTGTTATATAGTCGGTTGGAGACGTGGCCTGCTAGTATCCCTGCTAATGCTCCACCGACATCAAATAGTGTTGATAAGTTCCCTGCTACCTCTCCCGATAGATACTCTCCCGCTACGGCTGCAAAACGGTAATAAAGAAATTAGTTTTATTTTCTGAGGTTGCATTCATTTCAAGAAAGGGACGCGTTGATTTTCGAGATTAAAAAAAATATTCAGATTAAAAAAAACTGATATCAAATTTCTGTAACAAGCGGAATTACGCTGTCAGCTGAATTCTAACCATGAGTCTCACATAAGCTACAGCTGCTATATATATATATATATATATATAATGGAATGAGACCGAACCCAAACATACCGGTGTGGCTAATATAGAAAGGCAACCAGTAGAGGAACGTGGAAATAACCAATTTTGTGAAGAAAAAGGCAAAGTGCGAAGGGCATAACTCCGGGGATCCTGCATGCTTCTAAGGACCCAACAGTTTCCTCATCAACCTCTAGATCCGATCTCAATAGAGACTGTCCAACTTCTTCATCACAATCTCGATTTTCTGATCTGTCTTCGACACGTTGGTGACTGACCGGCAGAATCAGGAAAACTATTAGACCGAGGAGCATCATGACAGGACCCTGCACAAGGAGTGAGCAGCCCCACCCGTAACCTAATAGAGCTGAAGTCACAAGAGCACTAGCAATGTCCCTGACAGAAGTGTTAGCGTGCCACACTCCCATAATAAGCCCTCACTTCCTTTTTAAGCAACATCGTTCCCCAAGCAATGAAGATCCATCGGAACCATTGAAAGGGGACCACCCACTTTCCGTTTCAGCCCGGTGTCTATGGACACGAACTGGGGTTAGATCTGGGGAGAGAATGAGGTTGCTGCCCAACGACATTGCCAAAGATTCTGTGGGATCCAGTGCGCTCTTCAGTATGCTCATTGCTTTGCCAGTGGCACAGAAGCTCTCGTAGGCAAAGAAGGTCAGGATTAGCACAATGGCTCGGTTCGTCTGGAGAGGAATGGGAGCTTTCTTCATGCATTCCAACAGTCGAATCCCGATAGGCTTCTGATAATAAGGCAAGGAATCCATCGATTATATATTATGAACTGGTGCAATCAAGCGAGTGCAAGTAAACAGGCAACGAAAAGGATATCTGGTATCAGGTTCTATATATATATATATATATATGGAAGGTGGTTGAGGACAGGATCCTGATCCTATAGGATCTCCCCCCTTCCAAATCGGACGTGAAAGTTTCCTTTCATCCGGCTCAAGTAATTACACCAAATAAAAAAGGAGTTTTCGCTTTCAAATTCTCGAAAAACACCCCAAGACCCACATCTACTCCTTACTCAAGTTAGCAGTAAAGACCAAGCAACATTTCATTGATTTATTCTTTTTTTCCTTTTCTTTAGATTTTTTGTGAATTCTTTATTCAAATTTAGATTACTACATAAATGAAATGTTAAATTCTTGAGTAGTCTACTTCCCTTTGAACGATGAAGCCCCTTAAGTTAAGTTAACATCCAATTGGCTACGTAAAAAAAAAAAAAAGAAAGAAAACATCACTAATTAATGCCATCAACAGTCCCATGTCCCTCATGCCTCTTGTTAAATTTTCCTCTCTGAATAGCAATATAGCATGCACATATACCACGAGGTGGAACGTTGACGCTGCACCTGCTTTCCTGGTCCCACAGGAGAGTGGAGAACACCCGTCCTTGCTCAAATCGTCGCCCTTCCATTGAGTCCCGCATTTCGGTTCAACAGTTGGGACAGGATGGCCTGTACTCTATGGGAATGAACGTCATTTCTACTTTTTTTTTCTTTAACATTTTTTTGGGTGGTTGCACTTGATGTCTATAAATTGAATGGATCAGACTAATTTCTATTCAAGGTTGGTTAGTAATAGTGTATTGAGTGTCAAAACTCTTACAATTATAAATTTTCTCAATTCATAAAACTTATAACTTAAAAAGATGTAAAACTATCATAATCAGTATATTTTAATTTTTTATTACTTTTTATTATTCCATTTCATTCCTTTGTTAATGAATATATATAAACCTTGTTACATTTAAATCTTTTTGACATAAATTGAAATAAAGAAGCACCCGATTTATTATAGTGATGTAAATGTTTTTGTTCAAATAAATTCCTTATGAATTACAACCTTCAGGGGGCGCCATTGTTCAAAGGGAAGTAGACTACCTTTTTTCGATGGTAAGGGAGATTCATAAATCTCATACAACGATAGGAAATAAAATAAAATAAAGAGATACATAACTATCACAATGATGATCAAACTGATAACATCTAAGTTATGAGTCGAAATCTTGTACCACTAGACAAAAACCCTTCTTCTACTTAAAAATTTTATTATGTGCATGAAATGCATTTTGCTTCTTTTTTTCGTAAATAACTTGATGGTTATCACGGTGTCTTTCTCACCATGTCGTCAATTTTGTTAAAAAACGGTCACCCCTATACATGCAGATGATATAATTATTTATTAGATAAAATATGCCGAGGGATAATAATTAGAATAATGCACAAATGGTTGAGCACTCTTACCACACCATATCGACATAAAAATGATTACAAATTAGTGTTTAGTATTAAATAAAAAATAAAACGAAATAAAAAGGATTAGGGGATGGGACACCTGAATGAAGAGGAAAGTTATCCATACTTACCGAAATTCAAATGATTATATCTCATAATAATATAACATAAAATAGAAATTAAATTATTTTAATTAATAATAATTATAATAATTAATTAATTAATAATAATTTATTTACTTATTATAATTCAATTGATACTTGTACGTGTCACATAACTAAACAGGATAAATGATCGTATAATAATCTATCATACTTGCCATTCATCACTTTACTGGTCCCTGTGCGAACAACAAAACACGGGACGGTAGGACCCCCTATGATGCTACTCGCCGCCATATCTGGTCCTAATTAGTTGGACCACTTTTAATGTACTTCAAGACTTCAGGTAACACTCATTTCAGAAACTGACAAGTTTTGAAGGTGTCTCCCCACTGGTTAGCTGGGCCAGGAAGGAGATTATTATGAAGTGAGGGCCCCTATGAACAGCGGTAAGGTGTGATCATAAACGCCCATGGGCTATTGCGTTCGAGCGTTGCATTCCAAAATTTTACTTTTTAAAAATCTCTTAATAAATGTCAGTGAGTCGGTGCTCCATGACCAGTGATGAATTTAGGGAGGCGCAGGGAGCGATCGCCCCCCTGAACTCGGGAAGTTCCGAGAAATTATATGTAAATTTTACTTGATTTTATCATATTTTTATTGAATAATACATAGTTCGCATCCCCTGAATTTTTCGCCTTACTTCCCCATAGAGTTTCGCCCCCCTACAAATTTTCTAGATTCGTCCTGTCCATGACATACGAGCAGGAAGACTAAATGCCCATCCCCGTAATAACCAACACTGAAATATCACTATATTTGCTGCTTTTTTTAGTAGGCTATCACAAAGGCTTTGAGTTCAGCAGGAGAGGATAAAAGATCCTCATCTGAACTTGTCTATAACAAATACTACAGTTAATGAGTGGTGTGTCCTGCAAGTATCAAGTACAGCTCGAAAAACCTATTTTCATGAGTGCTTCGGCTTCATCTACTTTTCCAGATTCACCAAGGGCCTCGACCTGCTTCAACGGGTTTTTTATTTTCCCATCCAGCCCTGATAGTTGTTCAGATTTTTCAGGAGAAAGAGGAGCAGGTGGCAATGGTTCTGCATCTTGGGCAAGACGTTCCGTCCGATGTCTAACTTTCCTATCCAAGTCCATTAAACCACCAAAGGAAAAAAAGAACAGGATGCAAATTTATGCACATCTTGGAAAAAGAAATCTTGAAATACTTTCAAGAGTACTTACCAGTTTCTCACAAAACTGTGCAAAATTGCTCGACAAGAGCTCAGTACGACGCACACACAAAGCTCTTGGTTCGGCCGCTAAGCACCTGAGCCCGTGGGCTCGTCCAGCGTTCATGGCCTACTAATAGCGAAGAGCTAGAGCCTAAAGTAACTGGAAAATCGACCTGAGAAGCGAGGCCTTTTACTTTTACTCACAGGGAAGCTTTGGTAGGGTTCGAAGAACGAAAGCAATCGCTTTGAAGACGATGGAGCAATCAACAGGTCGGCTTGGGGGGAGATGGACTTTCAAACTCATGATTGATTTTAGTATGGTGGGCCGGGATACACTGACCGGGCTGAGACATGGACGGCCTCAGACAACATGAACCGCAAAGGTCTAAATGGGCCAAACCGGAGCCTCAGTCAATTAGGATTGCTGTCTGATTGATATGGGCTTTGTGTCTTCTATTCCTTCCCATGTATTTTGCAAGAAGCTCCCCTCCATTCTGTTTCAAAACCGTACAGATGATTATGTTTTACATGATAGATAGGGATGGTAATACATTGCCCAGCGTTTGATGTTAAGTCACTTAGGCAAATTAAATCCTTGTATGGCTACTGGGCAAAAACCGTTGTAATAGGGTTGTTACTGTTTAATATATTATTTTCATTATAAAAAAAATGTTTTGAGAGATAAAAATTATGGCACTCTTAATTAAAAAATGTCATTTTTTTGGACGAGCCTTTACGTAGATAGTAATGTTTTGAAGAGTTTGCTCCATCAGCAAAGTCGGATTATCGCAAACAATAAGAAGCAAATAGTGCTTCGAATCCAAATTGAATATATACCTTTTATGCTCTTTTTTTTTTTCCTATCACTTTCTAAAATTATGTGCCTATTTTATATAAAAACAAAATGCAAAGCTCGCAAATGTTCTTTTGGCTGGCTATACAACACCTGACCTCCAGCTCCGGCTCAACATCGGGGGATGTGAGGTGAAGTTGTCATTGAGAAGAAGGAATTTGATACAAATAATTGATTGTTCAAATCTTAACTTTTCCTGAATAACATATTTATAATTCCATCAAAGTTTTAAAATTTCTTATTCAAATTTTTTTCAATGGTGAACGGAAATATGAGCTAATGAAATTTGTAATTGAATTTATTCATTATCATAAAAAGAAAACTGTTTGTATAGTTTATATATGAATACAAAAAAGGACAAAGCATCTAGTTATTATTATTATTGTTTCGAACATCGGCTGGCTGGCTGAAATGCGCGGAAGAATTTGGTCCAACCAACCCCCCACACACACAGAGAGCGCGCTTTGGAATTATTGTATGTTATCCCCCCAAGATCTCGTGGCTCACCTTTAACATTCATTTTATATGGCCATCCTCTATTTTACCACTGAATATCTAATCTAATCGACCAGTGAACCAGTCTCGTGAGTGAGTGTTCTTCAACCCATCAAGGAACAACCACCTACTAATTGACCCTACGGATCGGATCGGCCATGAATGACTCTGTGGACAAGCTGGTGATCTTCCTGGCGAAGAGAGATGGGATCGACAAGCTTGTGAAGACCTTCCAATACGTCTCCAAGCTCGTCCACTGGCACGTGGAGGCCAACAACTCGAGCCTGGCTCAGCAGTTCAAGCAGTGGGAGGTTGCGTCGGGCCTCAGTCGCAAGGCCTTCAGGACTGGCCGATTTCTGACGGGGTTCAATGCCCTTCGCAGGGGGCCTGGTCCCACACCGACACTTGGGTTCCTGGCAGTGCTTGCCAACGCGGGGGAGATGGTCTACTTCTTCTTCGACCACTTCCTCTGGCTCTCCCGGATTGGGACCCTTGACACAAGCCTGGCACCGAGGATGAGCTTCATATCAGCATTCGGGGAGTCCTTCGGATACATATTCTTTATGATAATGGACTTCATCATGCTCAAGAAGGAACTCGATGAGGAGAGGGGGCTCGCCTGCAAATTGAAAGAAGATGAGCAGAAGGGGAAGGAAGTGGATAGGATTAAGAAGATTAGAGGGGACAGGATCATGAGGTTGATGGGGGTGGCTGCAAATTTGGCGGACTTGATCATTGCGCTGGCGGATATTGAACCGAATCCCTTCTGCAACCATGCAGTCACGCTGGGGATCAGCGGGCTGGTCTCCGCCTGGGCTGGGTGGTACAGGAATTGGCCATCTTGAAGCGAAGCAGTTAATCAATATATGTACCCATCGGTCAGTTATATTGGGCTATGGTGCATGAACAAATGCATGGCATTTCTTGTGATAATTCTTAATTATATCCACCTCTTTTTGGATTATGGACTGATAATTGTCGTCATCTCCTCCTTCCAAGCCAAGAGCATGCAGAAATGGTAAAAGTGTGTGTGCATTTTTTAATAAATCT
Source organism: Lagerstroemia speciosa (assembly GCA_037672795.1). Classification (NCBI taxonomy): domain Eukaryota; kingdom Viridiplantae; phylum Streptophyta; class Magnoliopsida; order Myrtales; family Lythraceae; genus Lagerstroemia; species Lagerstroemia speciosa. The sequence continues at coordinate 8,099,005 of CM075288.1, forward strand.
TTCGCATTCTTTAACTTTTTTTAATTACAATAATATCCAATGAGAGAGTCTTGTATTTAATGATATCACCACTTGAGAATGTCGGTAAAAGACTTACTCCATTTTTCCCCTTAAAAGAGTACTGCCCTCCTTTCCCTTTTTCACATAACTCCGGTGCAGGGGTTTAAGTGCCTGCCTTGTGGTTGAGTTCTTCCATAGGGATAGGGATATCCGCATCAGCTATAATTAAAGATCATACTATATAAGTCACAATCACATTGTGCAGTGATAAAATTAAGTATTGCTAAATCTGCGAATATTATGAGCACTTACTCGTCCTGTCAACCTATACTAGTAGATGACCGCCCTCCGCACGGAGGGTGTCATCTAGCATGAAGTGAAGAGTAGACTTATCGATATGCATAATTGGATGAGTTGATCAGAAAATAAGGTTGTACGCCATTGTTAAGCAAGTTCAAAGAATATCTTAGTTCCATCATTTCGGCTTAACATGAGCAATTCAATATATAATACCAAAAATGCAAGAATTTAATTAAGTGAAATCATTCCAAAGCTCCACTTGCAGAACCAAACAGTGAAGTCTATGAAGAAGATTGAACTCGTGGCGGTTTTGCTGAGGAAGTCCTGTCAAATGGGAGATGCAGATTTAGAAGCAACGATGATTTTCATATAGAAAGAAAGACAACCGAGTGATAATCAATTCAGACAAAAATACGAATTTTCCCCTGAGAAAATGAAGAAGCATTAAAGTTAGAATTATCCCATCAAGGGTAAAAAAATCTAGAAGCACATATTATGATTTTTTTTATTAAAGTAATCATAATTAGTAACCGAGGATAATTACCGTGATAAAAGCGGGTTACTGAGCAAGAGGTTTTTAGTGCTCTCAGATGTCTGAAACCTGGGAAAGGTCCGGGCCCTGGTTTGCACCCGATCTTTTTCCAAAAGAATTGGGATGTGGTTAAAGAATTGGTTTACTCTTTTGTGAAACAATTTTTGAAGGAAAAGATTTCCGGAAAGGGTCAACGACACTTTAATTTCTCTAATTTCGAAAAGGTCTAATCCAAATTCTATTTCACAATTCCGTCCCATTAGCTTGTGTAACACGAGTTATAAAATCAGTACAAAGATCCTTGTCCACCTATGAGAGCGTTTTTGGATGACTTGATTTCTCCCTTTCAAGCAAACTTTGTTCCATGGCAGAGGACTGCGGACAATGTGGTTTTACTTAGAGAAGCATCCTCCATTCTCAAAACAAGAAAGGGAGAATGAGCATCATGATCATTAAATTGGATTTGGAAAACACATATGATAGATTGGAGTGGAGTTTTATAAGGAGAGTTCTTCAAATTTTCGAATTTCCTGAAAGTTTCATAAGTTTGATGCTTTGTACTTTTGTATGGAGAAAAAATTGGAAATATTCTGCACATCTCGTGGGATTCGGCAAGGTGATCTAATCTCCCCATATATTTTCATCCTTTGTATGGAGTATCTGTCTTTTACAATTCCAAATGAGGTCAATGAGGGGAAATGGAAGGGAATCAGAATGTCCAGGAGATTCCTCCAAATCTCTCATATGCTTTTGGCAGATGATGTACTCCTATTTAGCACCACAAAGGACTCCTCTTGTGAAGCTATTAGTAGGGTACTCAGAAATTTTTGTACAATATCATGATAGAAAATCAGTGAATCAAAATCTAGAGTATAGTTTTCAAGAAATACTCCAACCAGCTTACTCTGAACTGCCCCAAGGTCCAGTTCTTGGATAAATATTTGGAATTTCCAACTGTTCTATGGCCTCGAGAGCGAGCCCCTTAGATTTTATAATAGAGAAAGCAAAAAATAATAATAATTCCACATTAGCCAGTCTCCCTACGCACATCATGCAGTGCAAAGCCATTCCCCAAAAAATGTGCGAGATTTTGGATAGGCTGAATAGAAATTTCTTATGGGGATCAATTGATGAACATAGAAAGATGCACTTCGTGGGATGGGAGACAGTTACACTCCCTAAAGAAGAGGGATGACTAGGAATACCCAAAAGTGAAAGTAGGAATTCAGCCTTGCTTGGGTCTTGCGCTTGGAGACTAAGGAAAGACGATAGACCCTAGGCTAGGATGCTGAAAACATGCTATACAGATGTTAGAGGACCAATCTCACAGGGATCCAATCTGAACAGACGGGCAGTGGAGTTGAGAAATCAGGTGTTGAGTATGGGTCTTAAGTGGGCAGTCAGGGATGGCTTAAACATCAATTTTCTCCATGACAAATGGGTTGGCCCCCTATGCATTAGGAAAACCTTCTATGGCCCGATTACAGAAAGGGAAAATGAGTTGACCCTAGCTCATTGACTAAGCCCATATGGCCCTTGGGACTTATCGGGTCTCTCGTTCACAGTACCTAAGAGTAATAGGGAACAAATGGTAAGTCTACCTAGGTCCATTCTTGGGAACTCTCAGGATAGGCAATCCTAGGCGTTCTCAAAGGATGGAGAGTTCTCTACCAAATCAGTTTACACATTGATTAATGGAAAGACACCGCACACCATCCAGGGAGTGGGGCTGGCTTTGGAAAATCAAAGCTTACCCAAGGATTATTCACTTCCTATGGTTGTGTTGCCATGGAAGGGTACCGACTGCTGAACATTTTTGGCGAAGAGGACTCAAAATACCCCCTATTGCCTGAAAGGTCCCGACGTCGAGGATGACCATGTCCTACGTGATTGTTCTCGAGCCTAGGTTTTTTGGGCTAACATCCAATGTCCGGTCTCAAAACGGGCAACTTTCAAGTTGTTAACGCATGAATGGATTTGATATAATTGTGAAGCCTATGAAAGGTACTCCATTAGAATATCTTGGAAGATTATTTTCCCTATAGCCTTACGGCTACTTTGGAAATGACGAAATTCTGAGGTCTTTGAAGGAACAACCTCTTCAAGGGACCTCCATAGAAGATGTCTGGATGGGGCTACTAAGTTTTATGTAGTTTTGCTTGACCACAAGTTGTCAAAGAAAACCACGGTCCACATTGGGTGGTCTCCACCTAGAGAGGGATGGTTCGAGCTCAACACAGATGGCTCAACATCGGAAACCCAGGGATAGCAGGAATGGGTGGGGTAATTCGAGATTCAAATGGAAGATGGGTGAAAGGATTCGAGATATACCAGGATCATATGAACATTTCGATTGCGGAATTATGGGAAGTCAGGGAAGGCCTTCTCTTAGCAAAAGATCTTGATATTAATTTCTCATGCCTGGAATTAGATGCAAATGTTGTTTATGAGATGATTTGGGGCTCTACTCCAGCACATACTATGCTAATGCCTCTTATATTTGATTGTAGATCGCTCTCAACTTTCTTTCGAGGTTTCCAAGCAAGGCATGTCATGCGGGAGGGGAACAGAGCAGCTGATCAACTAGCAAAGGATGCAAGGACAATGCCACTTTTTGTTTCATTGAATGAGGCTATTGTACTTGATGACCCACCCCCGAGGCTTATGTCTATCCTATTTGCAGATGCCTTCGGGGTTTTCTATCCCAGAATGGTTTGTACTGACTCTATGTTAGAAGAATATGGTTGATGATGAATAAAACTACCCTTTAAATCAAGAAGAAGAAGAAGATAATAATCGAATGAACAAGCATCACGTTAGAGTCGGGAGCACGTAGCATTATTTATAATCTTTTTTTTGTTTGCATCACGCAGTATTTCGGACAAGCTGAAACGCACCTCAAGACTAATCTGCATTCGGATTAAGGTTCTTGAGAAAATTCTGTCGACCCTACCAACCTGAGATAATCCTGAGATCACCAATTTGAAAATCTAATGAGGAAACTACTAGACCAACCTAAGTTGGTTAGCCTTATTTATAATCACCTCTTTCTTTCTCTCATTAAGAAAAAACCCCCCTCTCGTTCGTTTCAAGTCGCCGATGACAATCTAGCATCACGCACGACAAAAGCACTGCCTCCCTCGTGTCCGCGTCCACCACCTTCCATCTTTCCACAGCCGTCCAGCACTGCCGTCAGGTCATAGGGCGGAGCGTCAGTGGCGAGCCACCTGTCTACGTAGAAGATGGTCTGAGAGCATGCCCTGCGGGGCCCAGTGGAGGTAACCTCGACATAGTCACAGTACCAGCCGTGGCGGTGTCCAGAGCCGTTCGAGGTAAGGTTGAGGCGGCAGATTGGGATTCCAATGCAGGGGCCACGGCCGCTGAAGGCATCGATGTTGCCACGCTCGTAGTAGTCATGGGAAGGGCCCATGATGCCCCACTGCTCCAGGTCCGGGACCCAAGCGGATCTTCCTGAACCATCGGCGAGGGTTAGTGCTATCTTCGAGTCGGTTCCAGCTTTGAACTCCGAGCCAGTCTTAACGTAGATCGTGTAAACGCAGTCGTTCTGCAGCAGTTTAGTTTAGAACAATAATTATCAGCACTTGTGACCAGAAAAGAATGAAAGAGAGATTAAAGATGGAGAGATGTTGATAAATGAGATGGGAGCGCACGTTGGCGGCAGCAGAGTAAATGAAGAAGGCAGCTAGCAAAACTGAGATAAGGTGGAGGCTCGTTGCTATTTCCATCGTGATGGTTATTGAATTGGGTGATGAGGCTGTACGTCGTACCTGCAAGACTCAGGAGGAATGAGTGTGTTAATTGATTTTATTTTACCCAACGAGAGGAGATCCAACGAGCGAGAAAGATGAAACTTACTGCGAGTTTCTGGAAGCATTTCTTTTAGTTAGTTACCGGAAATTTAAACCGACTGACGAGGGACGCAAGGTAAGGTGGGAAGGGGATCGGGAGACTGCCACGTGAAGATTCAACCGAACTTAATCCTTTCCTATCTCATCTCATCTTGACTCGGTACAGATAAGAACCTCCTAGTACAAGTAAAATTATTCTAATTATTAACAATTATGATTAAGTATTCTAATAATTAATACTAATTTATTTATTTACAATTTAATAGGTGTCCCTCAAGTTGCATGAACTAAAAATTTCTCAGGGTGGTGGAAAATTCTTATGTCCGTAGATGTCCTGCACATTCTACAATTATGGAAGATTCTTGTATGAGTTCAATTCACACGTCATCCTAGAATTAAACTAATAAATATCAAATACATTACTATAAAATGTAACGTCCCTTTTTTCTATCTATTAATAATGCAAATTTTTTAAATATAATTTTACATATTTATAAATGTGTTAAAATATTCATTAACTAAATTTACTATATTTTTTATAATTTCTGCTAAAAATTTCTCCTGCAATTATATTTTTGGCTCGTCAATGCCTTAATTTTAGGAATATAGGGCCCGCTTACATTTAGTGAATTTGAAATCGTATTATACGTCTCCGTAGTAACATTCCAATATTAGATCAATTCCACTTCATGATAGCAAATAACTGTTAGGCCACTAAGCAAACAGAAAACTCATTCCATTTCACCGTATCAGAGCAGCCGGAAGCGAAAGAAAAACTACACAACCTGGTAATCAGTCAGTCTGTAAGGTACTAAAGCATTTTCTTACAAACGGGCAATTGCATGTGATGAAGAACAATGGCAAGCTACGTAGAGATAATAATCAGTCCTACACACTGTTTAGGTACATCAGTCCAATCACAGATTGAAATACAAGAGACCTGTGCCCGCATACCCAAGCAACCATCTTCATTCACGATCTCAATTACCATAACATGAAAGTGCTTCCCCACTAAAAACAACAAAGCAATGAGATTTACAAACTAACATGCACAAAGAAATTGATAGCATCCTTCATAGGGACTCCGAATCCCAGTCTTCTAGAATCCCTGTTCGGAGACCGTCAATGTCAGCTAGATAGTTAAATCAGAAAAAAAGAAAAGGAAAAAGGAAAAGGAAAGGACAAATTCTATAGGAAATGGTTCTTCCTCAGTGTTACACGCCTTCTTAAATCGAACAGCACATTCTGAGTGAACGAGTAAATGAACAGATGACCTACATTCCATTATCAGCTGCTTGAACTACCGAGATCAAAGTCCATCGTGTAATCATATTCTATTGTTGGAATTACGGATGCTACAAATTTCAGGAATAAGAAGAGGTACCTGCATCATAAAGAATGTATGACTCGTCAAAACAATGCGACAGCCTAGACATAACAGCAAAGAATGAAACCACCATGTATTCCAAGGTTAAATAGCTAAAGGTAGCATGCAGATCATGAATATTATTAGAGGATATCCATTACTTCTCAACTTCAGGCTCAACTCCTCGTGACATGAGAACATCTATAATTTTCTTCATTACAGCTCCATGTCTGCAAGGATGAACAGAAGCGTGCTTGCCGGGCAAATGTGGGTGGTCTTCAATTGTAACCTACAATGACATATTTATTTAAGATACAGTTGAAAAACTCTGCTTCCATTAAATTTTTTTTTGGGGGGGTAGTGTGGGGGTGTGTCTTTTATGATACAGAACTTCTGACTTGCAAAAGACAACTCACTGTTTTCCTTGCATGGTCTTGGCTAACATCTTCTAGAACAAGCTCAGGTTTCAAAAGCATTCTTGACTGTCACAGGATGACAAAAATCTCAAAAGACATCACAAGCTCAAAATGATATTTAAGCAATGAAATATTATCATAAGATGATGTGAGCCGCCCAACAGACCTCATCATAACCAGTAAGCCAAACTCGAGGAGTTTGATAATATTTGTCATACCTAAGAAATCACAAGGAAAAAAGCTCAACTAGTGAAATGGATTAATTTGGACAGCAAAGGCGCCACACTGAGTGACTGCTAAGATGTCATAAAATTCTTAAAAATCAAAGCATGGACTTCATCTTACGTAATGCTAACATCATATGTTCGGGTTCGCAATATGTTATCATCATCAGGTTCATGTGCCACCAGATATGTAGTTTGAAGAGTAGCCTGCAAGAAGTGGAGCAACTCATGCATCAAATAGACAGAGAATATAGCAATACAACTAGCATAGAGCATCCAATCAAAGACAAGAGGAACATATGCAGAGAATTCATAAAAACAATGAGAAAAATCATAAAACGAACAGGATCCGTATCAATCAGGTTGTCAGGGTCATTGAACTCGGCCATGTCTGGAATATCTTCTTCTTCATCTCCACCGAAGTATGAAGGAATAGACTGAATTTGATTCTTTTTGCTGATTTCAAGATTCTCCATGGATGGTAAATTCTCATCCTCATCAAGTTTAGTATCTGGGAGACATAAAAGGAAAGGTGAAAGGAGAAAATAAGGAAAGATTACCTGATAAACAACTCAAATCAACTACCTACCTCTTGGCTTCCCATGAGTAGCTAGCCATCCGTCATTGTCTTCATTATCAAGAAGAAATTCACCTCCAGCAGCCTCATATTCTTCTTCAACAGAGGCAGCTCGCCGCAAACAAGGAACTAAAATAGAAGTTGAATAAGTCCGACAACTTTTATGCTTGTAAAAATCCTGGGAAGAATATTAGGATGATAAAAAGTACAGTTGATTCAAAAAGCAAAAATTAATAGTTGGCAATGCCAAGAGAACATGATATATCCTGTCTCATGCAATCAGCAGCTCCCAGTGTTAAGGTCACAAATATCATGTGGCTAAATGCTAGCAATGATGGCTGAAATTTACAACAAAGCTATCAAAAGGTCAAATTTTCTGCAATCGAATTAGAGGATATCAATAAGATTGAATCATTCATATACAAACCCTTTTTACCATTTCTAGTTATCAAGAACTGTTTTTCTGCTGGCAGGTACGGTTTCCTCTTGCTTGGTTCACCTGATTCCCTGCAAGAAATTTCCACATAACCATTCCAAAATGGAAAAAAACTTGACTAGGTTAAACCGGAAAATTGGAAAGAACTCCAATATAATGGATTGACACAACTACAATCAAAACACGATAAATGAATACTATAAAGCAGAGGAATAACCATAGAGGTAAACTAGCAAATACCATCCTAGGACTTACACCAAGAGGTGCTTTCAATGGACTACTGGCAGAATAACAGGCAGGTTCTCTACTTCATTATTATAAGCCGCAAGTGACCTCATTAAAAAGAAAACAATTCCTCAATAGCACCTATCTGTCTCCTGATATAGATAGGACAAGTAAGGGGCAAGTGAGGGCTAAAGACATACTGAAGATGCCCCTCATAGACATGGCAATCTGCTAACTGTCATGAGATAAAGCAGGTTCTCCATCCTTATGCAGAGCAGCTTTTCAAGACTACGAGGAGGCGGATTACAATGCTTATCACCTTCTAGCACATATTTGAGTTCAGGCAAAATTATAAATCACTTCAAAATTAGGTGCAACACAAAAAAGCTCAATTGATCATATCATTATACTCCATCATCATCATCAAATTTCAAAAAAGGCCTGCACAATCTGCATCGTTCCAATTTTATCGGCCATCGGATGTAAACAATCTTTTTTTTTTTCTTTGAATATAAAGAAATAAAGAAGCCATTTCAGTTGCCGGAATACTAGGCCCACTAAAGGCACAAAAATAGAGGGTAAGTTGGAAATTGTCATAGAATATCTCCTAAGAGATACGTGCGCAATCTCATGTTTGTGCAGCCAGCATATCATTGCGATGAGCAATACACCTATCAAATTCTAAAATCATGAATATTGTGGGTATCCTAGCAAGGGCAATCGCAATTCTACCATGACCAGGTGGGGCACTTGGACACGAGATTGTCGCCAGCTATGATGAACTCGCCGACGCTGAGAACGCCCTTCTCTTTGAAGGCGGAGACGGTGCGGGGACTCGTTATCCGCTCAACTGTGCCCTTGAAAGCTTCATGGAGCTTCTGCGACAGCACCATCTCGGAAATCTCGACAGATAGGGGCCGGGGGAAGAAAGAAAGTACGTATTATTATTGCTACACCATGATTACCATCTCGTCTGTCAGCAAAATAAGAAAATAAAGAGGGAGACGAATTTCGCTTTCCTTGTCAACAGAGAACCTCCACAGGGCGTTTGAACGGTATTCGGGAGCCTTTAGAATTGGAAATCCAGCCCGACTCGGACGGATTCGTAACTCAAATATTCGGCTTCTTTTCCATTTTTCTCAAGCCCGGATTCCTAATCCCAATTGAGCCCAGTCCTGATCTATATAAAGATTGAATTTTTTTTTCGTAGCTCATGAACCTAATAACTCCACGAACAAGAAACCAATCCAACTCAGAATTTTGGTTGTGGATTGTAATTTTTTGAAATTGAGTAAATTACAGTTTCGATACTTGTAAAATTTACTTTTAAAAATTTATAAAAATTTTATAAGTATAAAAATCTGAGAAAAATTTACAAAATGAGAGTATTATATATTACACACTTAACATTTACTCCTTAATATTGGCAATCGCTCGAAGTTTTGTTTGATTGCTGTGGCACAAAGAAAACTCCAATTGAAAAACACCAACTTAACGACCATTTTCTTCTTACCAAAAATGCTATTTCAGTTAGTGTTTTAGAAACAATAATTTTATAAATAGTTTGAAAATACTGTTTTTTAAGAATTTTTTTAAAATCAACGGCACTTTTGCTCCTTCCTCAGGAAGGAGACGTCAAACACACAGTTAAGGATATTACAGAAGAAGCATTCAGGTTTGACATTCTTTTATCACGAATTATTATTGCTTATTCATTCCTTTCATTTTTTGGACTTTGGATCCAAAATCAGAGTCATCCATTAAAACAAACAGATAGACGTGTTAAAACATTTTCTAAAAAGAGACGTGTCCTCAACTAAGGCTGATTAGCTTCAAAGTTTAGAAAGTTTGTGGGAATAAGATGCTCGGAGTCTTATCCTCTGCATTTGGAAAAATTTAGCGTGAGAGTTCGATGCAACGAAAGATTTAAAACCTTGACAGATATTTGCGGATTGTTAATGCTAATTATGCTTTAATGGACAAGTGGGCAATTATTTACATTATCTCAGGAGAAACCAATTCCTTTGCCCCACAGAAATGTCAGTAGTATGCTTAATAAAATTCAAAAATTTAACACCATTTGAAGCCATACGGAAGAAAGCATGCGAAACAAGTGAAGATAAAAAGTATGATACGCGTTTGTACCTGGCTGCTTCCTCTATCCGAGGATCCAAAGGAGAGAAAAAGGAATAAAATAATTGACCAATATATAATAGATACGTAAAAGCTAGAAAGAGTAGTTTATGCCATCAAGCTGAGCGTTGGGTGTTTTACAGCTTTATCAGGCAAAGTTCAACCTGTAATTACTGTCTGCTTCAATTCGATACTTGTGATAATTCTTTTGTCCTATATAAGGACTCTGAAGGATTAAATTTCCTTATACTATTCAGAACACACTGCTTCTTGCACCAGGGTCCAACTTTCTCACGTGCTTTTGATTGTAAATCTACTCATCAAAACAATGTTTCATTTAAAAGCTAAGCAAGTCTCACTGTTTTAACAAGTTTGATTCTATTACTAGACTGTGCAGTTTGTTCTCTTCTATTCTGTTCGGGTCTTCATTGATTTTATAAAACTTAATGGAACTATGCAAAAGACAGTTTTCGGTTTCTTATACGCTTATTATGCTGAATAGGATTTGGTGGCATTGACCCCACAGGGTTTGCACAGAAAATGGACATGAACAAAATAAGTGAAGCTGTCGATATATTGCCCCTGCTGCCCCTGTCCCCCGTTGTCGCAGTTGCTATCAATGGAAAGAAAAAGAGCAAACATGTCTTTGAGTGGGCCCTTGAGAACTTTGTTCCCGAGGGAAAGGTTGATCCATGTCCGTGCAGTAATTGCCTTTGTTCCAGCGCCAAGTAAGTCCATGCCAAAATCATGAAAAGTTCGCAAGTGTGATAACGGATAAATTCAGGGTTCTTGTTCTTTTCTTGCAGTGGCGAGCTCTATTCCTATCTCAGAAGCTCGGGATGATGTGGCAGCCACATATCGAAAGGAAGTCAAGTGGCAGACGACTGAGCTCCTACATCCATACAAAATAATGTGTGTCAAGAGAATGGTACGTACAACTTTAGCTTTTGGCGTTCGAATATTTCACACTGCAATAAATTCAGATTTGACACTTGGCTGGATTTCAGGTGCTGGTTGATGTCGTGACGATTGAATCAGATGATGTAGCATATCCATTAGCGGAAGAAATTGCCAGGTGTAACATCAACAAGCTCGTCATTGGTGCTTCTACTTCTCCAGGCCTGTTCTCCAGGTACTTCCCCACCAACTTGGATTGTATTCGGCATTAAGATTGATACCCAAAGAACTTGCAGTTTTCCCATTTTTTTGGATTTCTCATGATCTTGGTGCCTAAGCTGTAAGATGCTGTCTTCAGTAAAACGGAAATCCTATCTTCCAAAATCTCCAAAAGGATTCCAACCTTCTGTAGCGTGTATGTGATATCGAAAGGAAAACTGGCTTCAGCTCGACCAGCTGAGATGGAGACAAATGGAAGCAACAGCAATGATAACAGTGATGCGAGCTCTATCAGCAGTTTTTCAACTCACAGATCTCATTCACGTAGAGGCAAAAATGAAACTCGTAGTTCCAAATTTATCATTCTTTTCATGCGGCTGAAATGTCTAAACTTGTCTAAAAGTTGTGTTCTCATTTATGTTCTGTTTCATCATGTATGCAGCATCGCAGACTCTGTCTAACCTAACTCAAGATCGTGGGACGATGAGTTCTGCAGTGTTCATATGCAAGTCTAAAAGTAGACATGAAGATGCTGGAAATCTGAACTCTAACATGAGTAGCTTTGACATGGGTCATATAGTGAGGAAGAATGTTAGTCTGCAACTGTCAGAGACCGAATCAGGGATGTCTGATTCAGTATCAGTGGCTGATTAATTTGAAGATTACTCTTCAAATGGAAGTCTCGTCGATAGCTCTTGTTATTTCCTTTATTGTTTTTCTACTGCCACAGTGTCAATAAATTGTCGGTAAAATATTTTTGGAAACCTGAGTGAATCAGTAAAATATGATTGGAATTGATCAGTAAAGTTTGCGGACATACATGATGTTGAAGTTGTCCCTCATTAACCACTTGCCAGATGAAGAGAAGTATGATGAACCTAAACAACCTACTGATCAAATTATCTTTGCAGGTGAATCTTAACTTTGAGCTTGAGAAGCTGGAACTTGAACTTAATGATGTACAAGGAATGTATGCAAAGGCTCAGAGCACAAAATTAGATGCCTCTAGGAAGGTTAATTGATAATACTTCTTTGGCCAATATTTTTTTTACCTGCTTGATGCAATTATGTGTCAAAGAACCCAACAAGCAGAAGAAGACTATTGTCCCTTTTTAATGTTTACCAGCTTAATGCTCCCGAGGAATGGCAGCTGTAGGAAGAAACAAAGATGAAAGAGGCAATGCTTAAGGAAGAGATGGCAAACGAGCTAGCAAGACAGGAGAAGGAGAAGTACGAAGCCGCTAAGAGAGAAATGGAATATATCAAGAAACGTGCTGAAAGTGAAGCATTGCAGAGGCGAGAGGCAGAGATCAGAGCAGTGCGTGACACAGGGGAGAAGGAGAAGGTCAGGTACGCTCTTGCGGGCCATGTCCAGCAGTATCAGATATTCACCTGGGAAGAAATCATTACTGTCACATCGTCATTCTCCGAGAACCTTAGGATGGGAATTGGAGCATATGGAGCCGTGTATAGGTGCAGCTTGCACCACACAAATGTAGCCATTAAGTTTCTCCACTCGAAGGAGAGTCACTCGTCCAAGCAATTCAGCAGGAGGTAATGTGACGCCTATAATCTCTATGGTTCTGCCCAAATAACTTCCACATTCTTCTGTTCTCCTTTCCTCAATAGATTCCAATTTCACTTCAAAAGATGTCTCTTCCAAAGAAAGCAAGAAAACCAGTATGTTTTCCATAATTCTGGACAGAGAAAGAATCTAAATGCACAATAACAGGGATACTCATGTTCTGTGTTATTTTCGCAGCTGGAGATATTGAGCAATGTTCGTCACCCACATTTGCTTCTCCTAATTGGAGCTTGCCCTGACCACAGATGCCTTATTTATGAGTACATGGAGAATGGTAATTTAGAAGAGAGGCTCCTCCAGAAGAATAATTCATCTCCAATCCCGTGGTTTGGTCGGTTCAGGATAGCATGGGAAGTCGCTAGTGCTTTGGTCTTCCTTCACAATGCGAAGCCCAAACGGGTTCTTCACCGTGATCTAAAGCCTGCCAATATACTTCTTGACCGGAACCTCGTGAGCAAGATAGGAGACATCGGGCTCGCAACAATGCTACAGGCTGACCCTTCAATGACAACAATGTACAAGGACACCTGGCCTGTCGGGACAATTTGCTACATTGACCCGGAATATCAGAGGACTGGTTCCATCTCTCCCAAGTCTGACATTTACGCATTTGGGATTGTGATCCTTCAACTTCTCACTGCTAAGCCCGCAATAGCTCTTGCTCATATGGTTGAAAGGGCGATCAATGAAGGGCCTTTGATGGCTCTTCTGGACTTAGATGCTGGGAACTGGCCGTTTGAGGAGACCAAGGAATCGGCAATTCTCGGTCTGAGCTGTGCTGATCTCCGAAGGAGAGCTAGACCTGACTTGAAAGGCAAGTTCTGCCAGTTCGTGAGAAACTAAAGGAGGTTGCTGATAGGGCTAGAGATGCAGATACCTGTGCCAATTGTTTACCTCCTATCCACTTCATTTGCCCCATCAGAAAAGTACTAACTAAAACAACACAGAAACACACACACACCCCAACCTTGCATCTCTTGACTTCTACGTCTTTCCTTTGGGGAATCTTTAATACCTGTATCTTTTTCTCTCAGTAATAATACTTGTGTTGTTTTGAACAGGATGTGATGAATGATCCGTGGGTTGCTGCGGATGGGTGTACTTATGATTGCGTAGCTATCGGGGAAATGGCTTGAAGAGAATGATAAGTCACCAATGACGAATTTGCCCCTGCCAAACAATAACCTAATTCCAAATTACCCTCTTCTCTCTGCTATTATGGAGTGGAAGTTCAGAAATCGCTGGCACAATGCTGGTGGACTGAACAAAGAAAGGAAATGTATGTAATATAATAGTAAACTGAGTAATTGTATTTACTGGGGAAGCTTCGATACAAATGAGGGGCTTTTTGACAGTATTTTTCCTTGAATGTGCATCTCAAGAAAGGATTCTTCCTCATTTTTGACAAGGTAAAATATACAAAACCTGCTGTCATCCAAGACCAATAAGTTAACATCGTGCTGCTCTATTTCAGGAAATGCTGTAGAAAGTATGTTGAAGTCCATTATGTCCACGTGACGTTCCCACGTCATCGGCTGCTTGTCACACGATTCATTTTAATATGTCACGTTAGACATGACCATTAATTTTGATGGGAATACTAAATGGAACTCCTATTTCATATTTCATGCCTTCCTAAGTCAAATAAAAAACTTGTGATAAAGATGAGGAACCGGATTAAGTTTGGGCTAGACTAGATTATTTGCCCTCATTTTTATATTTGAAGTGCGTAATAATTATGGCCATTATAGTAGGGTCATAATTGAGTGGAATAGTATCCTTCAGCTGACCATCGTGTTTGTTCATCTCTGGTGGACTGTTAGACTCCTCACAGATGTTCCATTTGTTGATCCGCTGATGATGGAAGAACAATGAGTGCGCATATTCACTCTACAAGCAGATGGTTTCCAATAAGGTCGAGGCATGATAGATTAGCTTTAGAAGTCTCGATGTTTCATCAATGCAAGCTTTAGCCAATGCCTTGAATGGTTCGACTACAAAAAGAAAACGAAATGTTTCCTCCCCCCTGCTGCATGCTGCAGGATCAAGAGATGATTCCACGCAATGTTCTGCAGAGAAGGAAGGCTCTTCCTTGAATTTTCTAGGGGTGTGTATGAAAACCGGTTCGGGATGAACCGAACAGGAACTAAACTGGAACTGAACTGAATAAAACCGGTTCAACTTAAACCGGTTCTATTTCAGTTCGGTTTTTAGGATGAAAACTAGTGCGGTTAATTTATAAGTTCAATAAATCCAGTGAACCGGTTTGAACCGAACCGAACCGCTTTTAAATATAATAATAATAATAACAATAATAATAATAATAATACAAAATGCCCAAAATCAATAAAGCATCCCATGCCATGCTTCTGCTTCAGTCCCGCTCCGCAAGCATCAAAACCCTAAATTTTTCTACAGAGCAAAAACGGAAAAGTAGGACCAAATTGAAGCAATTATCAGAGAAAAGGTTTCAAGAGTGGCCGTTGACATGTCTTCTTCTTCATCTCGGGTGACCATCGCAGTGGCAGTGGCAGTGGAAGTGGTTTCAAGGGCAGTGGCGTCGGACACGATGGTGGCAACTAGCGCCACCTCCTACTCCTCCTCCTCCTGGTTTCGAGGGCAGGGGCTCCGATTGTGATGGTGACTCCTCCTCCGTTTTCTTTTTCTGGTTTCGAGGGTAGTGGGTGTCGAATCATTGGTAATCGTGGTGGCGAATTGCTGCCGTGATGGTGGCGAATCGCTGCTGTGGTGGCGGCGGCGGCAGCCTGCTTTTGTGATGGTGGCAGATCGCTTCCCTGGTGGTGGTAACATCCATCTTCTTCCATGATGGTGGAGAAATTATGTGATTTAGGGTTTTTACAGAAACAGAAAGGCTGGACACAGCGGGCCGGGCAAAGCTAGCCATAGTGGGCCTAGGTGGGCTCACGTGAATTTGTAGTATTTTTACAATTAAATTAAACAAGTTTGGTTCAGTTTTGAACTGAATTTAAACCGAACCGAATTGCTTTTGAAACAGTTCGGTTCAAACCGGTTAACCGAACTGATTCAAAGCAATTCGTTTTTTTTTTTTTTTTTCAAAAACCAGTTACAGTTTGAATTTGCTATATCGAACCGAATCGAACTGGTTCTTGTAGTTCAGTTTGGTTCAGAACCGCCGAACCGGTTCTTCACACCCCTAGAAATTTCAGTTCATCTTCGCCTACAAAGAAGAAAAGTAATAAAAATACATTCCAAATCACGAGTAAGATGAATCGGAGTTCATACTGGATAATTTTCTTTTGATCACTGCCAAGAACGACTCTTCCTAATCTTCATATGAGAGTTATTTTAGACTCGTGGAAGCCGAAGGATCAGTAATCTCTCCCCAAGCATACCGCGCCAGTATTACTTACGTGATATATTTGTCAAATAAAAATTCACTATTTACATATTATTTTTAATTAGAATTCACCATTTATTAAGTTTTTTTAAGTTTTTTTACTATTTATATATTATTTTTAATTAGAATTCGCCATTTATTAAGTTTTTTAAGTTTTTTTACTATTTATATATTATTTTTAGTCAGAGTTCACCATTTATTTAAAATTTTTTAATATATATTTTTTTAAAATTTAATAACCATAATTATATAATTATTGATTACATGTCAAGTTGTGATTAGACGTATATATCACATAAGTGATGCTAACGTTATATGACCGCTCAATCGAAGAATTTCTCCCAGTAAAGGCTGATAGGAATTAATCAACTGTACGAGGAACAGTGGATTAGAAATTCTCACCACCTTTCACATGCCATGGTTCAGCAAAATAAAAGGAAAAACAGTTAAAAATCCATGCGTTGATGTCTGTTCCAGGATCTATCAATGAATGGCCCCTCCTTTTCCAGGACCGTATCAGAACGAGATTGCTTCGGAAGGGTGTAAGGTATGGAAGTTTGTGAAGAATTCTCCTGTCATGGCAGGAGTATATGCGCAGGATGCTACAAAATCTGGCCATCTTTAGGAGAGGGCTGTTGCTCTCTTCTTAGCTGATATCAAGGAGTTGAGACTGATAATGCAACCTCAGACTTTCCGCATTAACAAGACATGCTATACTTACACTTTGTTTGGATTGAGGGATTCGGAGGGATTCGGAAGGGAGGGATTTGGAGGGATAGTACAATCCCTTATTTGGGTAAATTATTACGAGGGATTTGAAGGGATTTGCAAATCACACTTTTTTAATTCCTCCGATTTGGAAATATTTAGAGGGATAATAAATTTTTAGAAAAATATGCCTATTGCCGTGATAATTTTTCATCATATAATTACACAATTATACTCGTCTTCCCTTTCTCGACCATCATCAAGCCATGATTACAACACGCTTTCCCTTACTTAACCACCACTAGGTCGCAACCATTAAGCCTCTCAAGACTATCATAAAACCATAATTTTATTTAAATTTCAATATTATCATGAAATTACTGTGCCCCTCTGACGCCTTTCTTCCGTTGGATCCGTCTTCCAAATTAAAAGGGTAAAATAGTTAAATTAATTTTTTTATCCCTCAAAATCCCCCGTTTAATAATAATATCCAAACAAGTGATTTAAAGGAATAAATTATCCATCCAAATCTCTTCCCTCTCTTCCAAATCCCTCCAAATACCTCCAAACCCCTCCCCTCCAAATCTCTCAATCCAAACATAGTATTACCGATTCATGTCCATTGTAGTTGTTTCCTAAGGCTAATAAGAAATTGTACGAATTGTTGTTGGTCTTTTCCTGGAGGGGCTGGAATAGATAGTGGCCCTTCAATCTTTTGCTATTTGTAAAGGAGGGACCTCTTAGCACTGCAACTTTTGAACATTCTTCTTACTTCTCAGCTTCCATCTGTATTTCCGCTGCCATTACAATTTTTTTAGACTTTCATGCACGGACAGTCCATACAGCAAACTGCTGAGACATGGCTGGTAAAGCTCAAGTTAATATTGGTTTCTCCCAACTAACCATCACACAATCAACCTACTAGCATATGCCCCAACACTACCAATACTGCATCCCCTGGGAGAAAATAAAGGAATTCATTCCCCTATAATAGGTAAGAGAATAGTTGACACTGACATTGCTTTCCAGTCTATTCTACCATGGAATCCACTGGAGCTTCAGCAGACGATGATCTTGGCCAACTATTCTTCTTCTTATTTCCTTTCCCTGTCCATATAAATATATAGATGAAATAAACAATAATCTCTGAATCATTATAGAAAATCTAGAACCAAACAAGAAGATCCATCGGCCACTACTCCGGGGCGCTCTCTGTCCTCTGTGTAAAAAATTTCTCTGTTCAGCTGCTACGAGCATAGCAGGACAAGCGATAGGAAAAAAAACTGACCTTTCCGCATAAATTGCTTCAGCTTCAGTCCGCTCTTCTTCATCTTCACGGGAAATACTGCAGGAGGAAGGGCTATGCTGCTCTGCTGAGAAGTACCTGCGTTTTGGAAAAAGGAAAAATCTCAGCATCACTTATCATTCCCAGACGAGCACACAAAAAAAAAAAGAGGCCTGATTGGGCGCCATCGTCAATCATGTAGAGAAAATATACATCCACATACACACATAACTCGAAAAGGGACACTTATCCTACCTTCTGCGACTGACATTTCAACGTCCTGCATGGTGACCAATCCCTTCTCGATAGCCTCCTTCTGCTCCTGCTCTCAACCATCATGTACCCAAAAAAGCAAATAAAAGATGTATGATAGAAAACCAATGATCCACAGTGTGTGTAACACAACACATACGAGAAGGGAGAAGGTAGGTACCCTACGCCATTTCTTCAACAGCTTCTGCTTGCGCTTTCCAGAGACGGAGAGAGGCTGAGGTTTGTTCTTCAGCTTCCCGGTGGACGGATCCCCTCTCTGAGCCCTCTTCTTTTCCGCTATCATAGCTCTCCTCCTCTTCTGCACCACGTTGAATTTCGCCATCTCTTTCTCCCCGTCCCCAAGCCCTTCACTTCGCTCCTCTCCGCAGCTGCTGCTCCGTTTGTTTTTTGTTTTTTGTTTCCCCAATGGTTACGGCGGCTGTTACTCCCCAAGTCTCCATGCTTAAATATACGAAACCCTAGATCGATCTCTCTCTGTAAACACTCATTCCCTCAGTTCACTAGCTCTAGCAGAGAAATTTTTTGTGTGTCATAAAGGCTTCACTTCTCTATCCCATTACTGGGCCGGGCCTGGGCTGCAGCCCGATAACCTTTTCCCTATTTTCTATTTATTTAAGTTGCTCTGCTATCTTCCGGGAAATCAATACATTTCATAATGTTGGAAAAAGGAAAATAAAAATAAAAATATTATAAAGAATTATACAATCAAAAAAATTATAAAAAATGGCTTAATTATATGAAAAAGTACATAATTTTTGAGTTTTCAAAAAAATTAAACATTTTAATTTAAAAAAAACACAACATTCAAATTTTTTTTCAAATCAAGCAAAAAACATTAATTTTATCGTTGAATGTTACGTTGTATTTTACGTGGCAAATTTTGCCGTATGTCATACTGTAATTAGCTAAGAACTTTAAATAGAAATTATAAAAAAATTTAAATTGAAAGAAAAACATGACGAGATTGTCGATCGAGGAGCTACCGACCTTACTGAGGCCACCGCTCTCTAGAATAGCTACCTACTCTCTCTTTCATTTTTACTTTATTTTTTGTTTTTTAATTTTTATTTTAAAATTTTTAATCAATTACGAGATTACATGTGACATAATATATCATATATGATAAGTTATATCATCATTTAAAGGTAAAGTTAATGAATTCCCTCACTTTGAAAAAAATTTAACAACTTGAATCAAATTGAAAAAAAATTGAAATGTGTGTTTTTTACTTTAAATTAAAATATTTAAATTTTTTTGTTTGAGAAAATTCGCAAACTCCCTCTTTTTACGTAATTGCCAAAAAACAAAATATAAAGAATTTAATTAAATTAAATCGAGGAAAAGGGGGGAGAGACGGGGGAAGGAAGAGATTGACGATTTGTGAATCTCTGTCCGGGTATTGAAAAGGAGAGACCTCGTCTCTCCGCAACATCAACTATATGCACTCTCCATCTCTGACCAGATTCCGTCCACCTTCAGTTCTCCTATCCCTCTTCTTTGCCCCTCTGCCTCTGGTTCTGTTTACTTTCAAAGCTTGGCTCCGTGTCTTATGCCGAAGCTGCCTTTTCCTGTGCATTGGGCTTATTTCCTTGATCCCTTGCATAGCGTGCCTTTATCCCCATTGGCAATAATATCAGTCTTCAAATCATCGATCAATCTGACACCTATAGTATTGGTTGTCGTTAGATTGATAAATAGATGTCTCAAACGCGGTGATTGAAGGAACATGTGATTGGGCTCCGCTGGTCTTCAGTTCAATCACTCTGCTTTCCAATCGGTTCGCTCTCACGACTCCAGCTGATTGTCAAGGTCTCGCTCCTACTTCCGGTTAAGCATCTCTCCCTCTCTCTCTCTCTCTCTCTGGGTAAATTATGCAATCAGTGGATGAGTCAATTCC
The DNA here is from genome assembly GCA_037672795.1 of Lagerstroemia speciosa. NCBI lineage: Eukaryota > Viridiplantae > Streptophyta > Magnoliopsida > Myrtales > Lythraceae > Lagerstroemia > Lagerstroemia speciosa. The sequence continues at coordinate 8,119,326 of CM075288.1, forward strand.
TGGGTCGGAGCGTCAAATCTGGCCTAGGTCATGGATGAGGTCAGCCCTAGTAATGAAGCTGAGCCTCGAGCCCAGGATTTGGGCACCATCGTGAAGGAGTCACCGCAATCATCATCAGTATCGTGGCGTCCCAGTCCACTAGCTTTCGGTGCCTACTCATCCAAGCCTGTAACTGTTGACAAGCCCCACAATTTGCGTGTTGTTGTGAGAAGATCTGTAAGTGTTGCTCACAATCTCTTTAATTTAGTATTACGCATCGTACCTTCTCTTCTGATTTGACTAATACATGAGTAACCGGTTCAGGAAGTCTAGCTCCTTTCAGATGGTAGGATTTTTGTTGGAAATGGCGTTTTCAATTACTAAAATATAAATCTAAAATGTCAGTATTGTATATCATTCCATAGTTTTTTAGGTTCAGGCACGGGGCGCCAATTATATGTCTTTTCATATTTTGCTGTTGTGTGCGACATCGTTCTTTGGGCATAAACAATTGTACTGCTTAATCGCACGCCTTGCCAGGTGGCAATTTTGAACTTATACAAATCTTACTATATTGCAGTTAGTGGCAAGACTGAGCAAGGACATAGTAGAAACATACCGTGCATGCAACCCGCAGTTTAGGTATTCAGAAGAACTAAATCCAAAGAGATATTTGACCAGTCCATCTGTGGGAGTGCTGAATGATGGTTATGATAATGCAAACTCAGATCTCATCTTGATTGTGAACTTCATCTTATTCAATCCGGAAACACAGAGAAGGTGCGCTATTTGTTATCATGTTAAAATGTAGAATCCCGCTTGCTTTTTTTTTTGGTTAAACAATATACAAATGTGTCATATATGCATGTAATAGATATTATATAAATGGGGGCGATAGGATGAACTTGACTTCTATATCTCTTGCACTGGATATACGCTTTTTGTGGCTAATGGGGTATGTTATTGCAGCTGATTTGTGCCAGATGAGTATGCTTTCTTTGGTGTCTATGTAGGCATTCTCTTTGGAACTTGCTTTGATTCCATGGTCTTTCCATTTGAGTATCAAGATTATTTCTACATTCTTCCTGCTCTTTACTAGGTGGCTAGAAAAAAAAACCTATAACCCCTTGTTTGGAAGGGTTGGAAGGGGGTGAATGGAAGGGAGGGAATGGAAGGGAAATTTTCCTCTCGATTGGATGTATATTTTAATGGAGGGGACAGAGAATGGAAGAGAATTAGATTAAATGGAGTTGAAACAAATAATAAAATTGTTGTTTATTAAAAAATGAACAAGTTATCCTTTTATGAAATCGACTCCTAGATAATAAAGCCCTAATTGAACTTTCCTGTACATGTAGATTGGAAATGGCAGTCTCCTCTCTACTTGGGATGACCATCTTCTCTATCAATCAGCGGCAATACTGTTTCTAATTTATAATTTTTAGGATATTCTCTCTTCTCATTAGATGGAGTGTCTGCATAATGGGACATGGTATGTCAATCATAGTGTGTGAAAAAAAAAAAAATGGTATACTCCTCTATTAATTAATAAATTATATGCACTCAAGGGTAATTTTTCAACTCTTTACCCCTTAGCATGATACATTCAAACTAGGGTAGTCCATTATTTGCTATCATCTACAGTTGAGCTCTTGAAACTGTCTGGCCTGGCACCAAGTTTCAAGGACATGTGAATTCAGTGTCTTAATCTGAAAGTTTGTAAAGATACTAGGGGTAGAATTATGTCATATTGAGTGTGCTGAAGTAATTGTGCTTTACCTACAATTAGATGCAATCTTGATTTTTTTGTAGGTATATTGTCAAAGATGTTCTTGGGCATGGTACATTTGGCCAGGTTGCAAAATGCTGGGTTCCAGAAATGGGAAACTTTGTCGCTGTTAAGATTATAAAAAATCAACCTGCATACTATCAACAGGCATTGGTTGAAGTTTCTATTTTGACAACGGTAATATATATTTTTTGGGATAAGCGGTGTTGATAATGGTAATTTACTTTTTACCAGTAAACAAGGTGGTTTTGTAAACAAATATTTATGCTCACGCTTGTTTACAATTTCGTGCAGTTGAATAAGAAGTACGATCCTGAGGATAAGCATCACATTGTCCGTATATATGATTACTTTGTATATCGTCGCCATTTATGCATTTGTTTCGAACTGCTTGGCACAAATCTGTAAGTTAGCGGACATGTGATTTTGCGTGAAATGCAATGTATCCCTCTGAATATATTGTATGATGATATGATTTTAACAATGAATCCGTTAATCATATAATGATATGTACCAATCCCTATTTCTATGTTGCCCTTTCTCATTCCTTTCTTAGTTGTGCACATTATTTGTCACTAGTTTGCTGTCAAGGGCTGTGACCATATTTGCAATTTTGCAGGTATGAGCTTATAAAGATAAATCACTTTCGGGGGTTGTCATTGAGCGTAGTACAGCTATTGTCAAAACAGGTACTGTAGGTCTATTTAATGTGACTTGTTTGGTGGGCAATTATCATTTATTAGCAGTACACTTTCAGATATTTATAATGTATATTCATTTGTTAATAGATTTTGAGAGGATTGGCTCTATTAAAAGATGCTGCTGTGATTCATTGTGATTTGAAGCCTGAAAATATACTTCTATGTACAAGGTATGCTGCTCTTCCTTGATTACCTATTTTGTTTGTCAATTATCAAGCTGGCCATCACTTACTGAGTGCTTTATCCTGATAATGGCAGCATCAAACCTGCAGAAATAAAGATTATAGACTTTGGATCTGCATGCATGGAAGATCGCACTGTTTACTCCTACATTCAGGTTTTCATCTAAACTTTGTACATTCGTTATAATTATGGTTCAAAATCTGAGCTACTGTTTCATGTTGCAGAGCCGCTATTACAGGTCTCCTGAAGTTCTACTTGGATATCAGTATCCAACAATTAATGTCTACCCCTGTTTTTTAAATTAGTTTATATCTGTAGTCATATATGATGCAGATATTCCTATTCCAGGAACCCAAGGAGTTTTGCTTTGCACTTGGCTTTCTGCCTTTTGCTGTTATTTTATACTTTCAGAAAAGTAGGTTTTACCTTCACCGTTCCAGATATACAACTGCCATTGACATGTGGTCTTTTGGATGCATTGTTGCCGAATTGTTTCTTGGATTGCCACTTTTTCCTGGAGCGTCAGAATTTGATCTTTTGCACCGTATGATAAAAATACTTGGGTACTTCTCCTGTGCTTCAAACTTTCTGTGCAGTTCATTTATTTTATTGTTATCTGCATTGTGATATGAAGGGGCTTATATGTATGGAGACTCTTAGAGGTTATTTTTCTGTATTGCCAAGCATAATGTAGGTTAGATTGAAATCAGATGTAACCATAAATTATTTTATGCTGAAGAATGAAGAACAGAATGCCATTTTCAGAATGTGCTGTATATATCCAAAAGACTTGAGTATTCAAGGCCCCCGCTGTTCTGTTTTAGGCTATTATAGTTTTCTATTTAAAGTGGAAACAATCCCCTGTCATGGTAAACGTCTCGTTACATAACAGAAACAGGGGTTATGAGCATGATGCTTCCATCTGTGAATCAGATGTTCAATTTTTCCATTTTCTCTTTCCTTTTGGCTTCCTTGTTTTGCATCATAACACTGTTATGTTTGAAATATTGCAGAGGGCAACCTCCTGATTATTTGTTGAAAGAGGCAAAAAATACAAGCAAGTTTTTTAAGTGCATTGGGAATGCCCATAATTCTGAGAATGGTGATGCTTCTGAAGGTGCTACTGGAAAAAGTATCTATGAAGCTCTATCTGAAGAAGAATATGAAGCTGTATGCATTCCAGCCTCAGATTTTTCTGTAATTCGACATTAAAATTATGTTTTTTTTTTAAATGTTTATCCATGTCTAATGTTATTTTATTCTGGATTCAGAGAGAGTTGAAAAGGCCGATTATTGGGAAAGAGTATTTCAATCATATGAACCTTGAAGCAATTGTGCGAAACTACCCTTACCGGAAGAACTTAGCAAAAGAAGATGTCATTAAAGGTCAGCTTTTCCGATGCAAATCATAAAAACAATATGAAGTCGGCACAGATTTGCTAAAGTTATGACACCAAGTTTTTGAGTCATTACCTGATTTGGCAGAAAATCAGATTCGGATGGCTTTTATTGATTTCTTAAGAGGACTTGTGGAGTTTGATCCGGCCAAACGTTGGTCACCTTGTCAGGTTACTGAACCCAATTTAGCATATGCAATGTCAGATATTACTCTTGAAATCTTGAAAAATAGTCTTTAAGTTTGAAATGTAGATTGAAAGTATGGCAATCTTGTTAAGCTATGCTGTGTTTACAGGCCTCAAGGCACCCATTTGTTACTGGAGAACCTTTCACATGCCCTTACATACCTCCACCAGAGGCTCCTCGTGTGGTAAGTAGATGTTAACATGTTTAAAGCATCTGTAAGTAGAAAATAACACGTTTAATGCATCCACTTTTTATTTCTAATTTAACCTTTAAAATGACTGGTTTCATTGATAGGCTCTTTTGCTAGATCATGTTGATTTATTGTTTGCATGGTAATCCTCTCTAATAGTTTCCCATTAGACGAATGACTTGGGGTAGACTGCTGTACCTTAACCAATAACTAATATTGCCAGGACCATCCTGTCTATAGTTCCTTTGAATCCTCTTTAGGATCTCTCAATATGATCCTGGTGATGTTTCCATTTTCCAATGCTTCTAAAGATTCCATCTCAATTGAGGCGTCTTTTCAGTTTGCAGGAGGCATCTTGCTCTTTTTTTGAATTTTAAACAAAAGGTTTTATTGATTTACACCAAGTGCCAAAATACAGAAAAAGCGGGCATCTTGCTCTTAACTTGCAATTCAAGGTTACTTTGATTTTTGCTGGGAAATGAGTTTCGAACTTCTGCTTTTTGGTTTAGTGAGAACTCCAAAATTAAGAAAATTCATTTTCGATTAAATGGGTGAGTCATCTTTCAGATATCTGCAGTTCATTTTCAGAATGTCCACCTAGAACTGGCCTTTCTGATACATGTGTTGGCCCTTAGCTACTGCTTCTAGCAATAGATGCAGCTGCCTCCAGTGCTTACTGCCTCCAAACTCAGTCCATCTCTGTTGAAGCAAATCATCTTGGTGTGCTTGTACTTCAATTGAAGCATAAATCATATAAACCAACACCCGAAACTTCTATTAGTAGAAAAAGGGACCCTCCTGCATTGCACATAATGAACTTTGTAGCTGAATAGTGTCTTTTTTTGCTCCCACAGTAATGCGTGTTATCAAAAGATTTTGCACGATTATTTCTGGTATGAGTAAGTCAATCTTCAACTTTGGTATCATATTGAATAAAAATGGTGATATTGTTTCTCTGTTAATCATTAAATTCTGTACACCTAAGCTTCCTGCATTAGTCACCTGCCTTATATAAAGAATGTGTAGACTCCTTATATATTCTCCTTTGTCCTGTTAGGTGGTAGCTCAAAATGTAAAAGTGAACCATCATCCAGGAGGTGGACATTGGTTTGCTGCAGGTCTCTCTCCTAATGTGAGATTTCTGCCCCTCTAAAATGCCATTAACTCGTTGAAGGTCGTACGCAGATTGATATTAGTACTATGTTTTTCTTTACCTGTTGTGAATTGGTGTCCCAATGACCTCTGTGTTGTAATCTTCTGCAGATTGCTGGCTGGAACAGAGTTACACAACATAGCAGCCCAAGTTTTCTAGCGGTACCTCGTGGACATGCCAGTAGTTATGGTAGTTTAGGGAGCCATGGAAGCTACACTGATGGTGCTGGTTTTGGGAGCAGCTATGGCAGTTATGGAGATGGTGGCAATGTGTTTGCATATTGCTCACCTGTGGGTCCGTCTACAATGAACCTTAATGCACAAGGTAGTGGCAAAATACTGGGAACTAGTCCGGACAGAAGACGAAGAATGATCCAGCTTTCACATGGAAGTGGACTGGGTGTGAGTCCATCAGGTGGAAACTTTCCACCGCTGCCCCTCGGTATCAGTCCCTCACAGTTTACACCGCCGGGACCCTTCAGTCAATTTCCCGTTGGCTCTCCTGGACATTATGGGCCAACATCTCCGGTAAGAGGTAGTATACAAGGATCACCCTTAGGGAAGACAGCTGCCATGAGTCAAATGAACAGAAGGAAGGGCTGGGGATATTCTGGAAGCTCTCAAGTTCAAGAGAACTCTTTATCTTTGCATTGGCAAGGACATCCTATGGAAGGAAGCAACTCCAGCCAAGCTGAATACAATTCTCAGACCTCAAATGGATCACTGCACCTGCACGCATATTCAACTGCTATGAACAGGAAACAACCAGGAACAGTGCTTCCTGCTGGTCTTCCTGTCACTTCGAACATTTATGGATCAAGTGGTGAATCCTACAAAGATGCTGGAGCAGTCAGTGACATGGTTGAGCCTGACTCATCCTTGCCTGATCCGGGAGACTGGGATCCCAACTACAGGTTAGAGTAGAGGAGACTCCCATCCATTCTACTGTTCTTTCTAATTGCTATTTCATTCTTGACTTGAGTATCATCATGCAGTGGCTATTCCTTGTTATATAACTTACATGAAGCCATGAAAGTTCATGATAATAAATCCTTGAGGGCTCAAATAATTGGAAGTTTGGCACCTGCTGATGACAGCATATGCAAACTTCTCAATAAGTTGTTCTTTTGAAAAATACATCTGTCTCCCGTAACTGACCACTGCCTTTTTCTAATCTTTATCCTATTTCTAGCGATGAGCTACTTTTACAAGAAGATGGCTCCGATACCAGCTTGGCTGCTGAGTTTGGGAAAGTGATGCATCTTAGCTCTACTGAGTCATTGGGAGGAGTCAGAAACCATGTTTCTGCAACAGGGCATAGTGTATCCAATCAAAGGTATCTGATGTTACTGGCTAGCATTTCAACTTTCTTAGGGATTAATAAATGTTTCTTGTGAGTTCGATGGTATGTTGAACTCTAGAGTATGAGGAATTTTTTGTCTTTGTTTTGCTGCACTTTAGACGACTTGCCCCAGTTCAAATGTTCTCGCTTGGAGAGGTGGGAAAGCTTCCATATGATCTGCATTCTGGACATATCCGTGGAATATCAGAGCCTCCTTATTTTATTCCGCAATACCCATACAATTCTTTGAGCCGATTGGGACAACCACCTGCGCAGCAGTTTAACCAAGGAAGATCCACCTCTACCTTCAGTCGGGGCAGCAACTGGCTTAGCACTTTGGAGCCTCCTATTTCAACCTTTAACAGTGAGGGACCCCGTTCTCCTGGGAGTGGCTCATTCATCAATGTTATATCATGGGGTATCTCTCGAGACTTAGAAATGTGATCGCTCCTCACTCTTGGTAGAGAGCCTCTGAGGGAAATGAGCGAACTGTTTGCTCCTTTTAATTCTAATTCATCTTTCAATTATGATGCAGGGCACCGAACACATGATGCTATTGGTGGCATTCCCCCAACATCCCGAGGGAGAAGAGACTATGGGAGAATTATCTAATGTCAAAAGTGGCTCAGATTTTGTTTTTCCTTCTCTCTTTT
>CM075288.1:9944977-10117477 GCA_037672795.1 Lagerstroemia speciosa
TAACTTGAAATTTGACATTTGGGTGTCTGTTTCCGTCAAAGATTCTTCTCTTACTTTTTATTTTTCATGCCTATCACATGGACCTAACTTATAATAATGACACTTAAATAATAAATACTTATATATAGGAATAAAAAAATTATAAAATAAATTTGTTGAGGTAGTAGGATGTCTCCTCCCTTAAATGAATGGAGAGAGTTCACTGAGAGCAGCAAACCCACCCAACTTGAACTGGATAAATCAAGAATTGTTAAATTTCTGAATACTCGTGGAGCAGATTGAAAGGAATAAAAAAAAACATTCTGTTATATCTCATCCATCTATCGTTGTTTTGAATTCAATAAAAATCCCATTTTCTTTTTCTTTTGATATAGGAAAGGTTCAGTGCCAATAATGGCATATAGAAGAAAAGTTGAAAGAACGTATAAGACTCCACAAATGATTGGTGAACTCGTGATTTCTCTAAACGAGATAAGGTGATCCTGTATGGAAATCCTATTTTTCCCATAAAGTTATATATTAACAATGAGATCATGGGCTCAGTTTATTGTCGGCTTAGTCATAGTCATTATGGTGGTATAAGTAGTTTTCGATTACCTAAACTAGAAATAATGTGAGCCAGCATGAAGTGCAGTCAATGGTGTACCAAGAAATGATATGAATCTAGAAAGAGTAGAAGGAAAATGGGATAAAATAGTAGTAAGAAGTCCCATTGTTAAGATTGACCTCTGGATTACAGGTCAAGAATCGTATCAAACCATCTTTCTCTCACTAGATGAATTTAATCACATCTTGGAGTTTAGTTTGTTAATTATAGAAGACGGGAATGCCTCGTGAATTTTCATCCCAGCAACGAATAATCAAAACCTGTCCATTTATCTTTAACGCACAAAAAGAGGCTTTGTAGTACCATCAAAATCCCGTTATCTAATAGTTTGAAAATCACTTGTATTTAATTTGATGAGCTTTCCCAGTTTTGAATATATCTATGCATATAAAAAATACTTGGCATAAGTACTTTTTGTGTCTCTCAATTTATTGAAATATACTATCCAATCCATTTGGTAATGTTATAATAACGGGGCTAGTGTAATTGCTAATTATTCAATTTGTCTGATATAATCATGATTGAATGTAAAAGTCTAAAAGTTGCAGAGTGAATGGTGGCCAAGGGTGGAGAGAGAGAGAGCTTCTATAGTCCCCTACACTGCGTTCACAACCAAACAGGTAGGTTATATTTTTTGGTGGTGACAGGGGCAAGGATCTGGGTAGATAAGATTAATTCACGAAAAAGCAAGGCGTGAACATACCAATCATGTCCCAAAATAGAAGGTTGCAAGTATCCTCGGAAGCCAAACAAAATGCACGCTGACCCAAGATAGATCGAGAGACTTTTTAGCCAACCAGTCAACAGAAGCATTGCCCTCGTGATAATTATGAATAAGTTAATTACGCCATTGATTTACAAGAAGTAGGTGGAGAAGCACAATATTCCTTTCTCAAAATGGGTCTCTCACCAACTCCGAATCTATCTCTACAATTACTCGGCGGAATCCCAAGTTCCATGATGCTGATTGTATTTAAGCCATGCCCTCTGACTTTTTGTTCAACAAAGTCAAAGTAGATCAGTCATAAATGGCAGTTTGATGGAATTAATGAACTGTAAGGCCTGCCTGACGTTGGATCATCTGGGACATCTATAATACTTCTGAATGTGTAGTTTTACCTCTGTTTATGGAAGAAGCAGAAACGTCCCACGTATGATGTCTCCCAGTATGGTGAACGTACCCGGGGAAGCTAACCGGTTTTGTCTCAGATTGGTATATGCATAAGAGAGAGATGATGGAGATTTTATATTTAATAATTGATGGGAATGAAGAGGTTAGATATTGAAACTGTGCACCATTAGAATGCTCATTCCTTTAAAATGAAGAAGTCAGCTATGAATATGTAGTTTGAAAAAATATACATAAGGAGAGAAGGGATAGTGAGATGGGAATATGTGGTGGACACGAGCCAAACTACAAGAGTAGAGCCAAACTACAAGGTGAAAGCAAAATAATAAAAAGAACAAACAACAAATGCACCGAAGACAATCTATGTCAGGCGGCTGGTCATAGCTACGGGCCGTAGGGTGGCAGCGGAGACGGTGACGCAGAGCTTCCCACTGAGGGCTATGATTCCCGTCCTTCATTTCACTTTTCCATTTTTTTTATTTTATTTGTTTTTTTCTTCTTATTTCCTCTTTCATTTTTTTTCTTTTTGTCTTCTCCTTTTTTTGGGATAAAACTGCAAACAAATAAAACAAAAATAATAAAGTGAAAAAATGCGAAATGGTTTGGGTTAAAATTGGGTGACACTCTGATTGAATTTCGAGGTATGAGATACACTAAATAAAAAATAATCGAATGCCCACCATGACGAGGTTGAATTTGGTATAGTTTCACCACATTTGAGAAGTGAAATTTGACCTTGATCATCGTGACTGTCTACTTATCCGAGCCTATCCATTTTCTCAAAATTGAAGTCCGGGCTCTTTCCGGACCAAAATAAGGTGTCTACAAATAAAAACTAAAATTTACACTTCATCCAAAGGGAAAAGGAAATGAAGAATAACATAAAGCATCTGTTCCTCATTTCAAATGCAACTCCTCAACATAATTCCATTATAACATTAAATAGTAAGAGAATAGAAGAAAAAAATAAAAAATGTTTTCGAAAAGTAATAAAAATAAATGGAATCCAAAAGGGGACCCCCACCTTAACTCATCTATTTAATACTCTCCCCTTCATCAGCCCCCAACGCATTCCCATCCTTCCTTCACTCATTCTATCTATCTTCACTCGACAACTCACTCTTCCTCCATACATGTCACCCCGTCCACATGCTTCAGAAACAGAGCGTAGAGACAGAGTTAAGTGAGAGACATTAGGCACATAAGAGGAACTCACCACAATGAGTTGATGAGTGTAGTACGATAATACCATTATTTGACTTCGACATCTTGCACCTGATTCGCATCTCCCGGTAACCACAAAATGTGTGATCCGACATCCAATCCCGTGAAACAGCCTCAGCCAACGCAAACAGGCCTGTTCGTTGACCTCTTGTCCCTCACCGATTCCATGGAGCCTGTTGCGAAGCCCACGCACCTACACGCATTTGTTATGATAGTGTTGGAGATTGCGTCCGAGGCTAGGTCCCTTTTGGCTCTGTCGTTCCCTATCATCCTCACGGCCTTGATCCTTTACTCCCGGTCGATGGTGTCGATGCTCTTCTTGGGCCGCCTTGGCGACCTCGAGCTCGCTGCTGGCTCCCTATCCATTGCCTTCGCCAACATCACGGGGTACTCCGTCCTCTCTGGGCTAGCCCTTGGGATGGAGCCGCTCTGCTCCCAGGCATTTGGGGCACAGCGTCCGAAGCTCCTCTCCTTGACGCTGCACCGATCCGTGATTTTCCTCCTTCTCTGTTCCGTGCCCATATCGATACTCTGGTTCAACATCTCCAGCATCCTCCTCCTCCTCCATCAGGACCAGAACATCGCCGAAATGGCCCACACCTACCTCGTATTCTCCCTCCCCGACTTGCTAACTAACTCCTTCCTCCATCCAATCCGCATTTACCTTCGAGCTCAGGGGATCACACATCCCATGACACTCGCCTCCCTCCTCGGGACCCTCTTCCACATTCCCGCCAACCTCCTCCTTGTCATCCACCTCCGCCTGGGAGTGGCCGGCGTCGCCGCTGCATCCGCAACTTCCAATGCCTTCGTGGTCATCTCCCTCATCCTCTACGTATGGTTGAGTAGAATCCACGAGCCGACTTGGACGAGCCCAACGCCGAAGTGCCTCAAAGGTTGGCTGCCACTGCTCCGGCTGGCCGCCCCAAGCTGCATCTCTGTCTGCCTCGAGTGGTGGTGGTATGAGATCATGATCGTCCTCTGCGGCCTGCTGTCGAACCCCAAGTCCAGCGTCGCATCCATGGGGATCCTCATCCAGACCACATCATTTCTCTATGTCTTCCCGTCGTCGCTCGGGTTCGCGGTCTCGACCCGTGTCGGGAACAAGCTCGGAGCTAACCAGCCGGCCCGAGCGAAGCTATCGGCCGTGGTGGCGGTCTTGCTCGCAGCCACCATGGGCTCATTCGCCGCAACTTTTGCGACCTCCATGAGGGACTGGTGGGCCCGGATATTCACCCATGATGCGAGCATCCTCCGGATGACGTCAGCCGCACTCCCGATCCTCGGGCTGTGTGAGCTTGGAAACTGTCCCCAGACCGTGGGCTGCGGCGTGCTGAGGGGCAGCGCCCGGCCGTCCACGGCGGCGAACGTGAACCTAGGCGCTTTCTACTTGGTGGGAATGCCGGTGGCGGTGGTGCTCGGGTTCAGGATGGGAGTCGGGTTCACTGGGCTTTTGATGGGTCTCTTGTCGGCCCAGGTCTGTTGTGCCGGGCTCATGCTGTATGTTGTCGGGACCACTGACTGGGATTATCAAGCTGTGCGAGCCCAGTCGTTGGCATGTAATGGTACGATTGGCGAAGCGGCTGCGCTGCCGCGTGAAGTGGAGGGCGATGAGCAGCTGCAGCCACTGATCCACGTCGTGGTGACGCCATCTTGACAATCGGAGGGACCAGATTTAGGAAGGCGCTGATTTAGTGATATATAATTGTTTGTATTTTTGGGATTTGACTCAACGTTGTTCGATTCCATTATTTCTTTTGTATCCGTGAGCTATTGATTTTTGTTGTAGGGGTTTGAGATAGTTGAGAAGAAAAATGTTTGCTACTTGATTTATTGTTAACACTGAATTATCTCTTCTTTATTACTTCGGATAAAGGAAACTAGTGAATGACCCTTACTGCGCAAAATGAATATAGTCAAATACAATTGAAAAAATAAAAATAAATATCGTTGTGCGCTAGTTAAACAAATCAATCAAGCTAACTCATTCTCATATATCAAAACTTTTCTAATGATAAAAATATTCTAAATATGGTTACAGAATGAGATTCTATCAACGAATAACTTCGGATAATTGTGGTTGTGGAAAGGTCCATAAGCATATTTGGAATAAAAACTGTCATGGAGAAAAAAGGATAGTGGGTGAAGTAATTATTTTGAAATAATTAAAATGACAGTATATCAAGTTCTCCATTGAAACGTGATCTAAGTAGAATTTCTTCACACTAGTCCAGCGACAATCTCATGTAGAAGATGAACAAGAGTCTTGAGATTTTTATAAGATTAAGAGCACATCGTTCCCTTAAGTAAGGTCTCGGTTTCGGGTCCTATGAAAGGAGAGCGAATTCACCTTCATAGAGTTTTATTCCCAGTGGACCCACTTGACTCGAATTAGATTAGTTGGGACACGTTAAAATTTTAGATACGAGCTCCACTGATTAAAAAAAAAAAGTCATGACCATGCTGCCGCACCTAAAATGAACAATAGTGAACATTTACATATTGACGATTTGGAACTGAATACCATGAGTCAACCTCCATACAACTTAAATTGGATCTTGGAAGTGGTGTGCATTAATGGTGCACCGGTTGCACCAAATATGTGCTTTTTGGTCGGTTTCACCAAGTATGTTTGATGACAAATGCCAAGTTTAAATATTTACCCAAAAAAAGGTCAAATTTACCCTAAGGCTCATGGGTAGATTGGTTCCTTTTCTATCAAAATACATAAGACAAAACCTAATTCTCTGTTCGGTTTTTACGGATTTTTCTATAGAGGTTGATTTTCAACTTTTGACATCCGCTCGCATGTGCTAGATCTTTCGATGATGTGCTATGGCCCATAAGGCAAGCTTCTTCTTCCCCTTTTTTTTTTTACTTGCGAAAACACATAAGTTTAAAAAGAAATTAAAGAAAGATAAAATATAAAAAATAGAGAGTTCCATTGATAAGAATAGGCAATCTTCTTCTTTTTTTGTGGGTCCAATATTGACCTTATGGAATGCTATATAGCAAATCTTATTCCTTCAATTTTAAGTATTATAAATACAGTTTTAGGCCTCCACTTCTTGTCCTTTTTTCCCCTTCTGGGGTTATCATCATAAAAACTTCCTTTAATCGAAAAGGCAAACACTTATGGCAGATTAAAAAAACTACATAATAATCATCAGTTTTTTTCCCCTAATTTTTTCATTTTACATGAATTCTAAAAGTGGATGTACAGATTAAATTTACTGCAATTGTAATTTTTTTTTGTTTACATAGGGATAAAAGGAAGGTACTCATGCTGAATGAGTGTAAGGGAAGTTTTAACCAGAAGGATCCATAAAATTCCACTATGTCCGTAACGGTTATACCACTTGGTAATGCTGATATATGTGTCACAGACCAATAAAATTCAGCTAATTTTATTTCAAGATTTTTTAATAAGACTCTAAAAACACTAATTATAAAAATAATTTAATCCTATTTTTTTGTCACGCCACGTTCACACCATTATATGATATACCCATTTCATGCATGCAAGACTTTCTCTGCGTTGATAATCATATGAGAAGCAAACGGTGCAGAAAGTGAATTTCATTAACTACTAGAATAATGCAACCAGCATTGGTAAGAAAGGGATCGGTCTACCCTGAAGTTTCACCAGTCAAACTTTTTATCTGTGTCCACCAAAACAAACCTAGCTTCGAGCAAATATTCAATACATAATATATAATAAGATTATTGTGCAAATTACCATTAAGATCATGATAGATGTAAAGTCAAACATCAAAAAATTACTTGAACACTTTATACGTGTCAAGATCTCGGGAGAATATTACACAATGAACTCATTGTATATTAAACACTAAATATTTACTCCCTAACTTCTCCGCTAGAGGTACTGGTTAATACTACATGAAAGACCGCACAGGCCGAGAGACGAGAGAATAAGAAATAAACGAGCACGAAAAGTTCAAGTAACCACAGCCAGATCGAAGCCACTTGTTCTGAGTGCAATTAAGACGGATGCCATATTCGTTGTCAAGGGCAGCGTCTCAGATACTCGGACATGCTTGATCTCAAGTGGGAAGTCGAAGCCCACCACCAATGCAACAGCTGACACATGGCAGTCCCTCCCTCTGCTTCTGCTTCTGCTTCTACTTCTACTCTAGGGGTGGTGGGGGGGTCCCCGCTAAAGCTTCAGTTTCGTTCCATTGCGTTGGACGCGTCAGTAAACAGACATGGAATTGTCTTCTGGGCCCCAAAAACAGCACTATGGCACCAGTGACGACGAAGTCAAGAATTCAGATCGGCAGCATCATGTAAAGTACGTTAATAGTAGATCCATCAAGCAATCATCTTAGTTGTGATGTGTTGAAAAATAATCCCATATCAAATAATAAAAACAACGGAATATAATTTAGAAGAAAATTTGGTAACACCACTTATTAGTTTAAATTTTTTGATGGGATATAAACTTAACCTCTTTTAGAACCGGCTAGATTTTATATAGTATTAGGGTATGTTCTTATGTGAGCTCACATCACGCTAAACACAAGGGCAAAACTCATGACCTGTTAAGTCCAAGGCTATTAGAAAATTTGGTACGTCCCCCTATCAGCTTAACCTTTTAGGTTGAACATTTTACATGATGACCTGATTTACGTTTCGCCCGAAAAGATCGTATTGTGACGTGTTATTGAAGAATAATTTTGAGAAACGATAATAGAGTTTGTAGGGTGCGGGGGTGAAATTCCAACGTTATGGACCTATTCGACCGATATACTACCCGGCTTCAACCTAGCCTATAATTGAGATATCTTATATCTTATATTATATTATTTAGAGTTTTTTTGACTTTTTCAGGGTGTGGTACCAATCTCCTCGCCCTTTATATCAATTTTTTATCACAGTGGACGGCTTCTTCTCTGCCTGAGATTTTTCTTGTCAAGGACTTTTTCAAACGTTCTTTTCAAATTTTTACCTATTTAATTTGTATAATTTCTTAACAATTGTACCGTTTTGACAGTATTTGTAGAACCAGTTAAAAGTGTTGGGCAACTGGCAAGATGGGACCATCTGGGTGTTTCTTGTAATCACCATTTAGCCCCATTCATTACATCATGTCACCACTATAACAATCAATGCCTACAGAGAAACACTAATCCTTACATTTTCCTTTGGATGCTCTTGCACTTAGGACAGGCCTTCGTTGTCGATTCCATTCTTTAGGGTTCTTAAGCAATTGTTCTAACATTTCATTTGACATGAAGGAATCAAAAGTAATGGAATGAAATAGGTAATTTAGTATTATTTTTTTATATTTTTTTACTTGGCTACACTTAGAAAACTTATTATATCCACTCCATTACTGTAAATTTTTCTCTCAAATTGATGCAATAATGTTTCATTCGTAAAAGATCAATAATGATCATTCTATCACATCTCACAATTGTATTTTTTCACATTTTTAAAATGAACATAAAGACTAATGATTTTTCCCTGTATCATTACAATTTATACTATAAAAATCATTAAATTCCATTATTCCTTTCCCTTTTTCATACCAAACATAACGTAAATATCCAACCGGGCAAAGTATTACGTTGCCCATTGATAACTTCTCCAGTTTTACCTTAGAAATAATTTAGATTTGATGGGAGACGTGTGAGCTCGGATTCTCTTTCTCTGGGGCATTAGCAAATCGCATGCAGCGCAATGGCTCGGTGAAAAGAGATAATTAGTCAATTTTTTTGATATAGGCATGTAAGAATAAAATCTGATAGAGAGATGAGATAATAAAGGGTATAAGGAGTCCCACCAATAAAGTTCGAACCCATTATCTTTTGGTCTTATATCGAGAGCAGTATCATTGTACCAAACCTTATTTCTTAGATAATATTTAGTCTTTTTCAACTGCACAGCATTCGGATAGATGCTGATGTGAGAGCCACCAGAAAGGAAGGGATAAAATGGAAATAACAACGAAAGGGAGGGAAGAAAGGAAAGGGGGAACAGGGAAGAGAGAGCTATAAATGAAGGGAAACAAAAGTGGCTCTTGCCTGGTTTCAAGTGACAGTCAACACAGTCCGACGCTGTCTTCATATTACAGATGATGCACAAGGGGGGTTCACACCCCACAATTTGCCCGCACAACTCCGTCAAATTTCTTTTCCTTCTTACCATTATCATTTCACTTATATCTAACAGTTCCCACAGGTCTTGTAGTGATGGGCATGCTAGAGTTGAATTCCACAAACTAATTACTTTGCTTACCACATTTATTAATTGTCATCAGCGATGCAGATGTCGCGGATAGACATTTTCATCCCTCCCCATGGGTGGGTTTTATGAGTCGTGTCCTTGTACCATCATGTACTTGTAATCATGTGTTAGTCCTGATAGGTACGTGCTCTGACTGTTGCTGCATCAACATCATAGTCAACTCTTGAGAGGGCTTTATTCAAGGAGTTATATTTTACATATACTCTAGTGCCATGCCTAAATATGCTTTTGACCAATATGAGTTGATTCAAGTAATTCGACACTTTTTAACCCTTTAAGTAATAGTCTCGAGTTCGAATTTTTATGAATGAGAAAATTTATAGTGGGAGAACTTTAGACCTTAACAAGCTAATCCAATTCAAACTGAATTAGTTAGGGGTCAATAAGATTTTTAAATACTAATGGTGCAGACAAAGAAAAAGTGGCTTATCCAAGTCTCAGCCAGGGAGGGACCCATACATCTTGTGTCCTAATTGAGACCTCAACACAACCAGTAAATTGGCCTCCCAGGGGTAGTAAATCACTTAGGATGGTTGGACGTATCAATTGGCTCAGATTGGACTTGTCCTCATTAGGCTACATGCTAGAGGGGAGCCAGTAGGTGTGGTCCAAGATTGTATCACTGTCATGACAGTCTGGAGAATTTGAGTAATTATCCAATTGTAGTCCTTTTCATATAATCTAGCGAAATTGATTTCTTAATGATGATCAAATTAAAGACCCCAAGTATTTTTGTCAATTTACTTTTCTGTTTTGTTATCATTAGGGAAATTTGAATGCCAAGCACAGGGGATGGAAGGGAAACTGATAGGTTTCATTTTCATAGTTTGGATAAATTGAGAAAAGAAGGAAAGGAAGGATTTTTTTTTTATGAAATAATTTCTCCATAGTTACATACTTCCACTTGAAGAAGCATTTTCTTCATAATGGACAAAAGTTTCTGTATATTTATATAAAATTTATTCTATGGCAATAATGATATATAAGTTAAGATAATAAAATTTGCATTTTTGTCAAAAGATTTATGACTAGCACTTTATTTTCCCTAATTTCTTTATTTTATGTGGACCGTTCATATCTGATCATTCTCAAATTATTATCAGATTTTTTTATGGGCCATTATATATTTCCACAACATTCAAACTGTTAACTCAAGAAAATATGAATTCAGACTTTTATTTAAGGGTAAATAACCTAATTGCGCATGTACTTTGACCGAACTCTCACTTTTAGCATGAATTTTTTTTACGTGAACTAGAAAGGTGTATACTATAAGATATTTGTTTCGCTTGGCATACCGTCTATTTTTCTATCAAAACTAACGACACTGTCCCGCTTGGCACGTGAATTACGCTTTCATGGCAAACGATGGCTATATGACAGTGCCACATGAAATACATACTTACAATGGAGAGAAACGGAAGGGCAGGAAGGATTTTTTAATCTATTTTGTGAAATAATTTTTCCATAGTTACATATTTACCCTTAAAGAAGCATTTTCTTCATAGTGGAGAGAAAATTCTATAGATCCGTATGACATTTATTCTATCATAATATTGATTTATAAGTTAAGTTAACAAAAATGACATTTGTACCTATATTGATAGTATGTTGCATTTTTTGTCAAAAGACTTTACTTTTCCATAATCTCTTTATTTTATATGGATGGTTCATATCTGACTGTTCTCACATTATTCTCGGATTTTTGCAATGGGCCATTACATATTTCCACAACATCAAGAAAAAAGGTATTGGGACTTTTATTTAACTATGCATTATAGATTATTATAAATTTACACTGTTTAAAATTTTGGAATTGACAATCTTTTAGGAAGTGTAATTTTGTTCTTTCTGGGAAAATATGACTCACTTCATGAAATTACACGCAAAATGCATAGGAGGTGTAATTTCAGCTTTTGCATGAATTGACTAATCTTATATAGGGAGGGTTACAAGTTAGAAAAGAACAAAATATAGATTTAATAAAATCATGGGAATCTTAGTCTCTGTCGGTGTTTTTCGTTGGGTTTGCATTGTGAGATATTAGAGGGTCGGTCATGCTAGGCATAGAAGTGATATATTCTATTATAAACATGTGTAGTTTAAATAAAATAAAAATAAAGTAAAATCAGAAAATTGAAGAGTTTATGCTATAGATTTTCAACATTGCAAGTAGTTGGAGAATTTCAAAAGAGTGAAAAGAGATTGTAAGATTAAGAGAATTATATGAAACAATTAAGAGAATCACAAAAATAGTTAGCATAATATGAAAAGATAATAAAATAGATTAACTAAATAAATAACTACTTTTATATTTTGTGTTATTTTATTGTAAATTAGATTTGATCAATTACAAATTAAATTTGATGAAGGGTAATTTTAAAACTTGAAAATGAGAGCAAAACTATTTTGAGTTTGCTTGAAAGTAATATATAAGATATAGAGAGATAGATACAAAAATCCAAATGAATCTAACTAATACAAATTGGAATCAGATTGGTCTATTGAGGTTTAAACTCCCTTTAATTATGGATTTCTCCATTTAAATGACTTGAAACTTGAAATTTAAGAGAATTAACTATTGAACAATCTCAATCAACCTTTATTGATTCATCAAGTCTCTTATTTCTATATATGTTACCGAAAACTATCAATAGATTTCTTAAGTTACAAAAAGTCACGGGAATAAAAGGGCTCAGAGTTTGTGGATAAAGTTTGGATAGCAAAAATGCAATTTTCACTCGAGCTTGATTAATCAAACAAAAGAATCTTTTATGTGTTTCAAAAACAATATTTACAATCTTTTTCACTCTCGGCTTATGGGAGCTAACATCAACCTTTGCAGCTCTCCCCCATTCCACGCTTCATCATGTGTGGTATGATATTCGATGACCGGTGCTTAAGAACCGTCTCGATAACATGATAAATTTTCACTTTTGTGATAGTAAAGTGACATATTCTTAGCTAAAGAATTTAAACTGATAGTTAATAAAATTCGACAAAAATATCATATCAAAATCCTTTCGTCAAGTCTAATCCCAGCCGTTAACTAATCGAATTTGAAGAGTGTTGATCGCTCAACCCTCCTTCTCTATCAGTAAACATTTTAATTGATTAAAATGTCAAGATTTATTTAAATAAATTTATAAGATGTTATAATGAAAGGATATGGTCGCTGAGTTTTAAACTCCATGCATACCATGTATCATGTTTGCATAATTTGGGGCATAATGTTTGTATTTCAGTCGATACACATTAAACATATCGAGATGGGATAATAAAATCAAGTTCAAGACCATCCCTTTGTCTTTGCCCTAGTTTTTTTCTTTGTTACAAAATAGATCAATGGGCACTAAAAGGATAAGAAGGAGAGAATCAACAGATATGCGAAATCCAACTTATCAGAGCTAAATTCAGAATCTCTTATTTTTATGTACAGATGACGTCGTTTTCAGATAAAATTTTAAACTATTAGGAGGGTGTATCAGTTGTTTAATGTACTCAAGATTCTTTATCCTACTTGATGTTTGATTTGACCTCCTCTTATACATGGTGTATTGATGGCTTAACTTTATATCTAGTAGCATGCCAAATTGTGATGAGTGGACATTATTGGCATGCCGATAGCTACACTAGGATAAGACTACTGGATTTGCCGGGTATATGTAAAAGATTGCTCGGGCCGGGGATGAATCAAGGAAATCAAGTGGTAAATTGAAGAAAAAGTTAAAAAATAGATTTTCAAATGAGATAAAATAGCATAATCTAGCAAAGTAACATATTAATTTAGTTAAATTTGGGAATAATTATATTAGCAGCTATAAAAGTCTGTCATTTATCTAAATCAGTCCTATAAGTTTAAAAGTAATCAGTTTAGTGCTATAAGTTTAAAAGTGACTATTTCAATCACAAATACTTATTTCCTTATACATGTACAGTTCGTTCCATGACTTATCATTAGTTTGCCACTGATGTGTGACTAAAACCATTAATCCCTCTTATTTTTCCGTTAATTCCTCTTATTTTACCATTAATTTGTCTAACTTGTCACATGAGTTGGCAATTTTCATATTAAATATATGACATGGCGTCGAAATGTGTAAAAAAGGCATTTATGAGACCCTAAATAAATTTTAAGTGATTTTCAAGTTTTAGAAAAGTTAACATGATAAATTCTTGTCCCAATCCGACAATTTGACTAGATCAAATTCGATTTAATTCATTTAAAAATGAAATAAATATCGCATTCAAAGCTAAAAATTCGATTTAATTTTTTTTTTATTTACTGCTGATTGAGCCAGGTAAGAAGAGACTACCAAAATAGACTAGGATGAACAATGTTAAATCCGATATATTACAACCACGTCAGACAAGTTAATGGTAGAAAAAGATGGTTTAATGACATTTGTGGCACATTCGCAACATACATAAGGCAAGCAATGGGATGAACTTAATGTGTGTAATAGAGAAAATATTTAGAATTAAAAAGACCACTTTCAAGTTTATAGGATTGACTTAGGAGAAATGATAAATTTTTTATACTAATTTAGCAGTTCTCGTATAAAATTTGTATAAGATATTATGAATTTTTTTCAATTTTAGGTGCGATTGCCTACACGCCCCCGAAAACCATCTGTAACCGGGTTAAGGTGCTCATATATTACATTATTATTATCAGTGGATATTACAAGAGATTAAACTCATTCCCAGCAAAAAGTTTAAACCATTAGAAAATGTTATACATGTTTCTTATAAAACTAGAATTATTTTTATCCTAGTCAATATGGGATTTAATACTATGATCATCTTGAATCTTATTATCTCTTTCTTTTTCTATAGTCCAAGATTTTCCATTTCTTTTCCTAATCTTTATTGACTTTCAAATTCAAATGTCTCCACAATCTTATTTCTTTATCTCTCAGTATCCCTCTTTATTCTTAGTGGGCACAGGACTCAATCTCTCATGATGAAATACAAACAGTAAAATATACATTATCTGAACACGTTATAGCCCATGGACCGACCCCGGAAACCCCACAAATTAAGACATGTGCCGTTGTCGTATTATACAAAGTTATCTCTTTGAGGAAGCAACGAAATATTGTCAAATTACCATGAAGTGAAACAGTACCTTATGTGTTTGTTGCCAAAATAAATTCGGTCAGGGACCATCCTAGTTTGCGTAGGGGCTTTGAAAACTGATGCCTTGGACTTACATATGGAGTTCCCAACGTTACTGAAGCCCATGCTATCATGTTTCCAATGTAAGAAAAGGCTTATAAGCCTAGAATAATTTATAGAATATAGAGAATAAATAGGTACAAAGAGTTATCATAAGTGAGAATTGAACTAAGGACTTCATGGTATCTGCAAGTCGATAGTGATACCACTGCAGCGAATCCTCTTTCTCTGCTCCAAGCTATTGTTAGGTGCCCTTTTAGATTGCTTGCCTGATTGATGTAAGGCGGAAGTGGGACAGTCATCAATAATTGTGTCATGCATTTCTAAATGTCAATCTAAGTTAGGGAAAGCTGAAGTAGTTTTAACACAGCCAAGATAATGTGATTTGGCAAATCTTTTCCTCAAGTGAGGCTCCGAATTCGACTGTAGTGAATAGAAAAGTGTATCTGGTCTGCCACCACCCCCTCCTCCTGCACATGGTGCTAGAGAAAACTCCTATAGCTTTGAAGTACATTGTACCGGTTCATTTCTTCCAAAGTTTGGGGTGATGGCTCTCGCTTTTCCTGGTTTGACAACTGATCTGGTGCAGACCCTCTGCATAAAGTCTTGCATGGTGGCTTTCAAGTTTTTCCTTCCACTTGCAAGTATACAAGATTTCAAGATCCAGATTATCCATAAGGGATTGACATTTTGAGTTAAATTTGCAACATTAAACATTAAGAAGAAGCTCATTCAGACAACTGTTTACAAATTAGCTTTTACAACTTGTGTTTACATTATCCTCAATATGAAATCCCATAATTTTCATGAAGTCCATATCCGCACCTAGCCTGCTAGTAGTTCTACAATAAGCTTTATTACAATGTGCATAAACTGATTACCGCACCTTGTAGGAAAGTTGGATGGGTCTCATCTTGGAGCTTTAAGCCCCAATCCCTTTAGATTTGTGTTTTGGAAGCACTGATGTAATCCCTTCATGTGCATTTGTGCACATTTCTCATTAATCAAAATATTACTTATCCAACCAACATGAATTGGTTTAAATGATAAGCACTTAATCTTCTCAAACAAAGGTCTCTGGTTCAAGTTTTTGTGATTGAAAAAACTCATATTACGAGAGTTTTACCTAATACTGCGCTAATCCGACTTGAACTGGGTTAATTAATAGTGCAAAGGACTTCTAAATACCGGTAGTGCACACCAAAAAATATTCCTTATCATAAAAGAAATCCGCGAATGGAGAATTTGACTTCTTAGTCACTTAATCTGACTTAAACCTAGATAACACGAAGCCCATTGGACTTTTAAATATTAGATAAGTAGAGCCCAAGAATTATTAGAAAAGAAATCCATTATAGGAGAGTTTAACCTCTTAGTTGGTTAACTTGATTTGCACACGCATTACCGGGAGCCCCATTAGACTCTTAGATATTTGGTGATGTAGACTCGAAAAGATAGCATAAAGGAAATATGTTCTTGGAGAGTTTCAGCTCTTGATGTTGGCGAACTTGACTTGAACCTGAATTACTCGGAACTAATTAAACTTTTAGATGTTTTGTGATGTAAACGGGAAGAAGTAGTAAAAGTGGCACTGGGTCCAGCAACAATAGATTTTCCGCGCTCAACCAAAACTCTCCAGACTTAAAATAGTTTCCAAGTCACATGTCTGGGTCAATAATTGCAGGTCGCATGACACAGCACAAACCTTAAAGCACACTCTCATTGGCTTCACCTCTGTGTATGGGTTACAAGCAGACAAGTTTCAAAACTGTAGATGAACAGGATTTCAATGTGTTATATAGCTTTCTAAGCACTGTAGGTGTTCAAATTATTGGATTTCTATCTGTACATGCAATTGCTGAGACTGGTGGAAGCAAGAAACTTATGAGTCAATCTATAAGGGGACAGGGACAGAAGGAACGAGGGATGAGGCTATCATTTGAAGACACGACATTGTTTGAATGCTTCGTTTCGTCTCTCAACTTGTTGAAGAAAAGCTGTGCTGTCTTTATCATAAAATAAAGCTTCATTGTTCCCTTCACTTATCATAATAAGAGGATGACTTCCCTTGGCCTGATGGCCGGTGGATTTGTTTATTTTTTTTTTCTTTCTATCTTTTCCCATTTTCCTTTAAAGAGCGGCCCAGTGAGCTTAACAGGAGTGATGGAGGGAATAAAGGTGAGGATTAAGAAGTCTCGCCAACTAAAATTGAGTACAGAAGAAAAGGTGGAATAAAGGTGAGGATTAAGGAGTCATGTCGATCAAAATTGAATACAGAGGAAAAGGTGACATTGAATCAATGACACGGCCAGTAATGTTCTAGCTTTTCTTTTTCTGATAGGCTGAGTTAGTGTATAACTTGAAATTTGACATTTGGGTGTCGGTTTCCATCAAAAGATTCTTCAATTACATTTTATTTTTCAGACCTATCACATGGACCTAACTTGTAATAACGACACCTAACTAATAGATACTTATATCTAGGAATAAAAGAATTACCAAATGAATTGGTTAAAATAATAGAGCATATCTTTCTCTTAAATAAAGATTCAGATTTGATCCTGTCAAGTGGAGGTAATTCATCAAGAGCTAGCTTTACCACTAGTGGGTTAAACCTGGCTTGAACTGAGTTTTCATAGTCTGCTGTACATCTAAATACTAGTGGTGCAAAACAAAAAAAAAAAATTCTGTTATATCTTCTCCATCTATCTTTCATTTTATTGTTCAAGAAGAGACGTTTGCAAAAATAAGTGATTGCAGAAAAAGAAGTGCACGAGAACCATTTTGAATGCGCAGCAAAAATCAAAACTTTCTTTTTCTTTTGATATAGGAAAGGTTCAGCGCCAATAATGGCATATAGAAAAAATGGTGAAAGAACGTACAAGACTCCAAAAATGAGTGGTGAACTCATGATTTCCCTACACGAGGTAAGGTGATACTGTATGAAAATCCTATTTTCCCTCAAATTTAATTATTTATTATGGGATCATGGGCTCAGTTTATGGTCGGATTAGTCGTATAGTCATATGGTGGCACACGTAATTTTCGCTTACCTAAACTAGAAATAATGTCTGCCAGCATGAAGTGCTGTCGACAAACCCTTTTTCTGGCTGCATAAACAAAAGATATAAACCTAGAAAGAGTAGAAGGAAAACGGAATAAAATGATGACAGGAAGTTCCACTGTTAAGGTCGAGAACTGTACCAACTGTATCAAACCCTTTTTCTCGCACTAAATGAATTTAATCACATCTTGGAGTTTAGTTTGTAAATTATAGAATATAAAGGAATGCCCCGTGAATTTTCATCGCGGCAATGAATAACAAAAACTGCACATTTATGTTTAACCTACAAAAAGAGCTTTTGTAGTACCATCAAAGTGCAGTTATCCAATAATCTAAAAATCACTTTTATATGACTTGATGAGTTTAGTATCCCAGTTTTGAATCTATTGTACACTTCAAAAAATATTTGGCATAAATGCGCTTTTGGTGCCTAAACTTTGGGCATATCGGCCTCTTAAAATATACTAGCTATTTGGTAACGTTATACTAACTGGATTATTGCTGACTGTTAATTGTTCAGTTTATCTAATATGATCATGATTGAATATAAAACTTTAAAAGTTGCAAAAATGATGGTGGCTAAGGGCGGAGAGAGAGCTTCTGTAGTCTCCTACACTGCGTGCACAACCAAAAAGGTAGGTTATATTTTTCGGTGATGATAGGGGCAGGATCCGGATAGATAAGATTAATTTGTAAAATAGAAGGTTACAAATGTCCTCCGAAGCCAAATAAAATACATGCTGACCCCGAGATAGATCGAGAGACTTTTTAACCAACTAGTCAATGCAGGCATTGCGCTTGTGATAATTATGAATAAGTTGATTACGCCATTGATTTACAAGAAGTAGGCGGAGAAGCACAAGATTCCTTGCTCAAAATGGGGTTTGTCACCAACTCTGAATCCATC
Source organism: Lagerstroemia speciosa (assembly GCA_037672795.1). NCBI lineage: Eukaryota > Viridiplantae > Streptophyta > Magnoliopsida > Myrtales > Lythraceae > Lagerstroemia > Lagerstroemia speciosa. Next base: position 9,963,360 of record CM075288.1, read on the forward strand.
TCTACAATTACTTGGCCCAATCCCAAGTTCCATGCTGATTATATTTGAGCCCATGCCGTCTGACTTTTTGTCGAACATGAAGTCAAAGTAGATCAGTCATAAATGACACTTTGATGGAATTAATGAACTGTAAGGCCAGCATGACGTTGGATCATCTGGGACATCTATAATACTTCTGAATTTGTAGTTGAACATCTCTGTGCGTTTATGGAAGAAGCAGAAACGCCCTCATATGATGTCTCCCAGTGCGATGTACATACCAGGGGAAGCTAATTGGCTTTGTCTCAAATTGGTATATGCGTATCGAGAGAGATGATGGAGATTTTATATTTAATAATTGATAGGAATGAAGAATTTAGATATTGAAACTATGCACCATTAGAATGCTCACTCCTATAAAATGAAAAAGTTAGATATGAATGTGTAGTTTGAATATATATATATATATATATATATATATATAACGAGAGAAGGGATAGTGAGATAGAAATATGTGGTGGCCACAAGCTAAACTACAAGAGTAGAGGATTTTATTTTTATGACTAACCGAAGGAATTACAAAATGAACCTATAATAAGAGAGTCAAATATGAAAGTAAATATTATTAAATGGATAATAATTTGGTAATACAATATCTTAAAAATATAACTACCTAACTAATTGATATGATCTTATTCTTAAATATTGCATTCCCTATTATGATAAAATACTATCTCGTACATAGTTGTACACTCCTTTTATACATATATATATATATATATATATATAAAGGAGAACTATGCATTTAGAGGAAAATAAGTGAGAGGGAATAAAATGAAGTTGGAAGTCCAACCTATAAAAAATGAAACCAAATGGTGATGGCTATAAATTGATAGCCGTACCATTACATAAAACTCTTTTTTCTCGGGTACTCTCTCCTCTTTATCCGTTCATGTTTCGCCCTAGGCGTGTAATTTCTTTTTTGGCCTTACCAACCAGATAATGACAATATATAATCGAGTTTAGATTTGATATACGGATCTTATCATTTAAATCTTCTGGGTCTGTACATATGGACCATTTTTAATTAGCTTCACTGTGCACAACAAGATTCAAGTACAAGAACTCGAATGGATGAGAGGCACGGTTAAAAATGGGCATCGGCCATTACATTGGTGTAGATAAAAAAAATGACAATTATCGGTGTAATTGGTGTTTGGGAAATGAAAAAAAAATCGTATATGGTCCTACCTTACAATAAAGCAATGAGAATGAACCAATCAAATTGCTTTAATTAGTATTAATTATGATCACTGCGTGTGAGATTAACATTAATTTACTTGTTTATCAAATTTAATTGATGCCTCTTCACGCCACGTGATGAAGTAGAGTCACCTAAGAATTTCTGATAGGAAATGAACCACTTTATGGAGCAGTAAGATAAATTTGAGAAACATTATCATGAGTTGAACTAGTTCAAAATCATGCTTTGAAGATTGAATATTCAAGAATGGCATTTTTTCCCTCTGTGTTATGCGATCATTTTAAGGGTGTAGTGATACGGATTTAATTTTTGTTTCTATAAATGAAAAATATCTTGGAAATGAAAACAACATGGTGGTTTGTGTATTAAAGGTATTTAATTTACCCTATGTACTGTCTATACCCATTAGACTTGATCCTTAAATTTATTATTTTCATATTCTCTGGCAAGAAATCATATTATTAGTACTAGGAGATGCAAAATTCTGTTAGGATGGAGAGTCAATTGAATTGGTTTTGTCTGAATGGACTTCCCATGTGTAAACGTATAAAGTCCAACCGAGTTTCTGAGCAAATGCATCCAGGGGGCCTCTCCTTAAACAAGACCAACCAACCAAATTCTTCAAGCTAGTTGCCCACACACTCTGAGAAAACCCAAGTCGATGCAGAGTCGTCCTCCAAATATCCCTCGTAATATCACAAAAAATGGCTCGAACACGGGTCTCACAATGTAGACTACAGAAGGTATAGTATCGAATCAAAGTGAAGGGATCGGAAGCCAAAACGAGCCTTTGTTGCAAGCCTCCCAAGCCACACGAGACAACAAATAAAGGATACATGAAGGATGTGGCTAGCAAACCAAATTGAAATAGCCCAGGTCTATCGCTGCCCTCTAACAGAAATATGATTCCATGCACTCTTAGTAGTAAAGTGACCACGATGCGTCAGTATCCACTCTAAACTATCCCAATCCACAATCTCGAAACTAGTAGCCAAATCCTGAATCAGTGGGGCCTAATACCCGTCAGTGCTCCTACGCCAATGCCACCGATTATTATGATTAACCATCTCGACTGCAGCATTGCTACGCGACAAAGGAAAGCATGGTATCCATTGAAGCAAAAAAGATTAGAGTGATCTGACATGCAACCAATTGTAATGCCAGAAAGAAAGTAGAGAATCTAGTCCAAACCGACGACAAATTAAAGGTCGAAAAGCATCTTGCAATTGCAAAATCTTCCTCCAGCTTCAGGACCAGTCCCCCCCTAGAGCTTTCAAAACCCAAAAACGACTGCCCTTTATCACAATTTTTTGACGCCTTCTCACAATGTTCTCCAAAAAGGCCTTTATCACATGCGGCACATATAGAAAAGGAAGAAATGAAGCCACTTTTAAGGGAGAGGAGACACGTGAGTATATGTAGTGTTATCTCAAAGGCTAAGAGAGAGCATATGCCAAATTTTGTCAGACCATGGCAAGGGAAAAGATGAAATGTTTAATCTGCAAAAGGTGAGAAATGAACTTACGCTAGACAAATGGCAACTACCATAGGGAGACCTCATCAAAATTAAACATGAGTACTTTATGAGAAAGTCCTGCATCTAATATTCGTGGTGATATAAATTAATAAAATCAAAATATTTTTAGTATTTTTTTCTTTTAAGTTTTATAAATATTTTTAAAAGTTGACTTGATTTTATTGGTTAATATCACCACATGACAGTGCTTTACGCAACTTAGTTTAGTCTCGAGCCAATTATCTTCATTATACTCTCCCCCAACAATATGTAAAATTTTTCAGCCATCAATTAATTAAAAATTGCTGTTAGAGCATTTATAAAGATTAGTATGAAAGGGTTAGCTTACGTGTATGGGACGTGTCTCTTTTTTTTTAAGAAAGTATACAAGGTCAAAAAGTAGATTCTCCTTGAGCAGGTAGTCATTGGCGAAGTCACCGCATATATGTCTTGTACATAAATTTACTTGGATTTACGTACTTAAAAGGTGCTTATGGATACGAGAAGAATAAAATTTACGTTAAAAAAATGAAAAGATTAGTATCAGAGTTGGCCGTACCAAAATCTCCACATATTTTCGCCCTCTCTTTCTGAGTTAGCACCATGATCAACCCCACACCCACTGCATCATCGCTGTCTGGGAACAGCAAATTAACAACATAGGAAATACATAGGTATCATGATAAGCTCCTTCCCAACATGAACCAGACAATTCTTGTGGGCAAACAGTTAGGGCATACACACAAACAGAAGTGGCCCTTCTCTTGCTGTCCTCTCACTATGGAACAAGAAGTGGCTCACAATGCTCTGAATGTTCTCAAAATAACCAATACAGCTATAGGTTGAGGTTCCATGATTCCCCATGATTGATCTTTAACTGCCCTTATTTCGATACAAACCTACGTTTCTGAATTCGACATTGAAAGTGTTCCCTAGTCCCATATGGTCGATAATTTCTAAAATGTATAAGAACTAAATATTTATGAAATTTTTGAAATAATAATTGAGAAATGTTTGTTTTCAAATCAGTATGAGTACATTGGATTTATAAATAACGTGGCGAGTTTCGGTCTATATAAAAATCTCTGTAATCTCCTTTTCTTTCCTACGCTGGTAAGATTGACTGTGGGGGCCAAGCACTCGAAGACCTACATAGATGTGTCAGCTAGGTTAACGGAGAAAGCATGTGTAGAGTGAAGCATCTTGAAAAAAAATCGGAAACATGTCACATACATTTCGTGTATTATGGACTATATGCATATATATTATAACAGGGAGTTCATTCTTCACCGATCCATGAATATCCTACAAATTCATATATTTAGGTAAGTTCATGTATAAAAATATGGATGATCAACTGGTCTTATTAAGGATTACGAGCTCAAGAAGAAAATCGAAACCTATGATCTCGTGAAATGCTCATTAAATGTACGCATGTTGCACCATCTCGAACTAATTAAGGGAGTTCTTATGCTTTATATTTTATGCTGTGCACAATATAATTTTCTATATACTAGGTGTATCACATGTAATAAGCCTAGGTTATTGGGATAATGACAGCTAAAATCCTATATGTTTATTATTTTATTAATTGGGTCTTATATGTTTGAAAATACCTAATTTAATCCTATAAAATCAATTCCGTTACACTTTCAGTCTCACAAGGTGCATTTTTTCTATTCATAAGACTTGAACCTAAAATCTTACTTAATAGGAAGATGCTCCCTACCACCAATCTACTTTGGTTACTATTTCTGTCATTTAGCAGTCTATTATTCGAATAGTATTTTACACGTAACACTATACAAGTTTGGATGGGCCGAGTTCACTGAAGAGTTACTGCTCAAGCCCAACTAGAATTCCTACTATAATTCTCTACCGATATAACTTTGGATGATTCATCTAATCTCAAATATCATTATTAAGTTATTGTATTTTTAGTAACAAATAGATCATACTAATTTTAGAAACAAATCTTCACAATATCTCTTTTTCTTAAATAAGATCTCATGTCCGGGTTTCGTGAATTGAAAAAATTTATATTAGGAGAGCTTTACCTCCTCAATGGTTCAACATGGCTTGAACTTGGAATAATGAGGACCCATTAGACTTCTGAATATCACGTAGTATACACCGAAGGAAAGATAACAAAGCTCTAAATATCAAAATCTAAACATACCGATATGAGTCAGTTGAAATAGTTAAGCATTTTCTTCCGTTTAAACAAGGTTTCGATTCAAGTACTGTGAATGAAGAAAATTCATGTGAGAATAGTTTTACCCCTGGGGCTGACTCGGCTAAAGCCTCGATTAGTCATATTCTATTAGGTCTCTAAATGTCAGGTAATGTACACCGAGAAAATCTAAACTCTGAGATCCAAAACCTTAAATCCTAAACGTTCATTACATAACGAACTATAAGGATATTAAGAAAACCTGAAACTCCTAAGAATTCTATAGAACTGCAACCGAAAGTAGTAGGAGCTATATTATTGATGTTCTGAATTGTACATCTAGAAAGTAAAATTTAGATCAATGGAAGCGGAGTGCTCCAGCTAGGGCATACCGGCATTAGTCATAGGTTGTCACAAGGTCGAAAGTCACACCAATATTTTTTGCACTCTATTATAGTGCTAAGCGACCGTGCATCCTTAGCCAATCGTACTATCACAAGTAAGATCAATCAAGTGAGGTTAAGCAATAATGAACTGAAACGAGCAAGACATCATAATTCTTTCATTCACATTTCGTCTATAAGAGTCTAAATCAAAACCATTACAACACAAGGCTTAGCTTGAGAAAAAGAATCTAGTTAAGGCATATATGAGGCCTAACTTGAGACTTTGATCGAGATTTGATTGGAGTTGCCACTAAACTGTTTATTAAGACTGTTTAGATGTCTAAGTCACTAACTAATCATGATACTACCCACCTAGGGTTTTGTCAGTCTTGGAATCTAGATTTGAGTTTGAAAGTCTTGTTATGTATCTTGAAGCTCGACGGCCAAAATGCACTCAAACTTGGTACCCGTCCCTAAGTATAGGTCATTTGTTTACTTGCACATTTTAATTTTTCTGATTGTTTCCTTGATCGAAATTCGAATCGATGGTCTAGAGTGAAATTCAACAATCCGTACCACGATTCTAGCATGCCACTAACCGTCTTAATCTAAGTGCATAAAGTAAAGGGTTTTATCGAGATTACATACATCCATCATCATCATCTCTCTCACTACCCACCCAATTACATTGATGCACTCATGGCATGTTTGGTTCACTAGAAAAGCTATTCCACGAAATAAGTATTCCAAGCAGAATAGCTATTCCTAAGTTTGGTTCGCTGGTTACGCAGAATAGGATTTCTAAATGGGAATAGAAACGAAATAGGCAAGGTTAAGATATTCCTTGTAAAACTCACTGGAATAGGAATGGCTCATCCGGAATAAGCATTAAAATGTCTTAAATACCCTTCAGTTTATTTAGTTTTTACTTTTTAAACCTAGAAAACAACGACAACCATCGTTCATATGAAAGATTTGAAACCCTAATGTCAGTTTCTCCCCTTCAACTCTCCCCCATCATGACTTTTGTCACCTTCTCGTGAGCCTCCACTTCACCATGTGTCTCAATCACTGAAGACCATTCGTCCATTGTTGTCGGCAAGCTCCATTGTTGTCATTGTCAAGCTCTATGGTCGATTGTCATCAAGCTCTCTGGTGGTAGTCGTCAAGCTCCCCGGTTGTCCTCAAGAGCCAAACGAATCCAATCCTATTTCAGTTTGCAGAGTTCCGTTGTGTCACTTCTCTGCTCTTGTTACCTTCAACGACTATCCGGGTACACTTTAGATTCCTTTGAGAGAGTTTAGATGGTATTATCTGCATTTGCCCTGTTGTTATATTGGCTTTTTTTTTTTCCGTTTCATCTGTCTTTTTCCAAAGGCTATATTGGTTGGTTTGTCTCTACCAATTTTATCTATGTCTGCCTAAATTGCAAGTTGTCTATGCTTGCCCCTGTACTAATTTATTTGTTTAGATGATAATTTGATCTGTCATTAGGCAAATGATGTGTGTTTTTCTGGCTGTTAGTTTCATCCATGCTATTTGCTGATTTGTGTTTGGATACTAAATTGATATGTCTTTGCCCATCTCTATTATTTGCTAATCTATGTCTGTCTAAACTGATCTGTCTATGATAATTTGATATGTCATTAGGTAAATGCTTTGCCTTTTTTTTCTGACTGTTAATTTCGTCCGTGCTATTTGCTAATTTGTGTTTGGATGCTAAATTGATTTGTCTTTGCCCATGTATCCTGTGTATTAATTTGTGTCTATCTATAATGATTTTTCTATGATAATTTGATCTGTCTTTAGGCAAATGCTGTGTATTTTTCTGGTTGTCAGTTTCATCCGTGCTATTTGCTAATTTGTGTTTGGATGCTAAATTGATCTGTCTTTAGGAAAATGCTATGTATTTTTCTAGTTGTCAGTTTCATCTATGCTATCTGCTGATCCGTGTCTGCCTAAACTGATTTGTCCATGACAATTTGATATGTCTTTAGGCAAATGCTATGTATTTTTCTAGTTATCAGTTTCATTCGTGCTATTTGCTAAATGCTAAATTGATCTATGTCCTTACCCATCTATACTGTCTGTTAATTTGTGTTTGCCTATACTAGAAAAACACCCTTGGTACCATATTAATGATCTCACAAGATTGGAACTTCAGTGAATTTTCATATTGATTTAATCTATATTTGCCTAAATACAAGGTATGATTTATTTGTCTAGTTAATTTCATATGTATTTCCTCAAACGCTAATTGATTTATTTATCTACCTTCTTATTTCATCTATGTTTGGCCAAATGCAAGTTGTTTATATTGATATTTATTTTGCCATTGATTTAATCTATCTTTGTAAGAAATAGCATAACAAATGAATTTCTTTATACACGATCTCTATAGAAAATCATCAATCACATAAATGTAGTTGAAAGCTCAAAGATATTAGTGATGTTTGGTAGATGTATCAAGGAAATTTGAAGTCATTGCTTCCATGGAAATTATGCTTTGATATTTTAGATTACTGTTTTCTTTTTCCTTTTATTATAAAGAACTGGCACTCCCTATATGTTTAATGGACTTTGTCATCAATTATTCATACTTCTAAATTGTATTAATGATCTTTGCAGTCACGGATCCATTGAGTGTGTCGCGATAGAACAGGAAGGTTATTATTATAGCAATGTGGATTCAACTTTCTACTATTATAACAACCTTGATGACCTTAATATCAGATATAGTTACAAAAGACAGCCCTAGGCCAGCTATTATGTCTTATCGCTTGAGTTAATACAAGAACATAGATTATCTTAGGAGGATTGTTCATGCGGATGATATTATTTGTACTAAACAACTTAGAATGGATAGGAATGCATTCTTCAAATTATGCCATATGCTTCAAGAGATTGGGGGTTTGCAAGTTACAAGAAATATGGATGTCGATAAGCAAGTAGCTATGTTCTTGTATGTTTTAGCTCATCATTTAAAAAATAGAGTCATTAAGCATCGATTTGGGAGGTCTAGAGAAACTGTTAGTTGATATTTTCATAATTGTCTCAAAGCAACCTTACGTCTGGCTCATCATTTATACAAGAAGTCACAATCTATTGCTACTAACCGTTAAGATTCTCATTGGGAGAGGTTTCAGGTATCAAAGTGATCATATTTTATATGGTAGGCTTGTCTTAGTAGTTCATATACTGACTTGTCATTGTGATTTTTGCTTGTAGAATTGTTTGGGTGCTGTAGATGGGAATTATATCAAAATCATAGTGCCACTTGCTGACAAAGCTAGATATAGAACTCATAACGATAAAATAACAACAAATATGTTATGTGCATGTACCTCAAACATGCAATTTACATGCCATTGGTGGCAGAGTGATTAGAGATGCTTTGAATAGGGAACATGGACTTAAAGTGCCTAGCGTGAATAGTAATCCTTTTCAATGTTCTAATAATAAAAAGGCAACTGGCATAGTATATTGAATGACTTTTTTTTTTGCAACTATAAGTTGTTACTATCTAGTAGATGATAGCTATACAAATTGTGAGGGATTTTTGGCACCTTTTGGAGGTCAACGATATCACTTGAGCGAGTGGCACCAAGGACATGAACCAAGAAATGCAAAAGAGCTTTTCAATTTGAGACATGCATCCGACCGTAATTTTATTGAGAGGTGTTTTGGTTTGCTTAAGATACGATGGACTATTCTTAGGAGTCCGTCATTTTATTTGGCTAGAGTACACAACTAGGTTATCATTGCTTGTTGTTTGCTTCACAATTATATTTGGAGAGAGATGACCATTGATCCCATGGAGGACCTTGTGAATGAGGTAGATGGAGATATTCACAACGAAGATGTAGACTTAGTACGGAAATCCAAACTTCTAATGCGTGGACTCATTGGAGTAGGCAATTGGCAGATGATATGTTTAATGAGTGGAGATCTTAGGGTACTTATTAGCTTTGAGTTTCTATGATGTTGTATGACATTTTTCATCGTAATTATCATCTTCTAATGACAATGCGGATGTATTGTTTTAATTAAGATATTATTTTTCCTTGAATGAATTGGAGATCATTAATAATATGCTGTTATCTTTTTGTTCTTTCCTATGATATAGCTTTGAATTTGTGAGATTTGCTTGATGGGCCTATTTCTTATTCAAATTAATTTTAATGATTAGATATCAATTTTATGCTTGTCAAATGTATTCTCCTTGCAGAAAATGGCGGGAAGTTCAGCTTCTGTTAACTCACAGGTAAGTATGGAAAGTAAAGAGAAAGTTGCGACTTTGAGTGAAGATGCTGCTCTTGTTTCTTGTATGGTTGAGTTAAGAAATTTGAGTTCATTCAATGCGGACATTGGTTTCAAATCCGGCTACTTGCATGAACTAGAGAAAATGCTAGTTGTGAAGTTATCAGATTGTGGATTAAAGGCAAAACTTCATATCAAATCTCAATTAAGGACTTTGAAAAAAGAGTGGAGTATTGTATATGATATGATGTATGGTCTCATACATTTGGTTTTGGATGGGATGATTCACGGAACATGGTGACAGCAGAGAATGTTGTTTGGCATGCTTACATTACAGTGTATATATACACATATTATTGATAATTGCTATAAGGCTATTGCAAAAAAAATTTAATGTTGTTGAGTATTTGTTTTCAGAGCCACAAAGAAGTTGCACCATTCAAGACCAGAAACATCCAATTTTTTGAAGAGTTATCACTTATATATGCAAAGGATTGAGCAACTAGGAAGGATGCACAAGGAGCTGATGATATTATTGAAGAGATGAATTTGGAAGACGCAAGAACAGAAAGAGAAGAAAGGGAGGAAAGGCAGAAGCCCGTTGAGTCTGCTGATGCAACCATTCCTATAGAAATTTCTCATGGTTGTCCTTCAAGTGCGCCAACTGTAGGAGGAGGAAATGCTTCCTCTGGAAGAAAGCACAAGCATAAATTTGACTACACATCGCTACAAGAAGTTATGAATGAAATTGGAAATAAGATCAAGGGCGCATGTTCAATGCTTTCGAAGAGTGTCCATTCCGATCTTGTACACGAGAAGTTGCTTGAATTTGTTAGAGCACTTTGTGAGGTTGACGGCCTCACTGAAGTGGAGAGACGTAGAGCCATTAGAAAATTTGGAAAATAATCCCACACAAGTGCTCTTGTTTTTTGGTTGTGAGCTAGAAGACCACTTAGACATGGTTAAGGATTTCCTTAAAGATGATTGAATGATAGACAACTGTTGTAGCCAATTATCTATGCTCCTATTGTTTTGTTATGAGTTGAAGGACCGCTTAGACATGGTCGAGGACTTCCTTGAAGAAGTTTGAATGTAAAAATGTTGTTGCCGTTATTTGTGGTTTTTGTGTGTGAACACCTTTTATGGGTGCCTTTATGGTGTTTAATGAAGTTTAGATTTCTACAGGTTCGTTTGAATGTGTTTTTATTAACTACTTATACTATATTATGGGAATCATGCTATTATTTCATGAATGGATAGTATATGAGTTAGTGTTAGATGTTATTATTTTTTTCAAATATTTTTCATAATTATTTATTGTTATTTTATATTTTTTTGAATATACATATCATCAGTTATTTTTTACTTCATAAAAATAACAATATTTAAAAAAAATAAAAAAATTAGTTTATGCACAAAAGGGTAATTACTTTCAATTGTATATGGATCAGTGCTTAGATGGTGAAAGTTTTTTTTTTCAAATATTTTGTGTAATTATTTGTTATTATTTTGTATTTTTTGAATATATATAATTATTTCACTTCTTTATTTAATATATTATTTTTAGACAAAAATGTAAAAATATTTATTTTTTGATAATATTTATTTTTTCTTGATAAAAATATTATTTATTAAAGTTTTAAAAAACAAATATTTGTTTATGTATCACTGGCAATTTTGTCCTTTCTATTATTACTTATCAATTATTTATCTATATGCTAAAAATTTTCATTTTTAATATTTTTCATAATTATTTATTATTATTTTGTATTTTTAAATATATATTATTAATTTACTTATTTATTTAAGATCTTATTTTTTTAGAAAAATATTTTTAAATTATAAATTATATTTCTATTATTTATATTTCTACATAAAAGTAACAATATTTAATAATATTTGAAAAAAATATACCATTTATGCATGGGGGTAGTTCTGTCTTTTTTACAATTACTTGTCTATTATGTTTCTTAATAAACTCAACCAAATCTTGTAATAGCAATCCTATTCCATATTCACAACTTATATTCCAGCCAACCAAACATCTTATGGTACGTTTGGTTCGTTGGAATAGAATAAATATGTAAAAGGAATGGTGTGGAGAATAGATTTAAGTTTGTAATAAAAATATTTTGTTTGGTTTGAAAGAATAAAGTGATGAGAAATATAATATTTAAAGATAAAAAGATAAAATTACCCTTATCGTCTCCTTCCTTAAACTCACACAAGCAATGAACTCGAAGAGAGAGAGAGAGAGAGAGAGAGAGTCACAGTCATCGAAACTTCGGCAACACCCTACTTTCCATCCATCCATTCCTTTCTCGAGCCGGTGGGTTCGCCCTCGCTCTCTTCCTACTAGTTCAAGCCACAGGGGCTGCTCTCGAACCACTTGGTGCTTGCATTGAGCCATAATCGTCACCAAATTTATCATCGAAGAAGTCAAAACAGTCACTACGATTTCTTCGCCCTTGAGGTCATCGAGCTAGAGCCGTCATCGAAGCTTGCATAGCTCACCGTCGAGCAAGAATCGTCGATGGGCTCACGTTGGTTGGTTAACCTAACCTGTTATCGTCGCTGAGGTTGTTGCCGAAGCTAGAACCACCCTCAAGCCATGGTCATCCAAAGGCTCGTCCTTGGGCAGTCACCAAGGGAGAAAGGGGTTGCCGAAGGGACTTTGCACAAGGGCAGGCGAGGGTGGTAAAACATTGAAAATTCGATGAACAATGGATGGTATTTCAATAATTTACCTTCTATTCCCGATGAAAGCATCCTATTCTTGATAAATTATAACACCCCTCTATCCCTTCTCTATTCCTAGTCATAATAAGCCACTGGTTCAAGCTCACACATTCGAGATCAAACCCTCAGTAATTCCAATGCTTCAACCTCTTGTTCTTTTGGAGCAACACCGAATGAGGATCCTCATGTGCACTTGCAAAATTCCTTGAGATTTGTGACACTTTCCGTTACAATGAGGTGTCAACCAAGCACATTCGAATGTCTCTCTTCTCATTTTCCTTGATAGACAAAGCTAAGTCATGGCTGCTATCACTCCCAACAAGCACTCCCAACATATAGGAAGCAATCACCGAGAAGTTCTTGGCTCAGTACTTCCTACCTTCCAAAACAATGAAGTTAAAGAACGACATCATGACCTTCAAATAGCTGCCAATGGAGTCTTTCTACGAAGTCTGGGAGCGTTTCAAGGAGCTAGAACAAGCATGCCTCCACCATGGCATTGAGATTTGGACATTGGCACAAATTTTTTATAATGGTTTATTTGAAAATTGTCGTTCTTCTCTTGATGATGCTGCAAGTGGTTCGATCATGAATAAATGCCCCCAAGAAGCCTATGAATTTCTTGAGGAGATGGCACTTAATGGATATCAATGGCCATCCCTAAGGACAACAAGATGCGGAACCGTTGGAATACATTCAGTAGATGGCATGATAGCCCTCTCAACTAAGATGGATGCACTATTCAAGGAAGTGACAACATGGAAGAACCAAGGAGTGGGGCAAAGTTACAGAACCACCGAAGAAGGAACATACATGGAACCGGTGCAAGAAACTCACGAAACGGCCAATTACATTGATGGCAACCCGAAGAACAATCCATATTCCAATAGTTACAATCCAGGTTAGAGAAATCATCTAAACTTCTCCTATGCCAATAGCAACAATGTGGCTAATCCATCACTAGGGTTCCAACTAACTCAGAAACAACAACCTTCGGATTCGGATCGCATCACGAGATTAGAAGAGACTTTCATTAATTTTATACAATCTTCTCAAAATACACATATTGCTATGCAATCAAATTCTAATCAAATTATTGCTCTAAAATTGCAGGTGCGCAATATAGAGACGCAAATCAATCAATTGGCTCAAGCAATAAATTCCCGGCCTATTGGAGCATTACCAAGCGACACCGAGAACAATTCAAGAGTTCAAGGACATGAACAAGTGAACACCATCACACTTCGGAGTGGAAAAGAACTGAACAACCTACTAGAGGAGGTTAGATCATGGCCTGAGACTGTGGTCCAACAAGACAAGGGTGATGACACACTCAATAGATCGCGATCCAAGAGGGATGCAACACCGATACATATCCCGAGGCATCCCAGGATAGCAACATCGACCTTCCTCAGATCCAGGAAGCTAAAGGGAATGCATCGAAGCCGATTCAAACCTATCCAACTTTCCCTTTCCCATAAAGAGCTCAAAAGGAGAAAATTGAGCAACAATTTTGTAAGTTCTTGGATGTTTTCAAGAACTTGCATATTAACATTCCTTTTGCTAAAGCTCTTGAACAGATGCCAAACTACATCAAATTCATGAAAGAAATCATCTCGAAGAATCGTAGGCTTGGTGATCATGAGACGGTGGCTTTAACCAAAGAGTGTAGTGCAATGCTTCAAAGTAAACTACCACAAAAACTCAAGCATCTAGGTATTTTCACTCTCCCTTGCTCTATAAGTAAAGATTTTGAAGGTAAGGCATTATGTGATCTTGGTGCTAGTATTAATTTGATGCCTTATTCTATTTTTAGAGATCCAGGAATAGGATAAGTGAAACCGAAATCTATTACTCTTCAATTTGCAGATTGATCAATTGCATATGCTCATGGAATAATTGAAGATGTTCTAGTGAAAATTGACAAGTTCATCTTTCAGGTTGATTTTGTTGTTCTTGATTATGAGGAAGATCGAAACATCCCGATTACTCTTGGAAGACCTTTCTTGGCTACAGGTTGTGTATTGATAGATGTGGAGAAAGGAGAAGTTAGATGAGGGTTGATAAGGAAAAAGTGACTTTTAAAGTATTCCGATCCCTAGATTTAATATCTAATGATTGCTTCTACATTGATGTCGTTGACAGGAAAGCTGATTACAACTTTCAAGAGGGTCAAAGTAGGGATGTACATGAAGTGGATCAAGATTTTGATCAACTTCGTGATGATGACCAACATGAAAACATGAAGCAAGTGGAGGTAATTTTAAGAGAGCCAGAGAAGTTGGCTAAACTTTTAGGGAAACCACCCGATCCAAAACAAGCATGTGTGACAAGGAGAAGACATGGAAAAAGGACTACGGTAAGAGAATTTTAACCTGGTCAATTAGTTCTTTACCATGATCCTCTATTTAAATTCTTTCCGGAAAAGCCCAAGTTACGATGGTTAGGACCATTCCAAGTGATTCAAGTGTTGCCATATGGTACCATTGAACTGATGAATGAAGACACGAAGGTAAAATTCAAGGTGAATAAACATCGTTTGAAGACATATCAAGAGGAACCATCAATAGGGAGGAGTCCTTAACTCAAGGACAAGGAGGATGACGAGACTGAAAGTCGAGCCGAGGACTATAAACATGGCACTTCTTGCGAGGCAACTCAAGACTGGAATAAGTTTTTACTTTCCTTTTATTTTATATTTTGCATTCTAGTTTCATTAGCATTATTTCCTTTTAATTAGTTTTCATTGCATTTACGAAAGGTGGACTAAATTGAAGAAAGCATCACAATTTGTACACCAGGGGAAAGAGACCACAGTCTATAGGCCGAGGTCTAAAACAAACGATAAGAATTGGGCCTCCACCAACCAACAAACAATGCAAAGTTCTATTCCCTTTTTTTTCCTACATTGAGGACAATGCTCAGTTTAGGTATGGGGGTGGGAAACTATGCCTTGCTTGTTTGGATTTCTTGCTATTTTTGCTATTTCTTGCTTGTTTTACTTTTCTTGACTTTGGTCCATATTCTAGGATTAGGTTTCCATTCAGATAATGGTTGCATATGCATGAGTAACTCAAGGTTGTGTAGTGTGATTGCCTTTATTAGGAATATGCAAAATTTTCTAAAAAATTAGTTGGTTCTTTTTCCATGACGATTACTAATGATCAGAAACTTTTCATGACGATTACTAATGATCAGAAACTTGGAACATGATTGAATTTGAGATTGCAACTATCGAAGGATGTATTTTTTAAAATTTGTCGTGATGCCTAAGCCTCAATATTTTCACGACACACTTATTTTAGGAATAGCTTAAAATTGCCCTTGAAGTTACTTGATTGTATAGCTAACATGAGAGTGGGCAAGAACATGAACTTAGATATCCTACTAAAGTCAAATAGAGCAAGAAACAGAAAAATAAAAAATAAAAATGAAAAAAAAAAAGTTTGTTTGCATGAGCTAGTAAAGAAAAATCATAAGAATTGCATATAGTGAGTTTAATTGAAAAAATGTGCCAAGTCTTTGAGCACAACCATACGGACTTGAGCGGCATTTAGTGCGAAAGCATATGCAATAAGGCCCGGCATGTGCTCATGGTGGAAAAAAATAGTCCATTAGTGAAAGCTCGAGGATAGATCTGTAGGGGTATCTCAAAACCTAAAGCCTTAGACCATCTGGGAAGGGAGCCATTGATTGATTCCTCACTACATGGGCCTAGATTTTGGACATGACATCCAGAGTGAAGCACCATCAAAGAAAGAAAAAGAGTGAAAAAGAAAAGAGCTAAATTGTCAAAGGCGATGTTTATGTGAATGTTCAAGTTTGTTGATTATATGATTGATCAGTCTAGCTACTCAATGGGTGCTTAGAGCTAAATTGTCAAAGGCAATGTTTATGTGAATGTTCGAGTCTGTTGATTATATGATTGATCAGTCCAGCTACTCAATGGGTGCTTGAACTTTTGTAAGAGTGTTTTGCACTGACACCACACGAGTAAGGGCTAAGTTTTTAGTGAAAATTAACATGCTAGGGTTAGAAGCATTGGAATTGACTGTTGTGTGAAGAGTAACAAGCCATTCCTGAGTACGTTATGGGACCAACTTGGTTTAATCTTTTGATTGCATGTTCTTAATTTTTGCTTGGGACGAGTAAAAGTCTAGGTTTGGGGTGTGTTGATATTATGATTTGCATGTCTTTTTATTCATGGGATTTAATTGTTATAAATGATAGTTTTAGAACTTTACATGTACAAGTAAAGAAAAGAAGATGCACAGAAAGATGAAGAAATGGTAGGCTGATAATTTAACGTTCGATGTAGTAACTTTAGGAGGAAATTTCCCATATTCTATGTACGAGAAAAACGCCTCAAACGGATCAAAATCGGATTGAAACGGAGAAGTTATGATCGAAGAGAGGAAACTGTGCACAGAATAGGGCGACCGCGGTCCATAGACCACAGTCTACAGAGAGCCTCACGGAACAAGGGATTCGGACCGCAGTTTATAGACTACGGTCTATAGAGAGATAAACCATGAAGGGACTTAGACTACGGTCCACTGGACAAACACGAGCGATACGCGGTTTCAAAAGAGAAAAGTATCGATTACTGATCCCGACGACTCAAGAAAGTCTCCAATTGTCTCCCCACAATATTTTCAGTAATTATTGGGCAAATAATAAAGAGGATAGTGATCAAAAACTCATAATATTTTACTGCAAGAATTGAGGAAAGATTTGAAGATCAAATATATCTAAGAAGATTCTCTATCCTTCAAGATAAAAAGGGCATCGCATCAGACTTCATAGGACAAGATGGAGATGAACCTCGAGAGAAGGAATCGAAATCATACTAGAAATTGAATAATTTAGGTTAACTTATCTCGAGAGGTGAGGTTATTCGTGCGAGCGCATCGAGAGATGGTGAGCAACTTAGATAGCCAGTTGCCGGTTAGGATTGATTTAATTAACCTTTCAATATTAATCACCTAGAGATAGAGTGGATTAGTGTTTTCCACTAAGGTACATTCTTACGACATCGAGAGGTGCGTATGATGGTAGTGGGAAAACCCTAGAACCCGAGGTTAATAACATTGTAGAGTTAAGTGCACAAGAGAAGGATTTTGCTTAATAATAGAACCGGTGAAGTTGTGAAACCTATGAGCTTTTTAATTGATTGATTGATTGTTGCTCGTCTATTTTATGTTTTAATTACTTGCTTCTTACTCAATTATTCAATTAACTTGGTTTGCAATTAATTATGCTAATTTTAGTGATTGGTAGGAAAATCCTCGTGAGAACAATACTCTACTCATCATTTATTACTTGATTACAACACGTATACTTGCGGGCACTCTTATTTAAGCAACAATTATTATGCTAATCCAGCTTAGGACCACGTAAGCAATCTCATAAAACTATTCAATTTAGTAATCAAATATTATTAATCAAGCTTGGTGCTATCTAATTACACCCATTAAACCCCTAGCACAACAATGAAACATGTAATATCATGCTAATCATACTTAATTAAACTTAATTATACTAATTAAACTCTAATCAAAGCAACTTAAATGTGGCAGATTAAGAAACATCATTGATCTTTTAATTCAACCACACACATCAAAACATCCACCACACCAAGTTAATGATGCTAAAAACAAGTTCAAATGCATCTCCATAACACCATTAAATCTTGAATCATGAACAATACTTACATATCACTTCAGCAAACTAAACCTCTTTACTAATTTATATACATTGGTTCCAATCTAATTAACCTAAGAATAGGCTTAGCCAACATCAAATCTAATGAATATTCATGTCAAAACCATGAAAAACCAACTTACCTAAGTAAGGCTTTCAAGACTTTCCTTCAATCTCTAGCCTCTCTGTGTATTATTCTTGCATTCATGGTTGAAATGGTGATATGAGAGGAGATATATTTGTCTTTAAAGGAGGAGGTCTAGGTGAGTTGTATGGATAACTATCACTGTGCATTTATTCTAACCTTTGATTGTCTTTAGCTAATACTTTTCCCCTAATATTTTCTGGTGTTTCTTTATTTTTATCATTATCTACTTTGGAAATTCGTCCACCAATGAGTTCGGCTCAAAATGGGCCTCAATTTAGGCTTAAATCCAAATAATTATAGTAGACTGCATGGCTCAATCAAAATAGATCATAGGGCTTTAGGCGTTTTACACAATCTTAGCCAAAAAAATTCTAAGCCTAATTTAATAATATAATAACATTTGATTTTGGATTTTAGTTCAGCTTAAAACAAAACATGTTATAATATTAAGATGGTCTCAGCTCAATCTAAACATGGAATATGTACAAATAGTCTTTATGTCTAAGTCAAATTATAGGACAAGTCACATGGTCTTTTGAATTCAACCTAGGCATATTAGTAGTGGACTATCACACCTTCGACATGTACACTTGGGTTAGGATGGTAATAAATTGCGAACACTGTGTATTCCTCTACTGTCCGGAAATGAGAGGAATAAACGCATGTTCTGCAGTCAGCAACGAAGGACTGATCGGCTGGTTCATTTTATAGTTGTTATGGTTACACGGAAATTCTCTCTTTCCCGAGATAACAATTTCAATTTAATACATCGTAGCTGGCAGCAAGGTTAGGATGGCATGCGTGTTTTGTGAATGTGCAGCCTGGTTTTTACAAGGCTTCTTTGAGTTTTATAAGGTTCTAAAATTTGATTTTGGAATGGAATGAATCGGTACTTTTCAAAATAAAAATCCTGGGCACCGCACCCAGTTAGACGATGAGTGGTTTTCTTTCCTTTCTTGACTTAGGAGGGACTCTAAAGAGTTTGATTTCTCGTCTCTGAATTGCCAACTTCAATTGAAAACTCAATTTCCTAAATTTAAATACAAATTAATCTTATATGTGATGTTGCATAACTTTTTTTTTGGTATAAAATTGTATGTTTAGCTATTGAATTAGAATGTATTCTACCCGATATAACGTATGGTACAACATAGAATATCACATGGTGGAATGAAAACAGGTACGGAAACTTGCTCATCTAGAAGATAATCCGCAAACTTAATATGAAATCCTTGTAAGACTACGAAGAAGCTAATGAAGTTTCTGACGAAAGTTTTGCTATTTGAAATTCTATATGCAATGGTATATAACTAGTATTTTTTTCCTTTTTTTCGAGTAGTGGCATGTAAGTAGTTGATGACCATTATGTGGTCCACGTTTGGTATAGAAATTCTATATTGATATGTGAAATTGGAGAAAAAAATCTCGAATTATGAGAAATAGATGCGATCTGACGTCTCTATAGCCTATATCGATAGTTGAGAAGACAAAGAGCGTTACAATGCACGGTATTTCCGTAGGACTATGATTGTCCAAAAATTTCTTGCATAGGTAGACTATAGTCTTTTTTCTCTTTTGAGTACAATAACAATTCATCTCAGATGCGCACATCATATCTTATAACTAAAATGTTTGAGAGCAGAGGGAATAAAAAATGTTTGAGCACGACTTTTTGCCTCCACCTTCATTCATCTATAGGAAAAAGTATTATATGTAAAGGACATACCATATGATAATATTAATATAATATCACAAATTAATATAATTTAATTATTTTTAAGATTTTTTTGGATTTTATTTTAAAAATATCTTAAAAAATGACTGACTCTTATTGATTTGGGATATCATATTAGCACTAACAACCGCATGATATACCCATTACTCCCTCCATCTACCGGGAGCTTCCTTTCGAGATAAGATTGGAAGTAAGGCCATCTTCACCTATCTACCGAAAGTGGAAAGGAAGAAATAATAATTGCAAAGCTCCCTCTCAAAAATGTCATATCCTTATCGGGCATTAAATCGTGGTCAAGCCGACATAAATAGCTTCGTGTTACGTATGTTATTTTTATAAATAATCACATAAGCCTAAAAGCGTAAATGGAATAGGGGATAAAAAGACACAAGAAGTCTATTGGTGAGATCGAACCTATGA
This sequence comes from Lagerstroemia speciosa, assembly GCA_037672795.1. Taxonomy (NCBI): domain Eukaryota; kingdom Viridiplantae; phylum Streptophyta; class Magnoliopsida; order Myrtales; family Lythraceae; genus Lagerstroemia; species Lagerstroemia speciosa. The sequence goes on from CM075288.1 coordinate 9,983,683, forward strand.
CTCCTAAATCACGAGATAAAAGCAATACCAATTATACCAAACTTTCTTTCTTTCATGCTACATATTTTAAGGTATAGTGACAGAGGAATTTCTATATATTTGTTGTTTTTGACAATTGAATCCTATACTTTTTAGAATGGCTAATTCAATTATATGAGATTAATTCCACTATACTTTCAATTCAAATCGTCACTGTTTTACTGACGTGGTTTTCACGCTATTAACGGAACCGTTGATAGGATAATAACGATTCAGACTTAAAGTATAATAAAATTCATCTTATAGAATTGAATTAACTATTTTCAAATTTAAAGGATTCAATTAAAAAAATAAATATATAGGATTTTTTGTGTTATTTTTTCATATTTATTATCACATGCTAAAACCTATCTCTGATGAATAAAAATATAGCATGCACGTCAAATAACGAGTTGCAGTTGATTTCAAATAAATTGCCAGGAATTAATTACCTAGAAACATATTGATAAATTTAATTATTTGGAATGCCAACTTATAATATTAAGAAGATATATAAGATGATATTAGAATATAGGGCTGATAATTCGAGTTTCTATCTAGCATGGAATAAAATTTAGCAACTCTAAGGGGTTAATTAAAGTAGATAGGACATTTATACGACTCGTGTGGAAACCTACGATATCAAAGATTCAAATTCCTCATTGAGTGCATAGCACCTGGTAAAACCAACCATACATGTTCTTTGCACATGGATTAACTTGTATCCGTAGACTTGTGAGGTATTCATAGGCCCAGAGAGAATAAACAAAACACATGCTTTTCTAGACTAAAAATAAAAGTGACAATTCAAAAAATTTTGAAAAATCATGTGATTTTTTAAAATAATTTTCTTACAAATTATTTTATTTTTGTAACTCGTGAACTTTTGAATAGGTTTTTGTGAAACGATACCCTATTCATTATTATACTATTTGTTCTATGTGTATAATGCATGAAACCGGCAAGAAATATTGATTCAATTATATACACTACTGAGGAAAAAATCCCATATCAGATAGTTTCTATATTAAAATATAGTTTATGAGAAAAATGAGTATAACCACCTATAAGTTTAAACTTTTAAATGGATATGGATCTGATTTTGTTATAGGTCTGGTGGAATTTTTGCATGATATCGAAGCATTTTATTGTGTAGGCTTGCACCACGTACAAACCTGAATATGGACCTCATGGCTTTAAGCCCATGATCAGAAAAAAAAAATGTTCAATTTTTGGTTAATTGTTGAACCTAAGTGAGAAACTCAAGAAATTTAACTCGGCATTGGAAGGAAAAAAACCTGACTCATGGGAAATTTATTGAATGCAAAAAATAAAACCTGACTTTTATAATTGTTAGTCTACGAACGGAAGAGAAAGTTTGCCTCATGATCATGTGTCTCCCTTACCCGAGCATGGAAGAAAAATGCCATGCTCAAGATCGGTGGCTGAGGGCAGGTAATTTAGAGCACTTGATAAATGTAATCCATGGTGTACGTGAAGGTGGATGTTGGTAAATAAATCTCACATCGAGCATTTGCTAGATTGAAATTTGATTTGTAAGAATAATTAGATATCACAATCTTTGAGATTAGATACTGTAAGAACCGGACCTAATTCTCTTATTAGATTGGATGGAAATTTTACATGTACCACAACTCTTCTAAATTCCTGTAACATCTCATCAAGATATGCAGGTGGTGGTTGTGTGTATTTGATTTTTTTTTTATTTGCACCACGCAATATTCCAGGTGGTTGTGTATATTTAATGACAAATACACAACTTTTCTTTTAATGTACATTATGTTATTAGATACATGGCCCACTTTATAAAAGACACGATAGCAATCAATTAGTTTGTTTCATGAGAATCCTTTAAATATAGCGTTGAAGTTGTGTCTTGCCATCTCAACACACACATAACCTCTATACCTTCCATTGCAAAGGGAAGTATGGGATTGGACATGGCCTCATTTTTTGAAAACAAGGCTATCTTAGTCACTGGTGCCACAGGATTCCTCGGAAAAGGTCGGTCTGTGTTCCCCTTCATACATCTTATTTTTCGATATTGCACGAATGAATTCCGTGCCGACACAAAAAAGAACAAAGGCAGCAATTCTTCCTTCACCACCCCCACCCCCCAACCCAATGGAATGACATTGTCTTGTAGTTCTAGTTGAGAAGATACTTCGGATTCAACCGAAAGTGAAGAAACTGTCATCTTGGTAAGAGCTACAAACACAATTTCAGCTGGGAAGAGGGTGGACGAGGAGGTATCTGTCGTATGAGCTAATGTTTCCATGTCCTAAATTGCATGAACAAAGACAATAAAGGGAAAGGCTAATGGGAATCGTGGTGCAACGGAAGCTAGACTTTCAAAAAATTTCATTCCCAATCCTAGCGGTCACTTCAAGGTAATTTAGAATTACAATTAAGAGGGTGTTTAGAATTATACCTATAAGGACTCTGACTTGGTCCTCATGTTGTATTCCTCGGGTTGATGCTATTCAATGCCACCGACACGAACAGCTATGTCCGATCACGAACCTTTTGGGGTCAATCCTTTGACTAGACGCACACGAACACGCCCTCCACTTATCCACACCAGGATTTCTCCTCGTAGGAGATTGAGAAACTTTTTCTCAAATCAATCTCACCAGCATTCTTTTCTTTTTTTCGGTTCCCAGTTGCAGAGTTTTTTGAGTGTCTATCTTTTTTTCAAAAAATGAACAACTACCCCAGACCCAGAGTACTTTGTCCGTTATATTATAATATGTCTTAGAAACCCCAATTCATCGTTGTTTTTTAATTTTAGAAAATTAAAACATAATAAACGTAATTGAGAAGTAACCGGCAATTACTTGTCTGATAATGAAAATGGCACCTTCTAGCCGTTTCAAGATAACTGATCAGTGTCGTCGATCATGTATTGGCCGAATCCTATTCAACATTTTAAACTGAGAATGTTTGAGTTGAATTTTCATAGGTTCAATTCAATTTATCCTCATCTAATAAGGTTTGAGATTGATGTAGGCTTATTTCGTGCTAGCGAAAATTTGACTGCCTGATCCAACATTTAAATCTATTAAAATTTGGTTACAAGAAAAACCTATATTGTGTGTGACCCATTGAGTTCCACACTAAGCCGGCAGTAGGTCCAATAATTATATTCTAATTAATCTCATTAAACCCTTTAACAAGATTATTCGATTAACTCTTAATCAAATAAACCCACGAGTCAAGATTGACGTCTAGCAACGTGTCATGACTCCTCGGATAGTGAGGATTTCATTCCAAAGGATTGAACACCCTTTGGTGATTAGTTACAGTATAATTAAATCCTTTAGTTATACAATATCTCGAATAAGTTAGGATATGGATAAAATACCAAACCCCAACATTTATTCATAAGTTTCCAATTCTCAAGTATTTGACTCAATTAGGAAACATTGGAAACTCTTTTCCAACTTCTATTCTACTCTGGCAAGAGATTTTCCAAGCAAATACTAAGTAGAATACATAGGACATTCTCTCCTATTATAACGAGTAACTAATCAATTATTGATTACTCACTACCTCCATAAGAGTCTCATTGGGTTCAAAATACCATACACACGTTTTAGAGAGTCATGCTAAGGAATAGACCAATACCACAATTTAACAATTACAGGGTACTATTGTAATCTCATGTCTAAGGAATACTTATACCTACTATCACCTGAGGATTAGCCTATTGATATTTATTTTAGAATCCATTAGGCTTTCTTCCAGTGAGTCAGCTTAGTGAACTCATTTCTATAATGAGCACTAACACTCTTACATTAGTGACACTTCACAAGTAATTGTGAGATCAATTACCTTCACTTTAGAGCATGTAACGAGTGTATTAGTCTTACTGGGTCATTGATCCCCTACTCAGTGATCCTACGACTAGGACCGTTTTTAAATTAAGGTTTCTACGATTTTAAGTCTCACTGATATTATCTCATCATAGCCCTAAAATGAACCTCAATTTATGGGTTTCATCACAATAGCAAATATACACAGCACATGATGAATAAAAAATGGCTCAAATCATATTTCATAAATAAAGATAGAACCAATTACATCATATATGATTGGATTTAGGACATATTCCTAACAATCTCCCACTTGCACTAAAGACAATCACCTCGGTATCTTATACCCATCCTTTCTAGGTGACGTTCAAACTGTTGCTGTGATAGAAGCTTAGTCAATGGATCTGCAATATTGTTCCTTGTGTCGACTCGTTTGACACTAGCATCAACTCTTCCAACGATCTCTTGAACTAGGTGATATCTCTTTAGGATGTGCTTTGACTTGTGGCGGGATCTTGGTTCCTTGGCTTGCACTACGGCCCCAGTGTTGTCACAATATGGGGGCATAGATTAGCAATTTGAGGAACAACTCCTAACTCACTGATAAACTTCTTTATCCATACCCTTTCCTTCGCAGCTTCACTTGCAGCGATACACTCTGCTTCAGTCACTAAATCAACTATGGTGGCCTGTTTTGAACTCTTCCAACTTACAGCACCACCATTCAAAGTAAACACGTACCTTGAAACTTATTTATTTTCGTTTTGGATCAATTTGAAAATTAGAGTCAGTGTACCCTTCTAATTTCAAATTTGAACCATATAATAGAAAAACATCTCTAGTACTTCCCAAGTACTTAAGAATGTTTTGCTTTCCAATGTTCCTCTCCCGGATCAGCCTGAAATCTGCTTGTTACCCCTAAGGCATAGGCTACATTAGACTTGGTACATAGCACGGCATACATTGTAGAACCCACTACAGAAGCATATGAAATTCCATTCATCTGATGTCTCCCCTCAGGTGTCTTGGGCGACATCTTTTTGGAAAGATGGATGCCATGACTCATAGACAACTAACCACGCTTACTGTCTTCCATGTTAAACCTCTTTAACACAGTATCTACGTACCTAGATTGGGATAAGCCAAGCATCCAATTATGTCTATCTCTATAGATCTTTATTCTCATTATATAAGATGCTTCTCCTGGATCCTTCATGGAAAAGTTCTTGGAGAGCCAAACCTTGACCAATTGAAGCATCGGTATGTCATTCCCGATAAGTAATATGTCATTTACATACAACACGAGAAAGACTATAGCACTCCCACTAACCTTCTTGTATACACAAGGTTCATCCTCATTTTTGATAACTCAAACTTTTTTACTGTCTTATCAAAATGGATGTTCCAGCTCCTCAAAGCTTGCTTTAACCATAAATGGATTTTTGCAACTTGCATACTTTGTTTAGCCTAACAGGAGAGATGAATCCCTCTGGCCGAGTCATGTAGACAACTTCCTCAAGGTTTCCATTAAGGAAAGTAGTTTTGACGTCCATTTGCCATATCTCATAATCGTAGTATGCAGCTACAAGAAGCAAAATTCTAATGGACTTGAGCATAACTGTTGGCGAGAAGGTCTCATCATAGTCAATACCATGTTTTTTGTTTGAATCCTTTTGCAACCAGTTTGGCCTTATATGTTTCAACATTGCCATCTGCTCCGATCTTCCTCTTAAAGATCCATTTGCATCCAATGGGAGTTATTCCATTAGGTGCATCCACCAAAGTCTATACTTTGTTGGTGTACATTGAGTCCATCTCAGATTTCATGGTATCCTGCCATTTATTACTGTCAACACTTTTGACTGCTTTGTCATAAGATTGTGGATCATCCATATCTACGACGCTTGAATCTAAGTCATTCTCAATGGTCAGGTTCGGCCTTTGAGGTGTTTTTCGTACCCTTTTGGATTTTTGAGGAGATTTAGAAGGATGTGGTAGGTGAACTGGTTCTTTAGCAATCTGTTGCTTTTCCATTGATTGATGCGAATTGTTTGTGGGTTGGAAACTTCATCAAGTTCCACGATTCTTCCACTCCCACTATCATGGATAAACTCTTTCTCCAAGAATGTGGCATGTATGCTAACAAATACCTTTTGTTTAGGAGAAAAAATAATATCCTAAACTCTCTTTAGGATAACCCGCAAATCTACACTTTTCGGATCTCGCACCAAGTTTGTCTGCACCTTGTATCTTTATATAAGATGGGCAGCCCCACACCTTAAGGTGTTTGAGACTTGGTTTCTTACCTTTTCATATCTCATATGGCGTACTAGATACAGACTTACTAGGAATCTTATTTAAAAGATAGATGGCTGTTTGTAAAGCATATCCCCAAAATGAAATGGTGAGATCTGTGAAGCATAACATGGATCGCATCATATCTAATGAAGTGCGATTTCTCCTCTCTGCAATCTCGTTATATTGTGGAGTGCCGGGAGGAGTCCATTCGAAAACTATTCCATTCTCTTTTAGATAATTCAAAAATTCTCTGGTCAAATACTCGCCACCTCAATCTGATCAAAGGGACTTAATACTTTTTCCAGATCGTTTCTCAATGTCAACTTGATATTCCTTGAATTTGTCGAAGGCCTCGGATTTGTATTTCATTAAATAAACATGCTCATACCTCGACAAGTCATCTGTAAATATAATGAAGCAGGAATATCCCCTCTAGCCTAAGTTGTCATCAGCTGACAAATATCGGTATGGACCAACTCTGACAACTGTGTCGCCCTTTCTCCATGTCCGGTAAATGGAGACTTAGTCATTTTTCCATTGAGACAAGATTCACAGGTCGAAATCGATTCATAATCGTATGGGCCAAAATACCCATCCTTAGACAACTTATTAATCCAATTCTCGTTGATATGACCAAGCCTTAAGTGCCAAAGATAGGTGGAGTTAATATCATCTCTTTTCCTTTTGTTTGTCTGTTCGATATGAAGTAAATTATCCTTAACATCCAAGAATACCAAGCCATTGGTGACTTTTCCAGTTCCATAGAGTTCATCAGAATGAAAAATTGAGGAACCATTGCCCTTGAAATTTATTTCATATCCTTGTTCAAGTAAGAATGGGATAATAATATTCCTTATTATAACTGGAATGTAATAACAATTATTAAGCTCAATAGTCTTTCCCGAAGTCAAATGCAAGCAAAAGGCTCCTACTGCTAGTGCTGCAACTCTTGCGCCATGCCAACACGTAGGTTGTACTCCCCTTTGCTTAGTCGTCTACTTCTTCTCAGTCCTTGCAATGAATTGCAAATATGAGAACCGCATCCGATATCTGATACCCATGAAGTAGAGTTTGATAATGACATATAAACCTCAATTACAAATAAACTGAAGAAGTGGCTTTTGAAGCCTTCTTCTACTTCAGCTCCGCAAGATATTTCTTATAGTTTCTTTTCCAATGGCCATCCTTCCCACAATGCAAACGGTGCCTTTTTCGGAGACTTTCTCATTTCCCTTTCCTTTCTTCTTAATCTGCTTTTTGGGTTTCACAACTTTGTTAAATGATTTCCCCTTTTTAGGGGGTTTTATTTGCCTTCTCCTTAGAGTCGCCTTCCACTGACAAGACCTTTCCCTTATCCTTCATAAGGCGGGATTTAGCGGTCTTCAGCATATTAAGGAGCTCTTGCAGCGAAACATCCAGCTTGTTCATGTGGAAGTTTATGATAAACTATGAAAATGATTGTGGCAGAGATTGGAGAATTAAGTCTTGACATAATTCTCCATCCATTGTGAAGCCCAACTTCCCTAATTCGTCAATCAAATTGATCAATTTAAGAACGTGTGTCTCAATAGGAGTGCCTTCTGCCATCCTGGCTTAGAATAATTGCTTAGATATCTCATATCTAGCAGTTCTACTTTGTTCGTCATACAACTCTTTGAGGCGAAGCATAATAGATTTGACATCCATTTTTTCGTGCTGCTTTTGGAGCTCGTTACTCATAGATGCCAACATTCATCTTGCTACTTCTGATAAGCAGCTTTTTCTTCCTGTGTGGCATCTTCTACCAGGGTAGCAAGATTGAAAGAATCAAGGATATAGGAGACTTTCTCCTAGGTGAGGACAATGCTCACTTTCCTTACCCAGTCCACGTAACTCAGTTCGGTGAGTTTGTTAGCATCTAGAATGCTTCGAAGCAACAGTAACGTAGACATGATGTAGATTATATCTACAATAAAAGAACAACATATGTGAGCAGATATTCATGAAATATGATGCATGATTATTGAGGTCTTTTTGACTAAATCATGACTTCCACTAAATTTAGCGAATTCCATTACCCTCCATGTGGAAGACGAGAGACCCCGTTAGAAGGTCTTCTATTGGGTAAAATGGAATCCCATTTATCCTACCGAGGTCTCGCATGTAATATGAAAAACCTCAAATAAGTCCATGGGTAGGTAACTCTTAACCAATTACATCTTATGTAACTTCCATTTCATTTTGCCTCTGATATTACTATAGCATTGTGTGTGCACAACAAACCATAAAATCTTAGTTAAGTTAGCCTATCACTCATATACCTACACGAAAATGAAACCACCCTTGAGTGTAGCCCAACAAGGTAGCAACATTTAGGCGTATAGTATTATATATCACATATATTTGATGAGGGAGCATCGTACCAACTCACGTGACAAGTCTTGTGTGTGCACAACAAACCCACCACGCTTGCAACACACTCTGCATCTCATAATGATGGAAGGCATGACTGGTGTTCTTAATACCGTAGCCATTTCAACTTAATATTTTCGGAAGGTCTTCGTGTAATTATTATATAATTGACATCACATGCATAATATAATATTAAAAGCATATAAATAAGGATGATTATAGACATTCTTATGAGTGATTCACCAAGACATAGGGTGTGTCACTAAAAATTATCCTAATCTATATAGCCTATCAGCATAGGCTTGCCACTAGGAGTCTGCATTTCCTTCAAGTAACCATCTCCATGGACTTGGTCTTGCAACTCCAAGTGCCTGGATTTCCTTCTCCTAGGTCTAACCTTTAATATATAACTATTCTATAGTTACATAACAATTATGAAGAAACCCCAATCAGTAGTTGGGGGGAGGTACATTGGAAGGGAGAAGAGAAATACAACCATAGAGTAAAAATAAGATAAGGCAGGGGTACGCACGCCTTATTTTTCCCAAGAATATTCTTCCATTCATCACATGAATCTAGCCCATAATCACCTTTCATGCATGTCATAGATAAGCGTCCGGAATTTAAATACAATGTTATAAAAAATGTAATAAGAGTCCAAATAATGTTGTGATCATAAAGTTTCAATTCACCAGAAAAACTATTTTTCAGTAATATATATCTCATATATAATTTGGATTTTGAATTAAGATCAACCATTGATCATATATTAAAATCAATTAACAATTAATTAATTTAACAATATAAATTAGAGATTCAAAAAGCCCTAAATTTATTCTTTCCCATTATTTATAAATGGGGATAATTTTTCACAATTAACTATTAATCATAAAATAAATTAATTAACAACTTAATTAATTCAATAATTAAATTTAGAATTTCCTAAATTCTAAAGTTAATTCATATCTCTATCTACAACGTGCGAATATTAACATGAATGAAAGCTATTTTCATTTTTACAATTCTGTATATTACTAGAAATAAAATTTCACTCATTATTTTTAATTATTATAGCCAGTACAACTGGTTATGTTCACACTATTCTGTACCATGTTTAAATAAAATTCTTTCGCATTTTCTGGCACAACATTGAGTCAGTCTATTTGGTATAGAGCCTAGATCGCCAAAGAAAATGGTGAAATTACAAATACTTGCAGAGTCAGATTTGCACCTTTTTTTTTTTTTTTGATATCGATGGTGTCCGGCGCCGTAGCAACCGACTAATCCACCGGAGGGTGTATTTACAGCCCTGGGCCCCACATTAAACCCAAGATACCGACCTCCAGGGGGTTTCGAACCCGGGCGCTCTTGGAGTTTACTCAAGAAGCCTGCCACTGGGCCGTTGCCCCTGGAGGTACCTTTTTTTTTTTTGCTTGATCATATTAAGCTCAAATGAAACGAGGAACACGGCAATTTCTTACCTGATTACGTCAAACCATGTCACCCAGTAAGATCGGAAAATCAATAGTTTCGAATCATACCTTTTATTATTATTTGTGAAATTATATATATCTCTCTATATATAATTACTACAATTTTTGTAGCAAATTAAAAATTGAAATCCCAAGTCAAGATCACAACATTAATCAAACATCGAACTATTCAATCATTGCAATTAAAATAACACTGAATTCCGCAATACACTCAAATATGGCTCTAATACCACTGTTGGGAATCGTGATGCAGCGGAAGTTAGATTTTCACCTCAAGGAAATTTGGAGTTACAATTAAGAGGGTGTTTAGAATTATACCTACAAGGACTCTGACTTGGTCCTCGGGTGATGATGTTCGATGCCACTGACACGAACTGTTATGTCCGATCACGAACCTTTCGGGGTCGATCCTTCTACTAGACGCACACGTGCACGCCCTCCACGGTATTCACACCGGGATTTCTCGTAGGAGATTGAGAAAATTTTTCTCAAATCAATCTCGCTAGCACTCTTTTTTTTTTCCTCGGTTTCTAGTTGCAGAGTATTTCGACTCTCTATCATTTTTCAAAAAAATGAACAACAACCCCACACCCAGAGTACTCTGTCCATATATTATAATATATCTTAGCAACCCCAATTCATTGTTGTTTTTTAATTTTAGAAAATTAAAACACAATAAACATAATTGAGAAGTAACTGACAATTACTTGTCTGATAATGAAAACAACACCTTCTAGCAGTTTGAAGATAATTAATTGGTGTCGTCAATCATATTTTTGCCGAATCCTATTCAGCATTTTAAATTGGGAATGTTTGAAATGAATTTCCATAAATTCAATTCAATTCAATTTATCCTTATCTAATAAGGTCCGAGATCGATGTAGGCTTATTCGTGCTAGCGAAAATTTGTTTGCCCGATCCAACATTTAAATCTATTAAAATTTGGTTATGAGAAAAACTTATATTGTGTGTGACCCATTAGGTTCCACACTAAGCCGGCAATGGGTCTAATAATTATATTCTAATTAATCTCATTAAACTCTTTAACAAGATTATTCGATTAACTTTTAATCAGATAAACTCACAAGTCAAGATTGACGTCTAGCAACGTGTCATGACTACCAAGATAGTGAGGATTTCAATATAAAGGATTGAGCACCCTTTGGTGATTAGTTACAGTATAATTAACTCCTTCGGTTATATAATGTCTCGAATAAACTAGGATATGGATAAAAATGTCAAACCCCAATACTTATTCATATGTTTCCAATTCTCAAGTATTTGACTCAATTGTGAAACATTGGAAACTCTTTTCCAATTTTCATTCTACTCTGACCAGAGATTTCTGAAGTAAATACTGAGCAAAATACATAGGATATTCCTCCTACTATAACAAGTAACTGATCCATTATTGATTACTCACCACCTTTATAAGAGTCCCATTGGATTCAAAATACCCTCTACACGTCTCAGAGAGTCATGCCAAGGAATAGACTAAAATCCCAATTTAACAATTATAGCATACTATACTAATCTCATATCTAAAGATTACTTATACCTACTATCACTTGAGGATTAGCCTATTGACATTTATTTTAGAATCCATTAGACTTTCTTCTAGTGAGTTAATTCACTTAACTCAGTCTATAATGAGCACTACCACTCTTACATTAGTGACGCTTCACAAGTAACTGTGAAATCAGTTACCCTTTACTCTGGAGCATGTAACGGGTGCACTAGCCTTACCGGTTCATTGATCCCCTACCTGATCCTATGACTAGGAACGTTTTTAAATTAAGATTTTTAATATTTTAGGTCTCACTGGTATGATCTCATCATAGCCCTAAAGCAAACCTCAATTTATGGGTTTCATCACAGTAATAAATATACACTGCACATGATGAATAAAAAATGCCTCAAATTATATTTCATAATAAAGATCGAACCAATTACATCATATGTGATTGAATTTAGGGCATATTCCTAACAAAGGCCACATGATATCAAAAAATTTAATAGACTATGATTAATAAAAGTTCGAGTTGGGTTGGCTCAATAATGGACTAAAATTATCTCAACATGAATTTTCAATCTTTTATAAAACAAACCACTCCTTATGTAGCAGAAAGAAAGATATAACCAATTACATCCTCGTACATCCTCGTTTATGACGCGACGACCTTGGACCACTGCCTCTCAAGATGACGGTGACCACGTCTAGGCCGGTAGCAGCCCCTCATCGGTCCCCCTTTGTGCATCTCCATTATGTTGCTAGAGTAGATTAGACTGGTTTCCATTTTTTAATGCTTCAGCAAATAAGTTCAATTAAAATGGGTTTTTTATGACTTAATTTTGTGTCAAGCCAAATTTCTAACCCAATTAACTTAAACATTATTTTTTTTTAGCACTTAATTTTTGCTATTAAAACATCACTGTCCGCCACCAGAAAGTATTCAGTGGAATGATTGTACCATGTGTCCGTCAAATCAAAACTTGACATGTAATCAATAATTATACAAATATAATTATTAAATAATAAAATTTCCTAAAAAATATAAACAAAAAATCCTAATAAATAGTGAGGCATAATTGGACAAGTATATAAATAATGAATTCTAATTGGCAGACAAGTTACATAAGCACTTTTTAGAAGATAACATATATTACTATGTGAGAGGTTTCCCTCCTCTTAATCTCATTTTCACTTCCTAAAATTACCTGTATTGCGTAAAAATTTGAATTGTTAATACCGTTAGGTAAATTACATATAAAAGCTCCCGATCTACTCATTCTCTCAAAAAAAAAAAAGTTAAATGTATTAAATTTGAAAAATAAAATTATGTGATTTTGTTTTATTCCCAAATTAAACCAAACATTCTAAGTTTAAAAAAATAAATCATATACTTTTATTTTATTTCTAAAATAAGTCCAATTTTCAAATTTACAAAGTAAAATCTTATTATTTCATTTGTTTACAAGTTAGATGTTTACAAGTTAGACTACTATAGGAAAATATAAAATTATATCCTTGCACAACATATTCTACTTGGCCTTTTCTTATCATTTATCTACAAATTGATAAAATTATAGCAATTTTTATTTAAATTAATCTAACAAATTTCTCCTAAATTAAATTAATAATAGTAACAAAAATATGAACATAATTATATATAAGAAATTGATGTAAATTTGAAGAAAATTTCTAATATATTTTTATTCTATGATAAAGAAAAATGTTATGAGGATTAGTTACCTAAGCGTGTAATTTCAGTTCAAACAAACGAGTCTAATTCAATAGTATAACAAAATAATGTGATTTTAATTTTAAAATACAAAATATCCAGATAAAATTGATATTAAAAGGAAATCACGTGGTTCTATTTTTAAATTTTGAAAGGTTTAGTTTAATTGAATATAAAATGAAATTATATGATTTTATTTTTAAAATTTAAAACATTTGTCTCTTTTCAAGAAAAAGATAAATTATGTGATTTATTTAAATGTAATTTACCCTTATATTAATGAATTAGGGGCAGACCCCTGCACTTGCCCATTATTTAAAATGAGGTTAAACGAGGGGAGAGAATGGAGGTGAAAGGTCAATGGAGGGAAGGAAATTGAGGGAAATAGAAGGAAAATTTTGACCTTATTTAGATATTTTCAATAGAGGGAATGGCGGAAATGTAGGTGAAAATTTTAAATTACTTGACTATATAATCCTTCTATATGGATTTCTTTTAAAAAAAAGAGAAGGTCAGTTTGGTCATCATATTTCTGTTTAAATCTTTCAATTTGAGATAGTTGTTATTTTAATGAAAAGTGATGATATTATGATAATTCACAATTACAAAACTACTGATTCAGCCGTTTTTTCCTTGCTCGTGCTCACTTTTCTCTTTCCTGTCTATCCTGTTGGTACCAACTCTCTTTTTCACTTCTTATTTCTTCGCTTCTCACAGCATACAAGAAAATTTAACATTTGCAACCCTTCAGGAGATAATAACGCATTATTTCGTGAAGAAACCCCTTATTCACTCTCTTTTTTATTTTCTATTTTTATTAAAAATATTATCTTTATGCCATGTCATCAAATTCATTGTATTAACTTGTACATGTCATCAATTTTTGACACAGATACACCACGTAGGAATATACTGATGATGCTAGTGAAAAATTGAAGAAATGTACCATGCTATTACACTTTTAAAAGTTTTTGTAGTCAAATGTTACATTTTTTTAGCTTTCGTACCAAAATGTTTTATTTGAAAAAGGTTTTATTGTGTGGATAATTATCCCTCACCTTTAGCACGAACTTCTTCGCATCACTTGGAAATGCATAAATTTTAAAATGTTTGTCCCTTTTAGCACAGTATCAAAAAAGTTATTAAAATTAATGGAATTTACTGCCTTGTCATGTTAGTGTTGCACATTTGGCAAACGGAGAGTGGTGTAACAAAACCACATGGACGAGCAGACAAAATGTGATTTATGCACAACAATTAATCTCTTTGAACTTAAAAACAAAAGGCACCCACGTAGTTTCATCCACAAAAAAATTATAAAATCAGAAATTATAGTTAGAAGACAAGTTTTTGAGCACGGGAGAATGGAATTAGGGCTAGAACGAAGGACATGATAGAAACCATAATTATTATTTCTGATTTTAGGAATTTTCAGTAAATGAAATTACATGGGTATCATTCATTTTTAAAATTCAAAGAGTTTGATTATTAAGCATAAATGATATTTTGCCCCACCCATCCATGTGGCTTCGCCATATCATTCTCTATCTGCCACTTATAAACATTAATGTGACAATTCAGTGAATCCCTTTAATTTTAATGGATTTTGAGGCGTTATACTAAATGTGACAAATATTTTAGAGTTCAAGCTTTCCTGGGTCATGTGATAAAGTTCATGCTAAAAGTGTCAATTTGGTCAAAGTACAAACCTAGTTAGGTTATTAGCCCTTTACAAAAATAGCAAGTAATTATGTTGATTTTCTATTTTATCCTTTATTCTAAAAATACTCTCTCTTTTTTTTCAAAATCTTCCCACTATCTCATCTCGCCTCACTCCCATTCATCCCACCTCCCTCTTTAGTATCTCACTTATTCGTGGGTCTTTGCTCTATCTATCTCCATTTCTCATCTCCTTGCTCTATGCATATCATTGCTAGACTCCTCTCTCTTCATCTCGGCTCTATCTCTCTCCCTCATGGGTCTCCACTATATCTCTCTTATCAGTATCAAGTTTGTACTCTTTTAAGAGAAGCCAATCAGAACCTCACTCAATCTCGATTCTATGTTAGGTTTTATTTATCGGCCTTTTCTAAGATTTTGCTAAGTAATGTCGAATGATGTGTATTTAAATTTCTAAACAACTACAAAGACCTACTTATGCACTATCTGGACCTATTTCATCACCCACTCCTCTACTCTCCCCTCACTATTCATTCTCCCCTCCCTCTTAAAATTTGTAGATTTCCTGGTCAATGTCTCTCCTCTCTCCCTACCTCCCTCATGGTTCGTTCTCACTTGTCTCTCTACTATCCCTTTTCTCTCATCTCCCATTTTGTCTATCTCTCATTTCGCTCTTCTCTCTCTGATCTCTTGTCTATCTCATTCTCTATCTCTTGTCTCCCTTGTTCTTTGATAAGTGGTTCCATAATATCGAACATGAAGTTTATAGCATGTGTATGAAGTATCATGACCTATATATAATGTCCAGGAATGCATTAAGTTGAGACATATTTTTTGAAATTTGGATAATTATTGGGACTTATTTATAAAGTATGCACCTAGACCTAATTAAGTTTAGAGCATGTGCTTGGAAATTTGGACAATTTATGGAACCTATTTAAAAAGTATTAAGACATATGTACAACATACTAGGATCTTTTTAAGTTTAGAATGCATGTTAGAAAATGTAGGTATCTTTCAGGACCTATTTATAAAGTATATGAGTCTACGTATATACCTCTTTAACTTTAAGCATGTCTTTGGGACTTAATAGTAATTAGGACCTATGTATATTGTTGTGCAGGTGCTTGCTGTACAAGCACTGCAAAGTAAGTTGCACAGTCAATTGGTATGTTCATCGGCAAAAATCGAGGGGTAGAAGAGAGAGTGAAGTTGGGACGGACTAATGTGTATGCGGGAAATTGTGAAGAAGAGAAGAAAGAGGAGGAGTGGTGGGGGGAGGGTTGGAAAATGAGGCAAACCTTTTGGTTACTTTTAAAATTTGCAGTAATTGATCTTAAATACTAGTGCTAGTTTTTGAAAGTGGTATAAATTTAATGATCATTGTAAAAAATCTCCTCGTACTATTTAGTTTTTTGGGTAACAAACAAGTTAAAGCCCATAAATAAACAAAACAATAGACAATCAGGGCATGGAGACACCTATAGCATCACTGAATAATGGTAGCTGAAACTCTTGAAGGTAGGAGTGTGTACGCGTATATAGTAGGCTTGGAACTGATAAGAACCTACCCTACTTGATAGGTTTCTAGTTAATATCGATGAAATTCTAGTAGGTTCTAGGTAACAAAATAAGGAACGGTTGGTTCATGTTCCGGTTCTAATGAATAGGTTATCCGGAATCGAAATTAGAACCTATTAAATATTTACATTGTTTATTTTAATCGCTCGTAATTTTCTTGTTTGAATTCCGATTGCCAAACCATTTAAACCATTATATTTCTAACTAGGTAAATCTTCATTTGACATAGTAATTATGCATATTTGACGAATTTATCATGTTTAAAATATCATAATAACTTAAAATCAGTAATAAATAATAATTAAATGTACTGTAAACAATATTAAGATAGAAATATGATAAAATAACTATACAAATAAAGATAATCATGAAAAAATTTTGAATGTGATTACTTTATAATAATTAGATATATGAAAATGTGTACTTGGAACTTATGGTATCTAATAGTTTTTGGGTAGTGTCCAAGTTCTAAGATTCAATAAGGTAGGTTCCAGTTCAAAGATTTAGGAATTGGTCTTATATAGAGTAGGATCTGGGTACTATAAAAAATACAAAGTGTGTGGTCCAGATCACCTCTACTTGAGGGCATATATATCCAATCTAAAAAGGCCAAGGGGAAATGAATAAGCAAAATTCGTGGACTAATCCATACATGAATTTCCTTCAATTTTGTGATAAAAAATTTGAAGTTGAACTTTTATTATTGTAACATTTTATATTCCCTTAAGCTTCTCTTCTTTTTTACCCCTATTAAAGCAAATGAGTGTACAGAAAAAATTATAAATTTGCCACAAATTAACTTAGCTTTTTTTTTTAATGAAATCAAGAAATGGATAATTCACTCAGCCAAAACAAGACATGAGAACTGTATGTTTTTTCTCCTATTGTTAAAGAACAATAAACAGAAAAAAGAGAAAAACATAAAATAAGCCAGCTTGCTTGGAGAAAATAGTCACTGTATTGTCACAAGGTTGTACATAATTTTTGAAATTCTATTCCGTCTGTGACATAAATCTTATTTGGGATCATTATAATATTATACATATTTCCTAAGTGTTGTTATCAGTTTACTCCTTCAAAATCTTGAATATTCAGACAAAGATGGTGTAGATTATTGAATATTAAATTTTCTGTGTCTTTTTTTATTTCTCATTAGCTATGATTTTAAATCCATGCATATTCCTTCATTAAAACAGGAAAAAAAAAAGGAGAAAATCACGAGCTTTCCATCGGAGAATTTATTCATGTCACTGGAAAATTCCAATCCTAATCAAAGCTTCTTTTTACAAGCAACCAATGTAACTTTACACTCTAGGTAACCCGCAAAGCCTAGAAAAAGGTTTTAATTCTGACTATGGTGATGGGGCCGAGCTTTCTTGGGTTTTGAGGACACGAAAAATGGGGACAATATGACCTGCGAAGCATTGTTTGAAATGGTCGACAATGGAGACTTGGGCTGACGATGTGAATTCTTCTCGAAGCTCTTACTGAGTTTCAACCGCTTACGGTTCAGGTTTTCTCCCTTGGCCAAATCCTCTAGGCTCCTCACGCTTGCCAGGGATGTGAAGGACTGAGACTTGCCCTCATAAAACTCGGAAAGACCTCTCCTGCGGAATAGATGGATCATGGAAGATCGTTTTTTTTTGCCCAATACAATCAAGCTTATATTTATCTTACAAAAAAAGACAGCTTACATTTAAAAAATAAATTTTGTAAATTTTTACAGTTCAAAAAACCCTTTCAATTAAATGACAAGATCATACAAGGTGAATTAATTTGGATAATCTCATTTTTCTCCCTTTTTTTAAGATCAGAGTATTCTTAGAATTTTTTTCACTATTTCCTTTTCTTCCTGTTTTTTTTGGTCGCTAAATTGTAAAAGAATAGTTTTTCAGTTTTTCTTTGTAATTCAATTGCAAAAGCACAACCTCGTATTTCTGGAAAAGTGTTCTTGCTCATTTACCAAAGCACATAAACCCGGAAAACAATGGGAGAGCGCAAAGAAAAACGTTTTCCGCGCGCTGTTTTACCAATCCGCATCAAGATGGAAACATTAATTCCTCTTAAGAAAACCAAACAACGAGAAAAGGGATCCTTATCCTGATTATAGATTTTCAATGACTTACTTTATGGGGAGATGAACCATCAGCTCTGATAACTCATACAGCGGTCCATCACGGTTCTCTGGAAGGGACGTTGAGTGATCGGAACTCGAAGAAAAACTCGATGTCGAGCAAGCGAAAGACAAGGAAGAAGAGGATGCATCCTCTACCAGTTCCGACAAGGTAGTTGACCCGGTGGAGTCGGAAGAATCATCACCAATGGAGGATTCGGCTTCACAAGCTTCCTTCTGATCTCCACCCATCTTGTGCGTGTTGCAGGATACCTTATGGCCAATGAATTGATGCCTGTGATATCAGAGAATATATACTGTAATAAACAAATGAATTTTTTCCAGGTCTTCTTTAAGGAAGCAGAGACATCCATACACGCACGCGGTAGAGTCTTATGCGCCGTTGAATAAAGGATGGAGAGAGATTGGTGGAATCAATCGAAGGCAACATTTATTTTTTGGCCCTTAAGGTTCGCTCAAATTTCACTAAGACCCCCAGCCTCAGAGACACTTTAAATTCAAATCCATTATCCAATTTTCTACAGGGAAAACAAAATTGGGTTAAATTGTAAAGGAAAATAAAATCTTATCTTAGTTGTTCGTTTCCCACATGGAGACCCATTTGACATCAAGGGCGGATCCATAAAATTCTTTCATGGGAATGAAATTGATGGGAGAAAGAGTAAAAAAGACGAGTCCCTGATAGTGAAATGAAATAGCTTAACAAACAACATCAAATCATCAAAATTCATATAGTATTTCAAAATTTTTCATGAGTTTAATCTCTATGTGAAATATTTAAATGTCTTGTATATCGAAATTTTCTTAAGCAAAGAGGAGCGAACACGATAATTCATGTAAGCATGAGGGCCTTGGTGCAATAAAATCTAACAATTACTATATGGAGTTGTCTACTTGTCTTCTTTAGAATGTGTAGGGTTATCCCTGAGATTTGTCATCGTCATGATCCTAATCAACATCATCTATGTATGAAGGCATATCCCTTTTTTTCTTTTTCTTATTTATTTATTTATTGAAATCAATCTATGGTGTTGCGGGCGTTTCTCAGTCTAGCTACTCGGGAATGTGGATAAGACCTAATCCCTGAAAGCACATATCCATCTATATCCAATTCACCATCTCTCTCTTTTCCTTTTTCGTTTTTTAATAGTCGTTTGTATTTATTGCATTTTCTTTTGGGGATGAAAAGCCGAGGTCATTGTCATGGCTTCCTTGCCTCACAAAATCAGACACATTTACAAATGTTTTTTTAAAATAATCGAAGTAACCCCAGAATTCACATTTCAGCTTTTATGAGTTAAATAGGATAATAACAATGGCAACCCCTCTACCATATTACGTAATGTTTGGGCTTGATTGATTGTTCTTGCTAAAGAAGCAAACGTATTTCTCAGATAATATAATCTGATTTCTTATACATGTTATACAAATATAGATATATTAGACAAATTAGACATCAAGTATCAGTATTTGTTAGTTGAGGTGGTTCGACCTTGATGAGACTGACCTAACATGAATTTAATCAATATTTATTGGATATTATGCACTGGTAAAAGAATTCTTGAAATAACATTCGTTTCAATTTTTTGCTTCTTGCACAGGAAGAAAGGGGAGGATAAATGGGAGAGGAAATAAAACAGGATGATTTTTTTTTTTTTAATTTTAAGATTGGGAGACTGAGTGATTCATTCCACGAAGGAAATAATCTGACTCATGAAATTCTTCTCTTGATAAGGTCCAATTCAAAAATGTGAATATTAACTTTCCATATCCTTATGTTAATTTAGATTAGGACCAGAATATCTTAATATCATCATAACTAGAAATTCTTTTGTACTGCCTATAAATACGATAATACAGTTTTATTAATGGGAAAATCATCTTTGGGAGAGTCTAACATCTAGTGGCTTCGTCTAACTCGAACTGTATTAATCAGGGTTTGCTGCGCTTTTGATACCAGTGGTATAGTCCCAAAAATGCATGGGTAATGGACCATGAATTTACTTAAATTAATTTTATATTATTTTTCTCACCGTATTATTATTATACATGACTTCTTAGCATTTCTTCCAGACAACCATAGAACTATAATATTACACACCACTAATGGAATAAAAACTCCACAAGCGGGCCCATAAATGAAAAGACTTAGCAAGTGTTCCATATATATGTATATACACACACTAGATACGAAATTGTACTGCCCACGAAAAGAAAAGAAAAATTAATATATGCGGAGTCTAAGATGAACTTATACAATTAAATCATTTACTTATAACATATTATAATTTAATTCATTTGAAATCTATTAACTTTAATAGTAGGTAGAACCTTTTCAATTGTCATTATTATACTATGTTAATTTTACATTTTCAAGTTTATAATTTTAAATAATTCATTAAAAAATTTATAGATTTTTTCTATTAAAATAATAGATATAGAGTGAGATGGGAAATCTGATTAGTTAATCAATGATTTTCACTATTAAGATTATAGATATGGAGAAAGAAAAATAACTGAAATTATTTTTTTATCTTTAATTTGATTGATTTTATTAAGTAGATGCAAGTCACAAATTTTAATATATAAATTAGATTAAGTATGAAAGTGAAAAATTAAAAAAAAAAACCAAACTTTTTGAATGTTTCCATAGAATAGTGTAGATGTCTATACCCAAATAATTAGTTATATTTAAGGAAAGATTTTTTATTGTCCAATATGGTTTTTAATAAGAATTAGTTTTGATTTTTACTTGTGAAACTTCCTGGTAGAGATAATAGATTTATGAGGCATGGTGCGATCAGCCCCATGGAATCGAGAAAGTATTGGGTGTAACGGTGGTAACATATTAGTATTGTCACGTGGTGTTACAAGTCAATAACAGCTGGTCACATCACCAATTCCATATTAAGAATTTTAGCGTGCAAAGCATATATTCAAATCCTTCTTTTATTAAGTTAAAAAAATCCTAAAATCCTAAGTAACTCTAAAAAACCATGTCTGCCAATTTCAGCATCCTTCTCGTCTTCTGGTAGTCAATGATGAGATTTCTTAGGGTTCTTTAAATTTTCTTAAGGCTTCTTAATATTTATTTAGGGTTTTAATTCTTTTAAATTTTTTAGTTCGATAAAACGATTAAAATATATTATTTGAGTTGAAATTTTTTAGCATGGCCTATTTGTGTGGTTGACTATGAATTGTCTGTCAATTTCAGCATCCTTCTCGCCTTCTCGGTAGTTAATGATGAGATTTCTTAGGGTTCTGTAAATTTTCTTAAGGCTTCTTAATATTTATTTAGGGTTTAATCTCTTTTAACTTTTTCAGTTCGATAAAACGATTATAATATATGATTTGAGTTGAAATGTTTTAGCATGGCCTATTTGTGTGGTTGACTATGAATTGTCACACCACGTAACAATATTGAGTGGTACCACCATTATAATCCAAGACATTCTCTTTATATTCGAAAAAACTTTTACATATATAAGTAATTTTTACTAATTTTATCTATATTTTGATTAAATTATCTAATTTCGTTTCTGAAATCTATCATTTCATTCTTTATTGAGTCCCGTCCCTACTTCAAGGGGTCCTTTTCTTTTTCCTATTTTCTTAGTTTAGGCTAATCAACCTCTCTTGTTACCAATAAATTTGCTTGGAACATAGGATGAGAATTGAAAGAAGCATGGATTACCTTCACCTTCTCCTTCTCCTTCAATTAGTCTAATTATTTTTGTCAAGAGCCGGAAATGCTGTTGATGAAACCTTACTTTCATTAATCAGTACTCAATCTATAAATCTATTTTTTTTACCAGAAAAGTAAATCTATAGTTCAACAACCCCAAAAAATTGAAAATCTCGATTCATTGTTATAGCTTCCCTGTTTGATCCCAGTTGTATATGTAATTGACAACTTCTTAACAGTATACCATTGGAGAAAGGGGTTTGATCAAGGGTGCCGCTCTTGACATGAGACCAAAGGGTCATGCATTCAATTCTTGCAGGTGGACTCTACGTGTCCATTTATTCCCTTTTCCTTTTGTCCCTTTCTACTCCTATGTGTCTCATTCGTACATTGAAAAATACTATATCATTCAAGTATAAATTAAAACTCACTAATTATCGAGAAATGAAGTTTGGTGCACTGGAGACACTTCTGAGCTGAGATTAAGAGGTCTCAAGTACAACTCTTATTAAAGAGATCCCCTCTACCCATTTATTTTCTCTTTCTTCTATTCCCTTTTAAACTTATATTTCTTTTCCGTGCACCAAGAAAACTTGCACAAATAGTCTATTTGATACTATTAAGATATCAATCAATATGGAAAAGTAGATTTTTCTGATGTTATCAAAAGCGCCCGAATTCTGTCGTTAAAATATTGGTGAAAGTGAATATTGAAAGAGTTCAATAAAATTTGATTAGTCCGAGCGATTTTCTAATCGACATTGGAATCCATTGCACGCCGCATATAAAAGGAGCAACTTTTCCTGAAGAAATTCCATACATGCATGCATGCATGCATATAATGATCTCTTTTCTTAATAATACAATTAACAAATATAAAAGCAAATATATATCCTTAGTCTAAAATTACTCGAATTTATAGAAAGACATTTGTATAGTTATCTACGATCAACATGCGTTGGATTTGATTATTGCCGGTTATTAAGTAGTCAATCTCACATTGGCGAATAAGAGATTGAAATATAGTTTATAAGAGAGTGGGTACTACTAATATATCAAATTAAACTTTTAGATTGAACATAAGATCAATCTCTTGTAGACCCTGTGAGATATTTTATATGGTAGTAAAGTAGGTTACCGTTTGTGCTCACAGCACGCCAGACCGAGTCAGATCATTTGTTAGCAGGAGAATGGAATAGAGCTTGCATTAGTAGAATTATGCCTTGCTCAAGATAGCTGTTGTGTGCGGGACATTTTTGTTGGCCTTGATAGGTGACTTTCGATTCCTAAATATTGGGTGCTGCCCGTAGAAGTAAGCCAGGACCACGCGGTAATAGGTGCCAAAGGGAATCGGTTTGGTGAGACTGTCACTTGTCATAACTCTCGACATTGGTGGCGAATTGTAATGGTGGTCTCACTTGCATCGTTTGACTCACTACAATAATTTCTTGTATTTTTCACGAATTTTATGGTGAAATTTGAAACAATTTTGAGATCAAATTGTGGATGGCAGTAATTCACATAGACGCCACTTCGGGTAATGTGCATTGCCCACTTTATTGGCAATCTAGATTATAGGGCAGTACATGCTATCATATGTAACGTCTGATGTCAAATAGAGACACGTGGGAGACTAACATAAATTTATGAATAAATAATCTAATTATACATGTACTTTTTTTTTATCAAAATTCTCACTCTTAATATGAATTCTTTTGCGTAATCTAGACAGGCATAAACTATAAAACGCTTATCTCATTTAGCACAATATCATAAAATCTGTCAAAATTAACATATTTTGTTGATGTGGCATGTTATTTTTGTATATGTGGCTAGCAAAGTATGATGTGGCAATGCCACACAGATATAGTAGGACCCCAATTAAGGTAAAAGTCAATTTTGCCCTTCAAAACTTTTTATCAATTTAAAACCATGAGGATGTATATGTAATTTCATCTTTTTCTTCTTCCTTCAACCATCTTCCTCCTCATTTGCCCATCACAGCTGCTGCCACTCGCCGCCTTGCCATTGTTGTTGTCGTTCCTATTCTAAGCCTTCTTGTTGTCGTTCTTGGAGGTCCTTTGAACTCGATCATTCACATTTCGGGTTCTTCACCACCACCGACCACCCCTTATACTTATCTTGCCCACCAATCAAATGACGGTGCCATTCGTGTTTGGATTATTTGTCCAAAAAAGCACAAACTATCCAAGTGCCATTCGTGTTTGGATTATTTGCCAAAAAAAGCACAAACTATCCAAGTGCCATTCGTGTTTGGATTATTTACCCAAAAAAGCAAAACTATCCAAGAATTCCTCAATATACCGCGAACTATTTTATTGCCTGGGAAATCACGAACTATCCAAGAATTCTTTAATCTACCATGAACTATTAAAAAATTTTATAATCTACCATGTCGTTAATTTATCTGTTAATTATTTATGTGTAACGTTAATTTTACTAACTATGAAAGTGGAGTCTGACGTGGCATCATACCTGGCATTCACCTAATCATAAAAAATTACGAACTATTATCAAATTCTCTATTTGTCATGAGGATGGACGTGCAAATAGATGATGGACGTGCAAACAAATGTGCAAATAGATGTTCATTATTTTTAGGGTTAATTATCTAGAAGGGCTTAAACTGAAGTGAAATTGCCACTTTTGGCACGAACTTTTTCAGCGTGACCTAGAAATGCACAAACTTTAAGCCGCTAGTCCTGTTTGGCATGCCTCGCAAAAAATAATGTTTTTTTCCGATGTGGTACGTTAAATTGCTTACTTGGCAAACGGTCATTGACATGGACACGCCACATGGACGAGGGGATGTCCAATCATCTGAGACCTAGATCTAGTTGTCTCCAACGTTGCTTTAGGTCCTGGTCGCCTAAATCAACAACTAAGGATGAGTCAAAGTCGACATGGGAGAATGCTGCTGCCTCTGGCTTTTTGCTGCGGTTGAAACCGACTAGCTAATGGTAGAATCGGTCCTTCATGTTCATCGCCTTCACGATCGAGTTGAAGGAGATCATCTCGCACGCCACCGGGAAGCCACTGCCGGGGTAGGTGATGTTCAGATTTAGAAGGAACGAATCACCCATTGCCGTTGGCTCTTGCTCGGAAGACTCGACAGTGCTGCTCTGGCTAGGTCTCTCATTTCCGCGACCGCCACCGGCGCTGGCCTTGTTGAGGATGATGCTGTTGAGATCAATCACTAACGACGAGAAGGGGAAGTTGGTCTTGGCTTTGGAGCTGTGGAACTCCACCGCCTTGGCATTGTAGTCTCGAGCAGCCTCCTTGGCTGTGTCAAATGTTCCAAGCCACACGGGGCTCTTCATGCCGGGGTCCTTGATCTTAGCCGCGTAACAGCCCCATGGCCGCTTCCTCACTCCCCTGTACTGCACTTCCCCTGCTCCTCTGCCACCGCTGCCATTGGCCATACAGTTCTCCATCTGAGACCCTGACTCTTAACTAGCTCCCCTTCAGTGAATGTATGATTCCTTCTTCCTTTTTTTTTTTTTTATATTCTTACTATTTTTATTTTGGTGGTCTCTAAGCTTGCGGGGGAACATAGGAAGAAAGTTTGAGATATAAAGAGAAGGCGGTCAACTGGGCATCCCTCTGGTCCATGTGACATGTCCATATCAGCAACCGTTTGCTAAGTAAGCAATTTAATGTGCCACGTCGGATAAAATGTTATTTTTGACAGGGCATGCCAAACGGGATTAACGGCTTAAAGTTTGTGTCTTTCTCGGTCACGCTGAAAAGTTTGTGCCAAAAGTGGCAATTTCACTTAAGTTCAGGCCTTTCTAGACAATTAACCCTTATTTTTATGACCAGATGGATGCCGCGTGTGGTATCACATCAGACTCTGTTTATACAACTAGTAAAATTAATGGTGCAAATCAACAATTAATAGTCAAAATTAATGACGTGATAGATTAAGGAAAACAAAGCATAGTTTGGGAATTTCTAGGTAAAACAATATTTTGTGGTAGATTGGGAAATTTCTTGGATAGTTTGTACTTTTTTAGACAAAAAAATAGTTTGTAGTAGATTAAAAAATTCTTGGATAGTTGGTACTTTTTTGGGCAAATAACCCTTTCTGTTTCCTACTTCCCCAAACCGATCTTTCAAATCGTGCAAAATGGGCCAAGCCTAAAAGATGTACCCATTTAAGTAAGCATTCAGTGAGAAGGGGAGAAATGTGGAGAGATCTATTCTTCAAGGGGATTGTTGATTGAGCTTATGGGAACCGCGTTGAATTCATTCCACTTCATGAAGAGATCAAGAGTTGTATGACAATGCTTTCCCACATAGAGGTCACAACCCTAACTAAATTTTGGATTTTGCTTGGTGGATCTAATTTGCCATTGATTTGAATTAGAGAGCCTGATGTTCCATGTGAAATCCCTTTTGTAATTTGTATCTATTTCCAGTTGATATTATGCATGTGAAATGAGAATTATGTCAATTTGATTCAAAAGAAAGGAATTCAGGTTGAACTGGTTCTAGTTTTTGTCCTCAGCTTCCACCGATTTTGCATCATTTCTCGAAGATTTTCACTCATGGGATGTGCATAAAGAATGCAAGTTAAAATTCAAAATTTCATGGAGAATCCAAATGCCTGTAGTTATAGGTTGTGTCTATGATGGGAAAGGCAACAACAACAAAAATGGTGACAACTGTGATGGGCAAGGTGGAATAGGAACGGCAGTGACAAGGGCAAGGCAACGAGCAACGGTGGCTGTGATGGGTAGAGAAGGAAGATGGTTGAAGGAAGAAGATGAAGATGAAATTACATATATTTTCTCATTGGTTTTAAATTGGTGAAGAGTTTTGAAGGATAAACTTGCCTTTTACTTAATTCCAGTTCCACTATATATATGTGACATTACCACATCATACTCCGTTAGCCATGTATACAAAAATAGTGTGCCACACTAGCAAAGCCCATTAATTTTGACGAATTTTAGGATATCATACTAACCGGGACAAACATTTTATAATTTGTACCTTCATATATCACGTGAAAAAATTCATGCTAAAAGTGAGAATTTAGGTAAAGTATAATCATAATTAGGTTATTTGTCCTATTATGTTGTAGGTTACCAATCTAAAGGTTATTCTTACCAAAAGAAAATTTTCGTTAACCTTAGCTTATCATATCATATCAGAAAATTTCAATCAAATTGTGATAAATAAATAATTTTTTTGCCACATGGAAACCTCATTTTGTTCAAACTATATAAACATGTACAATAGATTCTTATATCATTCACAATAGTATTAGTTAGTACTTTAGCTCTTATGAGTGTACTTAAGGAGGAAGGGGATCACCTGTACCCAATTACTCAGGTAATTCATCTTTTTATACTATTGTGCAATGCAATTTGCATATTTACTTGCTGCTTAGGCAATTCATCTAAGCTGCTCTTCTTCTTCATTCCTTGGCTATTGTGGATGCTGCACTTAGTTTGTCATCTCCAACCCTCACAAGTCCTTATTATATCACTAAAAACAATCTTCATATCAACTTCTATGGTGATTTTCTGCCAACACCTCTTTTCTACAAATTGAAGCCCTTCATATATTGTTGATACTTCAGTTTCCTCTACAGAAAAGCTAATGAAACATAGTCTAGTACCATCTAAGAGCCTGCTCATATCATGTCTTGCAATAAATTCCAATACCAACTTCCTGGGGTAATTCGACCTTGCTAGAGTCGAAATCCCCCACTTTTTGGAGCTTGAACAATTTTTTGAGTGGCTTTCAAGAGCATGAAAATCAATAAGTAAATGTCAAACCCCGTGGCAAGAACTCGATGTGCCCTAAACCTAACCAATTGTATTAATTATACATTGTATGCCGTCTACATTAACATAACATAGTCTTCATTAATATTATAGTCGGGTAAAAAAGAAACAATTCAAGTATTTTTTTTTCAATTTAGAACTTCCACCCTATTAAATTTAAATCTTTTTAATTGTTAATCAAGTTAATTGATATTATTAACTTTATAATCATCATGATTAGTTAATATTGGACTTAATAAAACACATAATATTACTTTTAATCATTTGACTTGAAAATTATTTTATTTTTAATGTTATCAGACTAACTTGCATATGAAGATGTTTATAATGATAAGTATTATGTAAGAGTCTGGTTGATTATGCTTATTATTAAATTATAACACTCACATTTATTCAATTACTGTATTAAAATTGGGCAAAAAAATACCTATAGAAATGGTGGCCATCATGGTTGGTATTTCTTCATCTCAAATGGTTCTTGGATATTTTTAAGACTCGAAAAAGCCACCAGAAAATTGGTCTCAACCATTTTCAAGAAAAACTACTCAAATTGACCATTTTCACCCCTAGATTCTTTAGTATATGGATCAAATGCTCCATCAATTCAATTTAGCACACGATTGTTAGTTAGTTGCCAACTATCCAAACTTCTCTCTTATTCTACGTAATATCTTTGCATGTATCACCTTGATTACCATCTCCCAAAGCCAGTTTGAACTCTTTCATAACATTTTAGTTCTTTCAATCTCATTAGATATGTTGGGAATATTCTCCCTAATAAAAAAGAACATCACTCCTTTTAGATATGTTGCAAAGTGAATTCTATCAACATCACCAGCTCCTTCTTTTCTTCATTTTAATCTCTAATTATGCAAGAGCCCCTTGAGCCAATTGCACAAAGAAACTCTATATTCTCAATTTCTTTGTAGAATTGCATCTATTATTATTGTTAATATGTTAAAATATTATTCAACAAAGCCTCTAAGGGAAAAGACGAATTTTTGGGGATAGTTCATGCAATAAATTCCAATCCAACACTTTCCAATTTAGATTATAATAAATATATGCCTTAAATTCTATTTCATACCGTTATGCTTTTTTATAAATGCATAGATAGATTTAATAGATAGTTTTTCTTGCTTCTCAAAAGGCCATATGATCCAGTCCTCTTTGTTATCAGTAGGCAATGGCTTCCTTTAATTACTTTTTAACCTCTTTTGATATGAGACCATCTCGTCTAGATAAGACCCATGCTATGATAGATTGATCAACGAGGTACACCCTTAGTTCTTATCAATCCTAGTTGAAGCAACAAATTATAATTTACGATTAGATAAAATTGGTATTTATTGATCTTGCCGATAGCATCACTAACATCATAGTAACCATTTCCTCATACTCTCTACCTTCAAGTATGTCATTTCATAACCAAAAGCTAGATATCCTCTTTTTGCTTCTATGAACTCAATCTGGGGGACATAGAGTCTGTTCAAAATCTTAGCTCATAGAGCATTTTGTGGCAATCCTCAAGCTAGTTTGGCAATTAAAGCCATATAATCATAAATATTTTTGAAATCTATTCATCACAGTCCTTTTGACTCTATCAACTTGGTCCACTACACACAATGTAGCTATATTTCCTTTATCTGACCCACCAAAATCATCCCACCATAGTATTAAACCGCTAACACCATAACTTGTGGAGCTTGAAACAACTCAAAAAGTGGGTGGTGATTACCATAATGACCAATTTAATAAGTGTGTCTCTTCCTACAAATAGAAGCAATTCTACTTCTATCCCTTTAAACCAAAAATTTCAGCCACAACTTTTCTTGTTCTACTTGTTGAATTAACGAGATAAAGATTGAGGATTTCTAAAAATTCAAAGCTTGTTCTGTAGCAACATAATACATTTGCATAATAATCTTCAATGTGAACACAATTTCACAAGGTGCCTTAAGGAAAAGACAACATCATCTACCAAAAAAGGGAGAAACTAAGGAACAACTCTTGGACATCTTCAAGCCTTTCAACTCTTTTCTATAAATTGCTTTTTTTTTTTAACATGAGGGAGAACCTCATATACAAATATGTACAAAAAAGGGGAGAGGATTTCCGTGCCTCAATCTTTGTGGTCCAAAGCTTTCCAATGTTCTCTTCCTATTCTACAACAATCTATAAGAAGCACTCATCACGCAACAAATTATCCATCTAATCCATTTATTACTAAAACTCATTATCATGTTTATTAAAACAAACTAAAACTCGTTATCTCCAAAAAAAAATACTTAGTTAACTCTATCATGGTCCTTTTTTGCACATATATTTTCTATCGTTTTTCTTACATTGTAGCAGTGGAAAACCTCATGGGTTATAATTATGTTATCTGGGAGAAATGCCCTATAAATAAAGGTATTTTGTTCCTTGGTAATGCTTTCTAGTAAAATAGGTTTGAGCTAAAAACTTTGAATAGAATAATTTTGCCTAGAAAATTGTAAAAATTAATACGTCTATACTAGGAAAAGTCCTCGGATCCTATGACCTTTGAAATTAGATCTGAACTAGTAGAGTTAAGAGAATTGGGCATAACTCTTGAAGAGAAGAAGTAATGGACAGTGGCTATCGAGTTAGATCTTCCAAAAAACATAGAATAAGAAAAAAAAAATCTAAACCTAATGCCTTATTTGGAACAAGTTGAAAGACTACCATTAACACTTCATTAGGTTTTATATCTCTATCTAATGTAGATTTTGACTCCTCACTGATTATAGGTCTTATGATAGTTAGGACTTAGGATTGCCTCTATATGTTTTGTCTCTACCTCTTCAAATGGACATTATAATAGTTTTTGAAATTGTGCATGCTTTCTTCTTCATATTCTATCCATTGCCCATTATCATTTCTGATCATGATATTTTTTTACCATGAACGCTCTTTTTTCAACCCTTGTGTGGATCATGGATTGATGAAAGGAGGTACTCTTATCACTTTCTTGGAGCCATATATTTCTAGATCTTTGATGCCAATATATTATGTATCTCTCCAAAGCTTATTAATTTGATTTTTGGCTTCAAATATCTTTTCTTTTGGATCTTACTTAACTATGTCATATGATTTTAATTGAAACTTATGTTCCTCAATTTTCTTAAGATTGTTTGGAAAGACCTACCTACTCATTAAGTTTGATGCAATAGTCTCTAAGTTTTTCCTCTATAATATGTGACTTCTTTACCCTCTTCCAACAATCCTCAAACACATACCTTCAACTACTCTCTATGATCCAATATCAAAATTAAAATGTTTAGGTCCTTGCTGTTTTAAAAATATATAAATAATTATCTCATATAGAAACTGAAATTATGGCAAGAGTGTCCTTTCTATGAGAGCATTTAGGTCATTTCTATTAAAATATTTAGTCAAGAACATAGAAGGCTCAGGGTGGTTAGCTAGAACAGCATCTTTTGCTACAACCTTTTGAAATTTAACTTGAATAGCAACTAAAATTATAACAAGAATTGAAAATGAGAAATTTTTATTTCACGACACAAAGTCATGTTACAAAAATTTGGTAATATAAATGAAAATTCAGAAGTAGTAAAGATGAGAGGAGAGACAAAAATAATAGAAGTTGATACTTGTAGCAATTACAGTTTCCTGAAAACTAGTTCACCCCTGTCGATCATGATAAGTACGCAAGAGCATCAATCTCCCAGTATACGATGATAATAGTGCCATAAGTAGCACCGAACTTGAAGTTTCAAGGAGAATTGAACAGAATCTAAATGCTAAATGAAATATATGCATGAAAAATAGAGAGAGCTTTTGTTTTGAGTTCAAAAATTATATGTCCAGTTTTGAGCAAAAGGTTCAATTTTTAGAGGGGTCTTTCATTTGATAGTAATGAATTGGGCTATTATACTGCATTAATATTGCATCATTGATGATTGTATTAATACAGTCATTACAATACTAATTCATTACACTGCATTAGTGCCTCGGTTGCACTATTAATTCAACAGGTACACCGCATTAATACATGTGTTACATTATTAATTAGGTAGTTGCATTGCATTAATACAACAATTACAATATTAATTTGGCAGTGATAGATTTTATACAATTCACAAGACAGGAGGAGAAAAAAGATATTAACAGAGATAAATGTGGTCAGGTATGATATGAACCACGAGAGTCTATTATTATTAGAAGGAAGGATTAACTCAAAGATTTCATAAGATAACCCACCTATTTTTTGGCTAAAAAAATCAAATAAATTGAGAAACAAATAATTCAATATATTAGAATGATATCTAATTCCATATCATAAAATCCTATAGAGAATAATTAGCCTAATTGATTGATATGATAGTATTATTAAATATTCAATTTCCTATATAGCCATACAATATCTCTAACACCCCTCTCAGAATGAGCATGCAGTGATGGAATGTTTATCTTGCAAATAATCAATTTTGATAACGACTTAACTTTTGAAATCGACTTGAGCATCTTCGCTTCCGAGGTCAAGAAACAACAATAACTTGAGGCTTCTCACCCTCAGAAGTTAGAAAATCAACTTGAGTCTTCTCTTCTTTGACTTGAGAGCTTGGAGGATGACTTGAGCCTCTTTTACTTTAGATATCTCGTCTACATCATCGCATCACAAAATACCATATCCGAATATTAAATTCAAGATCAGAAAGTTTGAGTGCAATGTAGAATCCTAGTTTATGGCTAACAATCCTTGGCAAAGCAAGGAAGAAAGCTGTCCTAATAGAGGCATTTTGTTGGAGAAAGTCTTGTGTGTCATTGTGATATCATGTCACCATTGTTTGATAGTGTCAGAAGCTAATAAAAAGCCAAATTAACAAATTCACAAGGGAAAAATTAGGTAGAAAAATGTAAATTAAAATTCTAAATAAAAATTCTAAAAATCTAAAAAGTATAAGAAACTCTTAGAAACCCTAACAAACTCTTAAAAATCCTTTAAAAAATTGCATTCTGTAATGTTCGACATTCTTTTTCCTTCTCGCTAATTGATATTGGAATTTAGTTCTTAGGGTCTTATTTAAATTTTTGGGGTTTTTATTTTAGAAAGTTTTAAATTTATATTTTGTTGCCTAATTTCTCTATTGAATATGATAATGCGACTAATTTTATTGATTTGTGACACCACTAAGTAGTTCTTATGTAGTATTCTGGTTACATACAAGACTTTCTCCTATTGTTGAGAATGGAAACTCAAAGGAGCATGGCAAGTATAAACCATTGCCACACATGAAGGCGAATGTTTAGATTTGTAATTTTACATCAGAAAGTCAGTAACAAAATTTTAAGCATATTGAAGAGTCAAGTACTGCTATTTACTGTTTTAAACTTTTTGTTTTGAATATAAATTCAACATCTTATATGTAAAAATTTACTATGTGATTCTTGAAGTTTTTTTTTTCCTCGTAGGTTCTTGTAAGTTTATCAGTTTTACATCAAATCCAAATATTTTGCTTTAGCTAAGTAAGCATTATGATGAAAATTCTGTTACAAGTTATAGTTCATTCCCTTTTTCTTTTAATCAGTAAACTTATACTGGTGATGGATGACATAGACAGTAACTGCAATGTACATGACATCGCTCTGTGGCAAGCACACATAATGCAACATAGTATTATTACACGTTATATTGTGTATACTTGTCAGTTTAGCAAAGGGATGACGATTACAGATTGGTATTGTTCACGTTCTCACCATTAATTGTCCGTCATAAAGTACCAAAATGGATTGGTTGAAATTGTTGAACACCTCTTCAGTTAACTAAGAAAAGTTTCGGGTTTTAATCTCATGAATAGAGAAAATTGATCTTGTGAGAGTTTTACCCCCTAGCGGACTCACCTGACTCGAACTGGATTAGTCAATACCGGTTAAACTTTTACATAGCAATGGTAACCTTATACGGCTCCTATATATAATTTTCCCAATTAGATTGCCAGCTCATGCATACGGCCCAAATCAAGAAGTAACTTGACATTCCAGTTCTATTCGTGGCGAATTCACGTTTCATATCCCTTCTAGGAGAGACTTTAATGGAATCTCGAGCGGGATATGAGTCACGACAGTTGATGGTGGCTTTCTTTTATCTGTGACAAAAGAAAAAAAATAAAATGATGGAAAAGAATAAAGAGGATAAGGACAGAAAATGCATTGGAACTAGACCTTGCCTTTGGTTATCTTTGTCATGCCAACCGTTTGCATGTGTTTCTTATCTTTTACGCCCACGGTTTGGATCTCTTGCTTTATTTTCACACCCACAGTTGTCTTCACATCATGATCTATAAATTCCACATGGCAGATAACAAATATAGTAATAGGTATATAGGCTGATTAAGGTGATTCAACATTAAACTGATAAGACAGATATCATAACTTAGTTCAAAACTAACTTCAAGAGATTAGTTTGATGGTAAGCAGAATGTGAAATGCTATTCCGTATATCTTAGGGATTGCCCTACCATGCGAGCTTGAAAGCATGCATACATGATCATGGGGATTAGTAGGGCCGGATATCCCTTGGTATTAAAATTTTGTTGATACAATATTTTTCGATGCATAGGCGAAGTAGGGAAATGTCGTAAAAGGTCTAGATGCCTTCGATCTTCCCTTTGACAGTGAAATTATCATATTACTGATTTTTGGAAGAGCGTTTACATCCCCATTTACAGTTCCATATAATACAGAGAGTCCTACCCTCACATACTCGGATGAGTAAACCTCATTCCTTTTCCAAGGCATGGAAACAAGCACATAGTTAAGCAGCCACGTACAAGGAATACTGGGCAAGCACTTCTCCAAAATCACACCTAGGATTTCTCAATTCTAGATTATAATTTGTTGCAAGTGGGTTAATTGGATAAAATAGAAGGGTGATATGGGACTATTGAACTAAAAAGCTCGATCAATCACCAATGACTTCTATAAAATTTTCACCTAGACTTAAAAGATAATGGATCTATTTCCACATAAAAGTATACGTTCTTAGGTGTTGGTAGTTAATTCTCCTATAAACCCAAGTTTCTTTTTCAACCCATGCATGAATTAACTCTCAACATCGTTCAAAGAAAAACATTCTCTGAATTGAACAACTACGGCGGTCTCTCTCAAGAGAAGGAAAAATAAAAATAAAATGAGGCTAAAAAGAAAATCTTGATGCCAAATTTGATAGAACCGGAGTTTATAATCCGAATTGAACAACGATGGTAGCTTTCAAGAGGCAACCTATCCACCAAAAGAAAGGGAAAAAATAAACTCAGACTGAAAAGAAAATCTTAATAACCATACATGCCCTAAAAGATAGGCAATGTACTACTAAATACATAAACCCTACAATCAAATTTAGAAATAATCTCTAGAGTCTAATTAGAAAATATAAAAAATAACCAAAATAATTACTTACCGGAGTCGATGATCGTAAATATTTAAGGTTCTATCATTCTAATCTACCCCTTAAAGGATCCCGATGTGCTTCTTTTCTTTCTTGACATGGATGATCGTAATAATTCTATTGGCTCATCTCACGAAGTATAGGTGCATCCACACCATTTTCATGCAATACCATTTATATCTCCTGTTAAAGAAAAAATTTCGGCTTCGTCTTCATGACAGTGATTGATTTGAAGATATTTTTCTCCGTCGTAACATGGTGACAATCTTCAGTAGTTGACGCTAGCAATCTTAACAACATTCATTATATTGCCAACTGATGATTAGGGTTGATTGTTGAGTTAGTCATATAATAGAGTAAATTGATTAACCTGTCCCCGAGAGATGCGCTGTACATCAACTTCATCATTTTCTAATTTTGTACATCAATTC
Organism: Lagerstroemia speciosa; assembly: GCA_037672795.1. Classification (NCBI taxonomy): domain Eukaryota; kingdom Viridiplantae; phylum Streptophyta; class Magnoliopsida; order Myrtales; family Lythraceae; genus Lagerstroemia; species Lagerstroemia speciosa. The sequence continues at coordinate 10,019,723 of CM075288.1, forward strand.
CGTCCTTCTGAACATCAATTAGGTCCGCTGAACATCAATCGCATCCTTCTGAACATCAATTTGGTCCGCTGAACATCAATTTGGTCCGCTGAACATCAATTTAGTCCGCTGAACATCAATTTGGTCAGCTGAACATCAATTTCGTCCGCTGAACATCAATTCAGTCCTCCTGAACATCAATATCGTCCTTAATGAACATCAATATCGTCCTTCCTTAGCGAAATGTTAACGTCGTTACTCTTTGAAACTTCTCATTTTCATTTAGGTCCTTGACAGATTGAAATTTGAAGGTTGAAGGAGTAATTGACTAATTAGTCCCTTAGAAATTATATGTACATTAAGTTAGTACTTTTCTAATTTTGTACATCAATGTAGTCCTTTTTTTCTAAATTTGCAGATCATCACAATTTTTGAGGATTTTTAAATGTGATAACTTAAAAACTGTCCAACGAAATCAAGTATTGTAAAATCCTACGGGTTCCTAGAATTATGGGTAATCTATGATGTGGAGAATTTAATTAAAGAAGGCATTAATGATGAACTTAATCTTTCTCTCTCTAACTTGATGAATATATAAAGATATCAATAAACAATTCAATATCATCTCTTTCTGTGAAAAGTATATGAGCTACCTTTCACGAGCAAACATTCATACAAGTTACATCTCTCTCTTTGAGCTCCTTTCAAGCATTATACGAGTCATATCTTAATCTTTCGCTATCCCTTTCGTGAGAAAGAGGTGGTAGTGATTGAGAAAGAAAGGGAAATGAACATGATAGGGAAAAATGTGAGAATGATGTGTGCATGTGTATTAAGGAGGAAAGAGAGAGAGAGGGGTTGGGATGATGTGTGGTAGAGAGAGAAGTGGGAATGATGGGGTAGAGAGGTAATAGTGATTGGAGACGAAAGATAAACGAGAAAGATGGGGAGAGAAGTGGGATAATAATATGTGTGAATTTATATTAGAGGATAGAGACAGATATGAGTGATGTGGGCTAGAGAGGGGTAAAAATAATGTGGGGTGGAGTTATGAGGAGAAGAAAGAGAGAGAGGGGGGAGGGAGATGAGAAGAATATATGTGCATGTGTGTTAAGAGAATGATGTGAATGATGGAGGAGAGGGGGAAAAGAGTAGATGAGAAAAAGAGAGGATGGGAAGAATGTGCATGAGAAGGGAGAGAGATGGGGGAGAGAGATATATATACATATACGTGTGTGCATATGTTTTGAGATAGAGGTGAAAATGGGGGAGAAGGGAAAGAATAAATACGAGAGAGAAGATAGAGAAAGAGATAGATATATATTTATGTGTGTGTGTGTGTGTGTGTGTGTGTGTGTGTGTGTGTGTTGAGACCTGAGAGAGGAATGGGAATGGGGAGAAGGGGGACAGGGGGGACAGGGGAGGAGGGAAGGAGGGGAGAGAGAGAGAGAGAGAGTGGGGAAGAAGGGGGAGGGAGGGAGGGAGGGAGGAGAGAGAGAAAAGGGGGAGGAGTGGGAATGGGGGGAAGAAGGCAAGGAGGGGAAGGAAGAGAGAGAGACGTTTTTGATATTCAATAATCACCCAAGGATGAAGGACCAAATGAATGGATGTATCAAATATAAGTGGAAGGACGTTTTTGATGTTCAATGATTTTTCCGTCAAAAACAGACGGCTTTTAGGAACGGAAGGACCTGTACGATGTACAATAAGGATATATATGATGTTCAAAATAATTGAGGACTGAATTGATATTCGGAAGGACAAAATTGATGTTCGGAAGGACGAGATTGATGTTCAGAAGAACGAGATTGATGTTCAGAAGGACTGAATTGATGTTCAGAAGGACGAAATTGATGTTCAGAAGGACGAAATTGATGTTCAGAAGGACGAAATTGATGTTCAGCGGACCAAATTGATGTTCAGAAGGATGTGATTGATGTTCAACAGACCAAATTGATGTTCAGGAGGACCCAATTGATGTTCAGAAGGACATAATTGATGTACAAAATTAGAAAAGGATGAAGTTGATGTACAGTACATCTCTCAGGGACGGACTAATCAATTTACTCTCATATAATATCAAAGTCACTTATGGATAATGAATCAAATAAGAAACGGTCATGACTCGAGAGCAGTGGCCCAATTAGGTTTGATTAGACGTTCCTTCACGTATTAATATCAAATATAGAGTTTCATGTCAAAACATAGTCCAGATTTTTGAAAATAAGGTCAAATTAATCCATGAACATTGTAAGTAAATTGAGTCCTCAATGCACGGTGCACTTTTTTTTTTAATGGGTAATATGTCATATTAATAAAGAAAAACGACAATACATCTTAGAGCTTCAAGTTTAGGGCTTTGGAGACAGAAACCAAAAGACTCGAGCCCAGCTCTTCTAAGTCTTCTTCTTTGATTAGGCACAATCCATTTCTACATTGCTTCTTTCCGAGCTTTGCTAGTTGATCGGTGAGGTAGTTTGCTTCCCTCTCGATCCAAAAACAGTCCCAAGAGTTAAAAAGTTGCGGGTAATTACTTTTAGCGTGAGGGGGGGCCCTTGTTGATGCCATTGATTATCTCATTTAGGGTTAATGAATCTATGCAGAAGACTACTCTCCTCCACTGCTTTATATGAGCCAAGCGGATTGAGTTGAGAAGGGCTTCTGCCTCTGCATGCAGTTGGGCTGACAACCATCCTCTTTTCTACCCATGCGCAGGATGAGTAGTGAAGGGGATTGAAGGCAATTCCAAAGGGTCCAAGCATCCCCATTCAACCACGAGGCATCCGAGCACACAAGCACAGTTCCTCGTGAGCATTTCCTGGAATATATTTTGGCACCCTTCTCTGTCTACTGGCTTGCTGATTTTCTATTGTGCTCACAAAATGTTCTGTTAATTTTTTAGATTAACTCAAATAAGTTAGTCTTATAAAAGGGCCAAGTAAATTCATCTGATTTGATCATATTGACCGTGAATTCCTTGGGAGGATCTATAATGAATTCCACTAAATTCATTGGGGTATATGTTGGATGAGGGATGTTCTAAATCTTCCAAGGTGATTCCCTCCAACTGACCCTGTAAAAGATGCACTCAGAAAATAAGTGCTCTAGATGGTCAGAGCCTGACTTGCAAATAAGACATGTTGCATCCCTATCAGCAAACCAGGGGAGGCATTCATTCACCACTCTTCATAAATGGATTTTAAATCTATCATGAATTTTCAATTGCTAGAGTTTTTGCCAAAAATTTGAGTTCACTGTTGAAGACCTTTATTGTTGGTCTTTCAAACAAATGAATTTCACCTGATGGAATCCAGAAGGATTTGGCTCCCAAGTGAAGTCGTCCTTTATGTCTTGTTGTTATAGTTGAATCCCCTTGATTGCCTTAGCAGCCTCCCATTTGAAAATCTGATCAATTGCCCTGTGGTTCCATCTTTTAGGTTCACTGAACATTAGTTCACTAACCAACAACCTGTATTGGTGTCCTGTGAGTCTGCAGCAGCTACAGTAGGTTTAGGAAAACCTGGTATCCAGTTGTTACTCCAAACCTTTGTGGCTCTTCCATTTCCTATTTTTTAAGTTGTGCCTTCCCTGAGTATGTCCTTGCAATCTTGTTGGCCTTTCCAAACAGTTGATGCATTGCTCCTAGGTCTATGGGATGAGCTAAAAAAGTTTCCATACCTGGCCTTCAGGGTCTTTACAGCTAAGCTTTGTGAATTCCTTGTTAGAGCCCAAGTAGTTTTGGAAAGCAGAGCTCTATTCTGATCTTCGGCTTTTCTAAAACCTAGGCCTCCATAGTCTTTTGGGGAGCAAATGGAGTTCCAGCTTTTAGGGGCAAAATAATGATTTGTAGAGTTAGGTACTCTCCACCAAAATTTGCAGCTCAATTGGTCTATCTATTTGCATATCTTCTTTGGTAATCTATTTGCATGTCTTCTTTGGTAATTTAAATAGGAACATTTGGTAGTTGAGAATTGAATTTAAACAAGATCTAACAAGAATAGCCCTTACTGCCCAAGATAGAGATTTTGCCTTCCACGAGACAAGTTTGGTTTTCAACTTTTCGATAATAAAGTGGAAAGAGACTATTCTTTTCCTCTTTAATAAAAGTGGGTTTCCAAGATATTTTGCATCTGCTTTTAGTTTACTCATGCCCATTGTTTGTTTGACTTCCCTCCTAGTGTGAGCGTGAGTGTTTTTGGAAAAGTGAATCCCAGATTTTTGAAACTTAATCTCTTGCCCACTCCACTCACAAAACTTGTCCAGAATATTTTTGCAATGAGATATGTCTCTTAGACCAACATTTGCTTAGAACAATTAAGTCATTGGCAAGGAATAAATGTGAAATTATAGGTCCATCTTTGCTGACTTTTATCCCTTTTATTTCCTTCTTTTGTTATTGAGCTTCCATGACAATAATGAGCAAATAAGGGGAAAGGGGATCACCTTGTATCAGCCCTCTTGTAAGTTGGAAGAAGCCATAGGGGGAGCCATTAAGTACGATTGACATTGAGGTAGTGGCTATGCATTGGTGGATCCAATTTATAAAAATTTGATTGAAGCCCAGATTTCTTAGGATCCCTAGTAAAAAATTCCATTCAACTCTATCAAAAGCCTTAGATAAGTCAATTTTCATTGCTGCGCATCCTTTTTTAGCTCTAGACTCTTTTATAAAGTGGAAGATTTCATGGGCCATAAATACTATTTTCATTTATCCACCTTCCTTCCATCAAAACTGTTTGATTAGGGGCAATGAATCTTTCTAGAAAAGGCTTTAATCTATTGCAATGATTTTTGAAATCAACTTGTAGCAAACATTGCCTAAGCTGATAGGTCGAAAATCATTAAATGTGCATGCTCATCTTGATTTAGGGATTAAGGTACTGAAGGTGATGTTCCATTATTTCAGTAAAAGCCCATTTTGAAAAAAATTTTGGATAGCCCCTATCAAATTTGATTTTATAGTATTCCAATAATGCTTATAGAAGATAGAGGACATACCGTCCGATCCTGGAGCTTTCAGTGAGTTCATGGCCCTCACTACCCTAGTAATATCCTCTTCTATAGGAATTGATATTAATTTCTGGTTTTTCTCATCACTAATTTCAACTTGAAACAATCCTTCCAACTCTTCAGGGAACTGAGTTTGAGTAGAGGAATAAAGCTCTTTGAAGTTTTCCAGAAAATGGTGCCCTACGTCCTTAGTTCCGTAAACCCACTCTTGATTTACCTTTTTAATCATACTTATATGATTTTTCCTTCTCCTTATTACTATGGAGAGATGGAAGAACTTTGTATTCCTATCTCCCTCTTGAACCCATAATTCTCTTGACTTTTGCTTCTAATGTAAGTCTTTTCTTGCTAATTGCTCGTCTAGCTCCCATTGTATAGCTGACTCTCATTGAATGTTTTCTGCAGTGGGTTCCTTTTGCTATATCTAGTCCAATTCTTGCAGAAGTTCCTCCACTCTTCTATTACAACATCCAAACATGTTCTTATTCCAGACTCTTTAACTCCTTCTTTGTTCTCCTGATCTTTCTTGAGAAACAGTATTGTTTTGAGCCCTACTGATTGTTCGACAAGGCTCTTTTGACTATTTCCTTACTTCTTTCATCCCTTGTCCACATGGCTTCAAACCTAAAAGGCTTAGGTCTTGCTTTGTTTTCACTCCACAACTTGAGCAGGACTGGATTGTGGTCCGAGTTTGCTACAGGTAAGTGATGTACTCCTGCTTTGGGATAGACTAGGTTCCAACTTTCATTTGCCATGGCTCTGTCGAGTCTCTGCTATATATGTGCTAAGCCCGCCCTCTTGTTTCTCCACGTGAACATATTGCCCATGAAACCCAGGTCGATACAACCTGAGTTTGAAATGAATTTTTCTAGATAGTTACGTGAAGAGCTAGCAATGTTACAACCCCCCATTTTATCTTTTGAATTGCATATTTCATTAAAAATGCCTAACAATAGCCAAGGTGTTATATTTCCAGCTAAATCATCAAGGCTATTCTAGAATGAGCTTTTCAAATTGGAGTAAGGAGGGCTGCAGACACAGGTTAAGAGCCACTTCGAGGGAAGGGTTTCATGATCAATGCTAATGTGGATCATATATTGATTTTTAAATAGAATATTTACCTCAATTTACTTGTGCCAAAGTAGTAGCAACCCCAATGCTGCTCTCTGCTTCTATGTAGCAAACGCCTTCCAGTTTAAGTCTTCTAGCCAAGTCAATGCACCTTTCCTTCTTAGCTTTTGTTTCTGCAAGAAAGATAATACTAGGATGGTGGTGATTTTGGAGAGATTTTAGTTGTCGAATTGTCGGGTTCCCTCCTATTCCCCAACAATTCCATGCAAGGATACTCATGATGAGGGTGGGGGCATGATAAGGCCTGCCACCTCGGCCATTTGGACTTGCTCAGGGTCATTCATCTCCATCAGTTCCTGGACAAACTAGCCTACTTGTTCACCTTTTTGTGTCTCAACAGGGGCCTCCAGTAGAGATTCCTTTCCTCTGCTGTTTCCAGCTTGCACACTTAGCATTTGGAGATATGCCTCGTAGACAGCCAGGCTATTCTAAAGATTTTCGGGGCTCACTTCATTTTCCTTTTTTTGGATCTCAATGACAATGACCCACCTTCGACCCATTCCACAACACTATCTAGGAGGTTCATTTCCTGGCCTAGCCCATGCAGAGTTGTTTCCTTATTCATCTCATGGATCGGAGCTGGGCCCATATGATTTTCTCTCTCTTTCATGAATCCCAGTCCTTTTTTGCTCTTGGTAACGGACACTTTCCTCCAAGGATCCATCTTCATTTAATTCCTCAGTGCTAGTCTCCACTAGGGTGTCCTCTTGTAGCTCCTTTAGTTTTCTCTCAATAATTAATGCTTTTGTTTTTTCCGAGACACTACAAAATATTTTGAATTTTCCTTCCTCAAGGGTCGTGCAACTTTTCTTCTCATTCTCTTATGTCTGACATTTCTTGGCCTTCTCATCCTTCTTCCTCGTACTTTCCTAATTTCTCTTCTCCCTTTTACTTGTCTGGTTAGTTGCTGAGCTAGAGGTTTTCATCTTTGGAGCTAGGTTATCCTCTTTTTCGTCGTATTTCAGCCAAGGTCCATAAAGGTTAGGTTCAACTAGATCATCCGAGGAACAAACTCCTCGATTGTGGCCAATAAGGCCGTAGTCATAGCAAAACATGGAGAGTTTCTCATACTTAAAGCTGGCCCATGTAACTTCACCATTTTTCCTTATGAGTTGGAATCCCGGACATAATGGAGTTGAAACTTTAACCTTGACTAGGGTCTTCAAAATAGAAAACCATTTTGGTATTGATGTATCCTTCCATTCCACCATTAATACTTCCCCTATCTTCTCTGTCGCCCCCTGTATGCTATAATTCGATAATAGCTCAAGTGGGATACCTTGATTTGGACCTAGAAATTGATGGAATCCAGTACTACGTCCTCCATAGCAATGTCGACTGCCCATCTCCTAATCAGCATGTGTGATCCTCGGACTGACCAAGCTCCAGCTTCTTCCACTCTTTTCATATCAATGTTGTCATTAAAAAAGCATACCAACATACCTTTGACATATCTGTTTGGCATTATAGTAACTCCATTGGTGAAATGCCAAGCTTGCTGGAGGTGAGAAGCTAACACCTTTGTTGGTGGAGTTTTGAAGCTATGGGGTTTGACCAATAGCACGAGCATGTTATCTCCAAAGTTTGGGCTATTATTAGGGGCCAGTTTGAAGCTTCCTCTTTGTCCTTCAATGCAATCTGTGCTTTAAACATGTCTTCTAGAGAGACCTTGAGATCACTTTCTTCCATCTTTAGTAGTAAAGAGGGTGGTAGGGCATTTCAAGAATATTTGTAATTTAGGACCTTTTCCTCTCTTATGTATGACGAGTGCTTATCTATTGAGGCTTCCAATCTCTTAAGCAGAATGCATAAGATTTCTGACGAAGCACTTACTGCTGATTTGTGATTTCTTTAATGTAGGATCAGTCTCTTTCAACCCCGTAGCAGAGATTTTGAAGATCATCTATTTCAACTTTTGGCCAACTGGGACCTTTCTAGCTAGGTTGTCGGGAGAAAGAAGATAGTAAATATGGTGGGTGGTTGATGAATGGTAATAGATCTAATCGGGGGTAGAGATGGAGGTCGAAAGGTGAAGAGAAAAGGCTCCAACTGAGGGAGGAGATAAGCTCTAACTTAGAGAGGATTTTCTCTCCCTAGAAGCTTTAGAGAGAGAGTTGAAGAAAGACTCCAACAACTAGTTAATGCACGGTGCAGTTATTTGTGAGTATTTGGGCTCCCAAGTGCCCTCCATGGAATATTCCCATACGTGCCATGATCACTATCAGGTTAAGAGCTTCGAAGAATAATGAGTAAATGGTAGCAATCAGTTAGAAACACATTCAGTATCAGTTCAGTGTACATCCATGGCTTCCGATATTCTTGAATTTTGATATTTCTGGCTCCAAGACGAGCAGAAAAGACCTAAGTGAATATTTCCTTGTTTCGTAGACAATGGTAATCGGTCGAAAACTACTTTAAAACAAGTATTCTGCTTAAAAATGAAATGTTCCAACTATACTTGAAAGTTAGCTTTCGAATCGGTTGTTTGCGGAGAAATTGTTTTTTTGAATGACTCTATCTCTAATCGACCATAAAGGCCAGGGCTTTAAAATGGACTAACAAAAATGATTCCTCGTTTTCGTTGATTAGACTTGGATTATGTTAGGTCAATTCTTCGCCTTTTTTTTTTTTGCAAGTTAAAGTCTCTCATTCATTCCACTAATGGTGAGCTAAGCCTTTCAAAGTTATGTACAAAATATAGAAAAGACTCACCGGTTTCACATAGATCAGTCAAACGTAAAGGCTTCGAGTTTGCTCTGGTTCCTAGCATTTTTCTCAGGTTTTTCACTAAAGCAATGCGCAATCTTCTAAGACTTTTCTATAAGTTGTGTCCTGTTGTTCTGGAGAAGACAAAGATTCCTACCTTACCAAACACACTATAAATGTATCCGATTCAGTGCAATGTATAGATTATGGAGCCAAGCAACTCCCCTCTTCCTTGGAGAATGCCTAAGGCCAGTTATTCAATCAAATTTATTGCATCCCTAGGGTCATTTAAAATGATTAGGACCCCTTCCACACTTGTCTGGAAAAATAGCAAGAGAATAATAGATGTTGGATCGTTCCCGCTTTATTCTACCAGAAAAGGCGGGCATTGTTAATTTGAGCATCCTATCTCTTAGCTCTAGATTTAGTATATGTAGCCAACAAGCTCCGATAACACTTTCTTGCATCCCCAAGTTCGGACACCACTTGTTGAACCTCAAGCTCTAATATCACTTGTTGGGACTGAAAATCACATGTGAAAAATAACGCATTACTTTATTTATTGAAGTAATTACACCATGTACTACTTGAATTTAAAATATGAAGACATGGGTAGGATATTGCTAGAGCCCATCTTCCTATTCTTCTCTGGTTCTTTTTTTTTTCCTTTGATGTATTGTGACTTTCAAAACTCCCCGCAGTATTGACTCATTATCTCTCAACCTTAAGTTCAAATATTCTTGTGGCTTTTGAAATCTTGTAATGTTGAGTCCCTTGGTAATGTCTACCACTTGGTGTCCTAAGCCACTTCTTATCAATTTCTTCTTCAATTATCACAATATTGGTGTACGTGGGATTTGGTTTCTGCATTCTTGTCGATCTCCAAAGCTACAAGCTTAATATTTCTAGTTGATCACCTGCTACTCTTCGATGCACTCCTACTCTTCTCCATCTGCTTCTAGAGTCAAAGGCCTCTCAATAATTTTCTCCCCCATTTTCTTGTGTAAATTGACTTCTATTACCTTGCGATCGGGAAGCTCTTGCTTTTGAGGTGTCCACCATGAGTAAGCTTCATCAAGTACCTCATCCCTTGGTGTTTAGCATTTCCAACTGGTAGGGTCGCAACATGTCCATCCTTTCCTAATATATCCCCCGAAGATACATCGACTTCCCTTCTTTCAAAGTTGTTTGGCAAGTGATCAGGCACGAACACATAGCATACATAGCCAAAGACCCAAAAATGATTGACGAAATGTTTGCAAGTTAGAATTTCACAATGGGTGAGATAAACCCCAACTTCACTTGGGGAAATCTATTGTCATGTGGACTGCTATTTTCATACACTCGACTAGAATTTGCCCCAATACATTCTATGCATGTAGCATGCTTCGACAAGTCTCTGTTAGGTACTGATTATTCCTCTCAACTACTTCATTTTGTTGAGATGTATTTGGACATGTAAATTGATGATATATGTGGTGCTCTTGTAGACACTGCAAAAGTTACTCTAAAGTGTATTCACCAACATTACCTGTCTATGGGCAATGATACTTCTTGTCAACTTCTCTTTCTACCTTTTTAAAGTCTTTAAATTTTGAAAAAGTTTGAGACATCTCCTCCATAAAGAAAACCCACAGGTACCTTGATAAGTCATCAATGAACATAACCATGTACTGCATCTCACTGATTGATGCCTGCTTTACTGGCTCAAATACATAAGAATGGACAAGTTCCAATGGTGCTTTGGCTTTAAACTTCGTGTCCTCATATAGTAGTTGATTTGCCTTATTGTATTGGCGACCTATATAGGCAATTTCTGCTCTTATATCCAGCACTTCAACACCTATTTCTTTATCATTATCTTGAACTTGTGATACCTTACATGCTCTAGCCTTGCATGCCATAGATTCGCTATCTCATTCTTCCAAGTCTTGAGTACATTAGTCAATTCTCTTATCCGTGCATACGCACGATACGTCCCCTCTGGGGACGAGGCCCTCACGTTCTACTTCCCTTCACCACCTGGACTCCTTAGTGCTAGTATTTTGCACTAGGACAACATTTAACACGGCTTAAAAGCCTCTCTAGTGCCCTTTCAGGGCTTTTTAGAGCCTAAGCAAGCCGCACGAGTACGCGTATACACACGTATGTGCATACCCGCGCATACGTGCGTGTACACACACATGCACATGTGCGTGTACGTCCCCTCTAGGGATGAGGGCCTCATGCTCTGCTTCCTTCCACCACCTTGATTCCTTAGTGACCAAAAAAACTCATTATAAGGGCTCTAGCACTGCCTCTAACAGGTCTTTTCGAGCACTAAGGGCATTTTCCAATATGGATCCAGGGTCTTTGCTTTCGGTATCCTCGCTCTGACAGAAATAGAGATATAACACCTTCGTTATTCCATCATTCGAGTGCACCGAACAAGCGCTATCCTAGTACAAAGTACTACCCAGATGCTCAAGGCTTTTTCTTTTTAGTGAGTTTAGCCTTACGGCAAGGGTCACTCCTTAAAGCAAGTATGTGCCTTACCTTAACAATGCTAGCTCAACTCTAACTGCTGACATGAGTGGACGTCTCCCTCCCCCCAGGGGGGTGTGGGGTGTTTAGCAGAGCGATGCTAGCTAATACGAAGCGTAGGAAGACTAGCAAGTTTGTATTGTTAGCCTACCTAGGGACAAGCATCCTAGACTGGTCTAGGTATCATCCTTCCATTATTGGGGTTTTGTAAATCTTCAGATCTTTATACACCTTCACATCTCAACGACCGAATATGATATGATGACCTGAGTGAGTTACACCATAGATGAGTTCTTCTTCATTTCAAGTACATAATAGACGTCATGGTGAGGTACATCCTTCAACTTGAAGTATGGCGAGCTTAGTATTTTACCAATCCGAGCTATTGACAATCTCGAGTCATTGGTTATTAGCACTATAACCGCCTTTGTACTCACATATCTTATAACTTTTCTTTATCTCTATTTATATGATTTGAGCACCTTGAATTGATTATGCAATCATTATTGTAGCCAATCGTTTCAAAGACAGTAGTCTTGGTGGCTAACTTTTCTTCCTCCGCAGCAAGGAAGCTTCAACTTCTAATTTGCCATCGCTCGTCTATTTGACATGCATCACCACATTGCTCTCTATCGTTCTCTTTTTCTAGCAACAATCTTTGGCCATGTGACCCTTGTTTTTACAACTGTAGCACTTTCCATCAAAAATTTTTTTTGTTGTTGGTCACCCTATATAATCTTTCTTATGTGTTCACTGTAATTGTTGAATCTCTTGTCAACCATATTTATTAGCTTCTTTTCTCATCCTAAAATGCCCTTATTAGAATTGTTGAAGAATGCTGCTTCACTATTTTTATATGAAGCTCCAAATATTATAGTTAATACTTTTTGGTCAGCTAGCAAGTTTTCTAAGTCAACAAGAGAAGGTTGAGTTGGCCAACCTAGTACTACAAAAATAAAACTTCTACTTCTTGTCCTTAATCCATTAATAACTATCCTTCTAATTTTGGACTCTGATATGCCAGAAGAATGGTCTAAACTAGAAATTTCACAGTAGAGTGACTTTATCTTAGTAAAGTACTAACTAGTCGTCAAGTCGCTTGTGTGAGCTATATAGCTCGATAGACAACAGAAGCACACACAATCTTTTGAACAAAGACACTGGACAAGGGTTGGGCTATAGATTTCACTTATACAACCAGTTAAAGTCATGGAAGCGAATGGAAGCCAATTGGCTTGTGAGGCTCGATGTACAAATTTCTATTGGAAAATGTGGGGAGGGAATTATGTTTGTAATGTCCTTTTAATTGAACTTGACACCTACGATATGGTATTGGGCATGCATTGGTTCAGCTATATGACATATCTTGGAACTTCAACAACTTGCAAATGAAAATCAACTACAAAGGTAATGATTGAACTCTCAAGGGCATTCATAAGAAAGGGCTACAAATGATTAGCTACGAAGGCTTTCAAAGTGCTTTCAATAAGAAGCACGTGACATCTGTCCAATTATTTTGTTTCAAAGGAAGTAGTTGTGTCATGGTAGTAAGAGAGAATGAGCATAAAGATTGTGAGGAGCTGGAGTCCTTACTTTTGGAGTACAAGGATATCTTTGTAGAATCCGTTGAACTGCCTCCTTACAAGGGTCATGGTCACCACATCGTGCTTAAGGATTGGGTTGCTCCTGTCAACTGCCGACCCTACAGACATCCTTTTGCTCAGAAAAATATGATTGAACAGAAGATAAAAGAGATGCTGCAAGTGGGTATCATTCTTCATAGTACAAGTGATGTGATCCAAGGAATGGGCTTGAAGAATGCAATTGTTGTTCCTCTTGATTCGGTCACAAGAGCTCGAGCGATATGAGTAAAGGACGTGAACTTGCTTACAAGTGATGGTCATCCATTATTAAAGCATAATGTCAAAGATATTTCCAAACATGTCCCACCATGAAGAAGAAGTATTATTCTTCGCAAATATAATGCAAGAGCATCAAGAATGGAAGACAATAAATGACAAACGAGAAAGAAGATTTCAAAGGGGGCAAGAAGAGTACAAGATTAGAAGATTCATTACAAACATGTCCCACCATATTATTCTTTCCAAATATAATGCAAGAGCATCAAGAATGGAAGACAATAAATGACAAACAAGAAAGAAGATTTCAAAGGTGGCAAGAAGAGTACAAGATTAGAAGATTCATTACAAAATGAATTCTGATATATTGCAGCTATTTAGATATCTCCAGAGATAAAAATTATATTTCATACTTTCCTATAGGATATCTCTTAGATTTACTTTTTAATTAGTTTCCTATTATCCATGGGCAATCTAGCAATAGAATCTTGCATATCTTGTAATCTTGGCCTGTTTAAATGCTAGAGCATACTCTTGGAAAAATTTAGAGCAGACTATGGATTAATAAAGTATGAGATTTTATTATCTTTAGTTCTTAGAGGAACTATTCGAACTTATTGGAATATTCCGTGGTGTTCATCCCCTACTTATTAGTCAACCCTTCCATAGTTAATTGTTATATCTTCACTATATCAAGGTTCTTACCTTACTATAGGTAATGCGTCAAGGTTCTACCTTTCGAGCTTGACATGATACATTTCCTGGTGACACGGTGTTGACAAGGTTTGCATCATTTGATATCAAAACCAACGTTCTAAGTCAGGTTCAAGCTATCCTTTTAGTTTATCTTTGTTTTCTTTCATTTTCTTTCTTTGCTATTGTTTTCTTCAGAAAAAGTAACAAAAAAAGTAGCTGAAGAAAAGGAAGTAAAAGAAAAAAAAGGAAAAAAGTATTAGCAAAAAGAAAAGCAAAAAAAAAATCAAAAAGTGAGATATTGAGCAAGTTCAAGAATTATTTGTTCATTCATAGAGCTGTCAATGTCTTCATACTCAAAGTTGTTTCTTTTCAGTTGATCTATTATTCTCTAGTTCCTAATCCCTTTATTACTCTTGATTTTTGGTCCTTTGGAACCCGACCATACATTCTCCTTTCAAATCTTGGTGAAATCATGGTGGATTGTTACGGGACAATCTTATTATAGTTTGTTTAGTTCAAAAAGAACTGAAAGATGATATACGAAGAGTAGTGAGATTATTAGAGGGTAAAAATCGTTTGAGTGCAAACACAAGTGGAATTGAGTGAACTGACTCTAGAGTGAAACACGTGAGAGGGTGCTTGTGAGGTCCTCATATCTTTTGCAGATTCTCATCATGTCACACTATCAAGAGGAAAGCTCATCTGAAGATGTATAACTGCAAACATTTGTACACGAAGTAGATAGGATGGTGAGAGCTGAATTCAAACAAATCCGCAAGAAGATAGATCGAATTGAGGATGAAGTAAAAAGAAAAAGATTTCAGCTTCCATATGAAGATAAAGAATCGAGAACACAAAGGTAGAACAACGATTTGGGTGACACAAAAGTGAAGCTTTCAACTTTCCAAGGAAAAAACGACCCCAAAGCTTATCTTTTGTGGGAAGAAGGAATGGAGATGCTCTTCAAACACCATATCTACTCTGAAAGGAAAAAGGTACAACTTGCTTCATTTCAATTCTTCGACTATGTTGTAATTTGGTGGGATCGGCATATTACAAGTAGAAGACAAATGGAGAGCGACCCATTAAGACATGGAACGAGATGAAGTCAATAATGAGGAGAAGATTCTTTCCAAGTTCATATCATCGGGAGTTGTACAACAAGTTGCAACATCTAACTCAAGGATCCAAGAGTGTTCTTACTACAAAGACATGGAGGTTGCAATGATCCAAGAAAATGTTGATGAGGACATAGAAGCCACCATGGACAGGTTCGTATGTGGATTAAATCCTGAGATTGTGGATGAAGTGGTGAGGCATTATTATGGGGATTTTAAAGATATGTTGCTCTATGTTATGAAAGTTGAACGACGGTTGAAGCAAAGAAATATGGGTGAATGGGGTACAAGTATTGCTTGTACCGGTTCATGGAGATCAGCACCCAAGCAAGACAAAGGGCCATCATTTAATTATTATTCCAAACTCTCCAAAGATGAAAAACAAGCTAAGTATTACACAAATTCATAAGAACCAATAGAGTGATCAAGAAAAAGAGAGTGATAAAAAAAAGGCAAGAGTGTGCAAAAAAAAAGAGTGTAATGAAGAGTGAGAGTGTGAAGAAAAGAATAAGAAAGTTGAGAATGAAGAAAAGGAGAAGAATGAAAAAGAGAGAGTTTGAAGTTGTGAAAAAGAAACATGTGGAAAAAGAGAATGAGAGAAAAGAAAGTGACAAGAGACAATGAGAGTATTATGTCATTAGTGAATGCAAGAGAGGAAAAAGACCATCGGATTGAGAGATTCTTAATTTTACATCAGCCTCTTATGATTAAGGAGCCATTTTTATTTATTGACAATCTTGTCGGATTCTTTCTGAGTAATATATTTCTTATTTGCAGGAATTCAAGGAAATGCATCAGGGATCAAGTTCAAACCAACTAGCCATTCTAAGTGTTCATAAGGAGATAAAGGAGATTCAACAACAACCAAATGAGCTAATGGTAAAAATTCAAGTTAGGGAGTACAAGAGTCCCCTTTGATGTTAGTAGGGATGAGGATTAAACATTGAGAAAGTTTGCTGATTTTCAATCCAGTTATTACATCATGGTAATGTGTTTTACTTCTATTCCTTATTTAGATAGCATGTTAGATGGGTTGAATGAAGCATATTTGATTTCAAAGAATGATTTTAAAAGTGATTTCTAGCATGTGTGGTTCAAAGAATTTGAAGAGTTGAAAATTCCATTCAAAACACCATATAGTTTGAATAAGAGATTATTTTTGTCTTTTGGAATGACTTATTCATCTAGTGCTTTCTTGAGACTTATGAGTCATAATTTGCATGCTTTTATCTTCTTTGATGTTATTCATTATAGTAAGAGCGTAAATAATCATGTTGAACACCCAAGAATTATTTTAGAGGCCTTAAGAAAGGAATTAATATTTGCTAAACTTAAAATAAGTACTCTTTGTATGGATAGTATTATGTTTCTTGATTTTATTGTGAATACTTTTGAGATTGAGAATCACTATAAAAAGCAAAAGGAAATCCAAGATAGGAAATCATCTACTTGGGTATGTAAGGAAGTAATTTATGTGCCATAACTAGTTTATACTTGAATTTTATTCCATGTAATATAATGGATGAAGACATACATGATGATTTGTTCTTTAGAGAAACTGTGAGATTACATAGTATATTTATCTTGGGTAATGGTGCTAAGTTCTTGAACTTCTCGTGGACAAAATTGCTTTGCAAGTTAGAAGTGAAGGTATTGTCTTTGACATGCTATGAAAAAATTGTTTTCAAAGTGTGTGAATATTGTTTTGCCAATGTTGAGATCCTTATAATAATTTTACTCCTCCTACCACTAAGTTTTCTCATTTAAAGTATGTAACTAGCTTTAATTCATCTATTCTTTTGGATTTAACTTTTTTCCCTTTAGGTGATTTTGTCAACTTAGATGGAAATACGGAAGGTGAGTTAAGCCAATTCATGTGAATGTTAAGCAACACAACAATGGCAGTAAGAAGTTTGTTTTTGATCCGGGAGGTTGTGATTCAAGACACATGAGAAGTAAGAGGTTTAAGAGACCAAAAAGTGTAAGGCGACTTCAATTTGAAGATGGACAAGCTAGAACTCTCAAGCTCATTAACAATAATCCCAACAAGTCAAATTTAAAAGGTGAGTATAATGTTAGTACTACATTCATTTTGGTGATTATTTTCTTTTTATCCAGGTCTTTATTTAAGGACAAATCTTTTTCAAGAGGAGGGGAATGAAGTGATCCAAGGAATGGGCTTCAAGAATACAATTGATATTCCTCTTGATTTAGTTACAAGAGCTCAGAGCGATATAAGTAAGGGACGTGAACTTGCTTACAAATGATGGTCATCCATTATTAAAGCATAATATCAAAAATATTTCCAGACATGTCCCACCATGAAGAAGAAATATTATTCTTTGCAAATATATTGCAAGAGCATCAAGAATGGAAGACAATAAATGCCGAACGGGGAAAGAAGATTTCAAAGGTGGTAAGAAGAGTACATGATTAGAAGATTCATTGCAAAATATATTCTGATATATTGGAGCCATCCAGATATTTCTGAAGATATATATTATATTACATAGTTTCCTATAGGATATCTCTTAGATTTGCTTTTTAATATGTTTCCTATTATTCGGGGGCAATTTAGCAATAGAATTTTTGCATATCTTGTAATCTTAGCCTATTTAAAGGTTGAAGCATAGTCTTGGATGAATTTAGAGCAAATTATGGATTAATAAAGTGTGAGAGTTTATCTCTTTAGTTCTTTGAGGAACTGTTCGAACTTATCAAGTATTCCGTGGCATTCATCCCCGACTTATCAGTCAACCCTTTTATAGTTGATTGTGGTATTTTCACTACACCAAAGCTCTTACCTTTCTATAGGTAATGGGTCAAGGTTCCACTTTTTGAGTTTGATAAGGACACGTTTGCTTAAAGACCTTAGTCGAATACGGGCTTTGTCACGAGTTGGTGAGGTTCATATCATACTTGATATCAGATTTCATCATGGTGTTGGCGAGGTTCGCATCAACAAGTAGCTATGCTTCTCCTCTAATCTTTGTTAAGAAAAAAGACCACAACTAGCGCATGTGTATTGATCACTAAGCTCTCAACAACATCACCCTAAAGATAAATTTCTTATTTCCCTAAAAGAAGAGTTGTTGAATGAATTACATGGGGCAGCTCTGTTTTTAAAGTTGGATCTTAAATCAGGTGATCATCACATTCAAATGGCAAATATGGATGTTCATAAAATAGCATTGAGCACTCACGAAGGTCATTACGAGTTCCTAGTGATGTCTTTTAGACTCACAAATGCTCCTTCTGCATTCCAGAGCTTATTGAACGAGGTTTTTAATCCTTACCTTCATAGGTTTGTCTTGGTATTCTTTGATGATAAACTACTATATAGTTTATCCTTTCCATTGCATTTGATCTACTTGAGAGCTGTCTTATAAACCTTAGGAGAGCACAAGCTGTATGCTAAATGCAGTAAGTGTTCTTTTGGGGTCAATAAGGTGATATATTTGGGCTATATTGTTTCAAAGAGTCCAAGTACCACTAGTGCTAACAGATTAGAAAGATGCTTTCAGGGCCGTGGGATTAATCGGACGAAGTCTGGATAACCCTACATATAAAAGGAGGTGGGTGAGATAGGTATCGTTTCCAGTAAATACAGAAAGATACATTAAGATATATTTTTTTTCTAATCAATTTGGACTCCTCATTTAAAACCCAAAGAACCATACATCAAACTCATTCACTCACAACCCTGTCACCATCATCAAGGTGGGGAATTGGAGCGCAGACACAAGAGGCAAGAAACCATATTCATCATTTACCAAGCTTCAAACATCAGAAAACAACCAAACGCATGACTTAAAATTAAGTCAAGTATCAGCCCGTGGCAATACAGAAAGGAAATGAAAGCCTGCTTGCAGAAAAGTGCACAAAATGACTAAAGACCCTGTTCAATGAGATAGTCACCGAGCCTCTCAACGATCATGTTACATTGACCTGGGGTCATGGGCTCATCATAGATCCCAATTATCAAGGCTGCACTGGTTTTCTTGACTGTTATGCCTCCAGGACCCTGGAAGTAAACTTGCAATTAGTTAGAGAGGAACAAAGAGAGAACGGAAAGAGGAAAAAAAAAAACATAACTTAAAACAGTCTCCTATAATTTTTTCTTCCAAATTTTTTTGAGCAATTAGCCAATAGCTTATGGATCAAGCCAGTACACCAAGTGCAGATAGGTCTATTCCATCCCATGACTAGATGGTGAGCAAGTTCTGTTTAAGGGGAAATTGGGGACACTATGCGTTGCGGTTGATTTCTTTAACAGTTAAAAAAAGACCAATATCTAGTCAGCTTGTTTGAAAACACCCCACTTCAGTTGACCTCGGCTACAAAGGACATAAGCCGCAAAGTATGCGCAAGCGATATTATCTCCTGCAGTTGCAGCTTAAATCTGTCACTAACAAGAGGAGATATTGCTATCACTCTTCAGGAAATGCTTTTTCGATGTTGAAGCTCTCAAGATGCTTAAGATTTTGAGGGCAAATGCAAACCATGGCTACTGTTGAGCTAAGAACAGCACATGGTGCAGAAATTGACAAATATGGAGTGGTGCATGGAGTTTAATATATTTTAGGGCTGAACCTACTCAAACTTACCGCAAACTTATGTTTTTGGTACCAAAGAAGTATACTAGGGGCTCCATATTCCAGGATATATCAAGACCAAGACAATAGGTGTCTGGACTTAAATGTCTGAGATAGAAGGGAAGAGCTCTCAGCTGAGCAGATGAAGACAGAGCTATATACCAATTTTACGTCGATTCAGAGCAAGCTACAATTCAAGATTTTTTCTCTTTCATTGTCAATATACTTTTCATTAAATCTGAGAAATATTTTCCAGCGGTATATATCCAAGGAAGCTGTAAGAATACCACTGCAAGTAGGATTTTTTCACCTTCTTCCCACGTATTACAGCACCAGGCTCGCCCTGGATCACCATGTACTTAGCACCACCGAGGTAGAGTCCAGTTGGAGCAAGAGAACCCGGTTCCTCAAAGTCATTCGTGATGGCAGTTATTTCCTCAGGCTTGAACTAATAGATGAGAAAGGACAAAAAGAGGAAGCAGTTCAAGTTCTCTTATTCAAGACACAATAAAAATCGGGTAGATTAAGGCATAAAGAGGCCACAAGGCAGCCTCTTTTAGAGTGCAAACATGAGCATCTTTGCATAACACAAATCAAGAGCCCGCTCAGTCATACACTTGTTTTTCCAAATTCATACAAATGGGAGACAGTTCCGAAGGCACCATTCAGTCGAATCTCTCAATGACAGGCTGAAATGAATAACTTAATCAACTCAAATTACTATTCAAGAATGGAAAAGTCAGAGTGAAAACACAAACGGGTCCGTCCTATAAATTAAACTCGATCAACATAACCCAAGTTAACATACATTCGATTTGCATCAATAAAAAAAAGGAATCAAGAATAGTATAGAAAAGCCAGATTCGCACAGGATCATACAATATGTACCAATAAACCAATCACTCCGGACCGGACAGATTCCATGCAAATCTAATCTAACCGAAGGACGTCGGACAGACTCAGAGGCAAGCAAACGCGCAAAGAGAAATCATACCCAGATCTCACAGAAATGCTATCAGAGACAATAAAAATGGGAAAGGAGAACATGAGTTTGAATGTAGAGAGAAGTGCGAACCGGAGGGAAGTTGGTGCTCTGAGCCCAGACGCTGCCGTCGTGGCCGATGATTGCAGCGGAGGTGAGGTGGTTGCCCTCGATTTCGCACATCAAGTGCTCGTCAACGTATGCCTGCCACGACATCTTCTACTACTTCTTCTCTTGGGGATCCTCTTCCTGATTGATAAGAGATTCTTGCTGGATGAGTTTTGAGATTTTCGTTTGAGCTGAGCTGAGAAAAGCTCTATTTTGGTCTGTTCTTATAAAGAGACTATTCATCCATCAGTCACGCGTCACTGATAAACCTTTGATATTACATAGTAATTAATTCAGATACCAACAAGATCAGCCTATTAAAAATTAAAATTTTTTAATCATAAATTTTTTGTATGAAAATCTTGAATTTAATGGAGCTCTTCGAGCCTCGGTCTTGGTGGATATTTACCGCTACTTGGATTATACTTGATATTTAGTAGTACTATGTTGATGGATCAGTATTCGTATTGGTTGTTTATTTGTTTGATATGTTCGTGCTCGAACAAGAAGCCCGAACAATACTTAATGGGGTGGTTGAATTGCTATTACTGTTATCCTCATTTTAATCCGTAAGAAAGGTGGATTCTAGCTGAGTTTAAATGTATTTCATGTTCAAACATGCTTAGATAGATGTGGCAAATAATCATATTTAATCACGTTTGAATATGCATGATCTGATTAAATATAATTAAAACTATTTATTAAATATATTTTACTATCTCGTAAAAATATAAATTAACTCATTCACACATTTACTTGTTGGAAATATTAAAAATAATTACCTTTCATATATTGCATATTTTGTTATTGCTTAAACCACGCTTAACTCTATACTTGGTTATATTTTGACTAAACCATGTTTACTATCATCTTAGCCATATATAAATATAAATATATGTTGTTTTTATATTATTTACATCATATATTATAATGTGTAAGAGTATAATAGAATGGATATTTAAATATATTCAATTAATCTTTTTAGGTGGATCAACTTGATCATGACATTGTTTATTTAGATAAGACTTATTTATATGCATTATTTTAAATATGTCATATATATACATACACACGGATTAAGAGGATTTATGACCTGAACTAATTTAGAGTCAATTTATTTAAATACGGGACTACATGACTACTCAATCCTAGCTGTAAGGCCTTATAAAAATACATGGGTCCCTGCATTGTATCAACGTGCTTTATCAATGATTGCGTTATTCAATCTCTCCTTTTTAAAATTGCATTTCCATGGCCTCCCCTACTTGAAGAGAAATTTTTAAATGATCGTGCCTTGACCCTTGATATAAAAAAGTATCAATTGAAATATAATAAATAAATAAATTATTATTAATTATCTAAGCACGCTCATTATTAATACCAATTAAAATAACTTTATTTATTCTTTTTTATCACACCATTCCAACATTTTTTCCCTTTAATGAATAGGATGCTGCTTTTCCCTTGGAAAACTAGGATTGGCTGCGTATCACTTTCCAAAGATGGACAGTCCGATCAGATATTCCCTCCGGATGTGATGTGAGCTTTGTGCTTTGGATGACAATGGGACCTCAACTTGCAGTTTATTTAAATAAAAGCCATTACCCTTTTCTTTCTCTTTACCAAGCACTATCTAATATATATATATATATATATATGTATGTATGATTTGGGCACTACCTCATATATATATATATATATGATATATTGTTTAGAATGAATACTATATCAGGTAATTGAAATATAAAAACTCAGTATATAAGAGAGTGAATACCATTAAAGTATTAGTTTAAACTTTTGAGTTGGAAATAGGTTTAACATCTAATAGGTCTAGTACATATTTTACATATAAACACAAGTTCATCAACTTCGAATTGTTTAGACTTGACTACAATTAGTTCATTAAAATATAAATCACTCTTAAAAGAAAGAGATGTAAAGACACCTCATTTAGGCCATGTTTGCAAATCATTACATTTGCATACTTATAAGAGACAGAGTGCAAGCTAGGGGTAGGGTCATCTCATCTAAGCCAGTGGGATGCCTTGTAAGACGACTCAAAGATTCTTCTAACATTCCCTCGAGTTGACAATCGGCCTCCCAATAAAAACCTTGAGTCATGAAATGTACAAAAAAGATTTTCAAATAATTTGGACCCTAACCTCTATTTATAAGAGAAGGGGAGATTTAAACGAGGGTCATTGGCTAATGGCACGTAGGTCACAATGAGGATGATCTTCCCCAAGGTAGTTAATTAGCACTATAAATATTGTTTTTCCATCATTGTTATTTTATTTCATGCAAATTGTCCCCCCATTTTCTCGAATTTCTAAAATGAGAATTTTCGGAATTACTTGAGAATATCAAACGTATTATCCTAGCCTAATGACTCAATATTCTTATTGAGATGTGACTCATATTTGTCTAGTTATTGACACAATGAATGAGGAGGAGATCCACAGATCTAATTCTCCTAAATTGAGGGATTTTAAAGAGGGTTATTTGCTATTTCCTTTTAATATGATTTCCTCAGGACAATTATACGATCTCAAGATATAGGTATATATTTAGATATATTCCTTGATTTTCTATGATTATCTCATATGAATATAAATTAAGGGATTAGTGTCCTAAGGTCCATCTTAGAGCAAAGAGAGGAATTATGAGAGTGCATATTGTCGAGAGTTGAAATTTTTGAACTCCATCTTAATATAGTAAACAATTTCACTAATCTCCTTACATGTGAAGTAGGAACTTAATTGTCCAAAATCACGTAGATTGAGTATGTGTTCTTCTTTATCATCTTACTACTGTTATTATCTTCAATATTTAGATAATTGTTCGATACTTGAGCATCGGTCCAAATGCTAATAAAATCGTATCAGAGCAAAGGTTTGTGATTTTGATTTGGTTGATTGAAGCATTCAAGATTTCTACAACGAAAATTGAGATGGAGAAATTGGATGGAATTATGAATTTCAGTTTATGGCGTATCCGGATGACTGACCTTTTGATGTAAAATGGTCTAGAGGCAGTGATTGAGGAGCATGCCTCTGCCATGTTTAATGCAGATTGGAAGGGATTTGATAGGAAAGATCTTTCCACCATTCACTTATTCCTATTGGACGACGTATCGCATGAGATACACATGAAGACGATGGCAATCAGATTGTGGAAGAAATTGGAGACACTATATTTGTCGAAGTGCATTGCCAATCAGTTGGTTTTGGACATTGACTATATACCCTTCGAATGGTCAAGAGTACTTCAAGTCTCATATCAGTAAGTTCATCACTTTCATTAACAATTTAAAGATTGTTGTTGCCAAGGTGGAGGATTAGGATCAAGTTATTTTGTTGCTATGTCCATTGCCGCCTTCTTACATGACTTTTAGGGAAACAATGATCTATAGGAGGACATTCGACAATGGCAAGGATAATTTTTTAAGTAAGGAGAAGTTGGACAATAATTTTGGGATCTACCAGGAGATCAAATGAGCAAAATGTGAACTTTCTTGCCAGAGGACAATAAAATTAGGATACAGGCAAAAACGGATCTAGATCCAAGTAAAGGAATAGGAATAAGGCTTGTTTCTACTATAAGAAGATAGGGCATATCATCGTCAAATGTTACAAGCTTAGAGGTAAGAATAAATTTGACTCAAACAACAAGACAAGAAGTAACTTGTACACGCTTGATGGATCAATAGTGGTGGGTTGAGTATTAGTGGCGTCCTCAACATCAGAAGTTGAGCAAAAAAAATTGTAGCCACACAGGTTTAGGGCATAAAAGGAATAAGGATATCTCAAGCAAGAGACAATGCAGTAGTAGAAAGGAGCTATCTTCATTAAAAAAAAAAAAAAGAGTAGTACTTTAGGAAAGATGGAGTTTAAAGAGGATGACTTTTCCCATTGAAGGAAAGTAGTATTTACTGCGATTAGCCCTTAGATACCTCTTGAATGTAAGATAATATCTAAACCACCAATAGTGATGGATCAAGTTCGACCAAGAAGGGATGGGGAGAATTATGCCTTATGTGCTATCAAGAAGTCTTCCCATCCAATCTTGAAGTATGAGGTTATATCAGCGTCAACTTCTGACAAGTGATTGAGGAATGAAAAGAAGGAGTTCCTTTACAAAAAGGAGACTTTGGAGATATTTAAACAACTTATTTGAATAAGTCTTAAGCAAGAGGTTGTTCAATAAGAGCGAAAGATGGAGAAGAGAAGACACAGATATGATGCTTTACTGCTTGTGCTGCTCATGATGTTCAGATATTGTTCAACTTTGGGTAGTGTCCAACGGCATTCGTAATAGATCTCGTGGGGCCATGGTTAAAGAGAGCTTAAGGAGCAAAATTAAATTTGTTGGAGGTGGAGTTTTCAAGTTCAACACAGTTTGATTCGACATAAGTTCTCCAAATTTGAGTCAAGGTGGAGATTTTTTGAGATGTGGTTCATACTTATCGAGTTATTGATCTTAGGAATGAGGAGCAAATCCACAAACTTAGCTCTCCTAAAATTTAGGAATTCTAGAGAGGGTTATTTGTTATTTCTTTTTAATAGGATTTCCTCAAGTGAAATTTATATCTCAAGATAGATATATGATATATATTTTAGATATATTCTCCGATTTTATATAACTCTCTTATATGAATATAAATAAGGGGATTAGGGTCCTAGGGTCCATATGAGAGTGATGAGAGAGATTAGGATATTTTCTATTGTGAAAGGATTGATATTTTTATACACCATCTCAATATGGAGAAGAATTCTAGCTAACTTCCTTAACTTATCAAGTACAAATTTAATTATCCGGAACCACTTGTATTGAATATATGATCTTGTTTCTCACTTTTTTCATTATTATCTTCATAGTTTCGAGAATCGATTGAGACTTGTAAATCAGTCCAAATCCCATAAATCCAATTATGCTTATTGCCCTATATAAGTTATTATATTTTTCAGAGTTTTCGATGTGCCCTATATAAGGGCTATGAACAACATGCAGACTATTGCAGAATAAGTGCATGTAACTTGAGATAGGTCTCGTGTTGGCTCATTTTCAGCGACTCTCGTGTATATCTGGATCTAATTGTTAGAATGTGACATAGATCAAATTTGTAGTTACATAGGAGGAAATCTACTTGGTACATGAATTTCAAATAAATTCAGTGTACAATGAGACATGATCGGCCTAAATTATACTATGTGCTTGTAATATTTGGTAGGATTTTATCCCTTGCCGACACCAAGTGAAGAGGGTTGAACTGAATAGAGTGTCTCAAGTGAAGAAGCCTAACTCAATCAGCTCCAGGCTTCATTCGGTGTCTTATCTAGAACAGTTTTGGTTGGGCATCTGTTTAACAAGCAAACTGCAATGCTTACCGTCTCTATCCAAAATATTTTCGGAAGATCTTTCTCCAGCAGCATAGCTCTGGCTATCTCCAAATAATACTCATTTCCTCTCTTGACTTTAGTCTTGAATTTTTCAATGTTGCAGAATATGCTTTTATCTTTTATTATGTAGTTACTACAACCACTATCAAGATACTATGTATCTCTCTTCTCTTATGTTGTGGCTTGACCAGTGTAAAAGAGGATGTCTTCGCCATCTTTTTCTTGATACATACTGAGTGAAAGAAATGAGTATTCAGCATGTAAATACTATAAACCATACTATTCAGATGCTAATACATGTAAATTAAATTTAATAAACTATGAAAATTTTACCTGTGCTAAGATCTTAGAGAGATTTATATAACGAATTCGTTATATATTACACATTGAATATTTACTGAAGAATAAGGGTGCACAAGATGGAATTGGTGGCCCCCAGTGACAATTTTAGGCGTGCATTGATTGTGGGAGCTTGAGAGAAACATGCGCGACAATTGGAAAGGGAAATTGGGGGGCGGAGC
Organism: Lagerstroemia speciosa; assembly: GCA_037672795.1. Lineage (NCBI taxonomy): Eukaryota > Viridiplantae > Streptophyta > Magnoliopsida > Myrtales > Lythraceae > Lagerstroemia > Lagerstroemia speciosa. Next base: position 10,046,350 of record CM075288.1, read on the forward strand.
TCCTGTGGATTATCCAAGTGGAATGGAAGGCGGGACAATTGGAGGAAACGATTGAGAGGCCCTGATTGGTAGGTTGCAGGTGGGAAGGCTCAACTGAGTCGGGCGGGCCCAGAGGAATACCTCTTGCTGGAAGGCGACGAGCCGAATGGGGTGAAATGGGCAAAAGCAGTTTTGGAGACGAAGAAACACACTGAAAATCAAAAAGCAACCAAGTACAGAAACTTTCATCTAGGGACAACTGTTTCACCGTGTAGTTTCTGACACGTGTCTCTCACTCAAAAGTGAAATCTATTGCTCACTCAGACAATAGTTTTAATCAAAATTTTAAATTTTCCTAAACTTTTTTTGCAAGTTTTTAAAAATTTAAATTTTATGGTTTTTAATTATTTTGGAAATTTTAATTTTTTTAATTTTTATAAACTTTTCAAATTTTAAAATTTTATTTTTTATTAAAAGTTTATAGTATTTTTTACCTGTTGAATTTCTATTATTTAATATTTTATATAATTTTACGCCTACTTTTTTTTTTTCATTTGAAATATTATTTATGCGCGCTACCTCAGCATCTACGTACGATTAGCGTTCACACCAAATTACCACCTCTGCAACATGCAGTGCCATCATTAAAAAGTTGATGATTTGTAGCATCATACAATGATTTTAAAAGAACATGCACCGGAGTGAAACTCGAGACCTGTAGGGGACAAAAGGGGCACGGGAAGTTCTCATGGTGAGATCAAACCCAAGATCCATAGATCGCAGAACGAGAACAGTATCCACTATATCAAGTCATCTTTATCAATTATTAACGATATGCCTATCTTATTTAAGTAATCAGTGCTTACGAGCAAGGACTATTTAGTCATAAAATCCAAGCATAGCAAATAAAGTAAATTAGCTGAGATGGTAGGATATCTCTTTGCCTTAAGCAATATCTCATATTCGAGTCTTATAAATGGGAAAACTTCACCTTTGAAGAGTTTTACCCTCTGGTGGGTAGTAGGTCCATCCGACTTAAGCTGGATTAGTTAGGGTCCGTTAGCCTTTTGGATACAAGTAGTTCAGACCGAAAAAAATCTAAGCATAGCACGGGTTATTGTCTAACTTGAGAAGTGAGAAAATTATCCATGTTTGGGCGAAATATGCATTCCACTTGGCCCAACATGGAGTATATGAAGCTAGGAATCTCACTTTATTCATGGGCTTCCCACTGCCCACAAGCTTCCTAAGTGCAACAGCATTTTGGTTGTATTTGTGGCACATCATTGCTTATCGATGATTAGCGTTCTCAATTTATTCCCCCCCAAAAAAAAAAGAATAGCATTCTCATTGCAACAGAGTTTGAAATTCCCAAAAACTGAATTGCAAGGGTTGATAATCATCTTATTGAGAATAAAGCGTGTTTGGTATGCAAGTCTCATTTTAAGCAGAAATGAAATAATCAACCAAAGACTCAGCTTACATAATCTTTTCCAGCTGATCATAATAAACCAGTTAGGCTATTCCTACTTGGACAAGAGGAAAACTTTTAAGGTGAGCTCAGTTCACAATGAATTGATAGGACAAAATACTAGTATTTTACTTGAGAATTTTTATCAAGAGGTAAAGTATTAGTACTTTGTCTTAATAGTGCACAGTGAGCTGGGTTCATGAAGAATTTCTCTAACAAGAAGCAGGATCAATACAGGTTTATGTTTGATTCAGATATTGCTTGTAATAGATCTTGTACCAGCTAAATCAAGAAATAATAATGAGTTTATAAGAGAATTGATACCACATTTGATAACTTGGGCTTTTGGATTGAACTTGGAGTCAGCCACTTCAATGCTCACGTAGATATCTAACATTGTATCATAGTTAAGTTAAGCCCATTAACGTATTGTGTGCAAGAGTGACTATTACATCCCACACCAGCTAAATTAAGGAAAAATAATGACTTTGTGAGAGAACTAGGTACTACCATCTACTAGTTTAGACACTTGTGTGAAAGGGGCTCACCATGGGGAGTGTGTGTGAGGGAGCATTAGATCTCATATCGGTTCAATGAAAAAAATGACAATATATTTATAAGAGAACTGTGTATCCTGATCGTTTAGACTTTTGAGTGGAAATGAGTTTAATATCTTATAAAACTCACCAATAATAAAAGAAAATAACACTGGAAGTCCTATATGTTTATTATTTTTAGCAATTAAGTCATATAACTTTGAAAATAGTTAATTCAGTCTTATAAGATTAATTTTGTTACACTTTGAGTCAAAATTGTCATTGTTCCGTTAACGAAACTGTTGATGGTATGAAGTCCACGTCAGCAAAATAGTAACGATTCAGACTCAAATGTTAACAGAACTCACGTTATAGGACTGAATTAATCATTTTTTAACTTATAGGACTCAATTACCAAAAATAATAAACGTATAGGACTTCTATTGTAATTATCCACTAATAATAATATAATATAATATACATACCTCTGATTATGGTAATTTCTTATGTAAATTCGGGCCCATCATCTCGTATAATCCCATCACTGACATAAACCCTGATCGATTTCTAGCAGTCTCCTTTAAAATCACTGGCCAACTTTGCCAATGGTCCAACACATAATCAGCAGCTTATATGCACATGCCATATCCGAATGCAAGGATGTGGATATACCCTTTTTTTAATGGATTAATCAAGCTTTTTCCCAACAGAACGTGCATGTCCCCATCAAAAAATGAATATTTTATAATTAGTTGTTGACAGTTGAAGGAAACTGTGAATGATAATCACCTAACATGCCAATGTGATCATTATTATGAATGGCGTGATTTAGCGAGGGATTTCAGCACAGAATTGGAGCGATCTTGGTTTAACCATTAAGGCATGAATTCTTGATGAATAAAATCTCGTATCAAAAATATTATAAAAGACTAGATATCATCACCTATTAACTTGAACTTTTAAGTGGAGACGAGTTCAACCTCTTATAGACTCTAGTGGATATTTTACATGATATTAGAACTAGTTTTTCATATGAGCTCACACTTCGATTGTGAAAATTCGTGGTCCGTAAGCTGGAGACTAGAAGAAAAATATTTGGCCCATGGTTAGTTATTGAACTCGAGTGTGGAACTCATGGTAAGTGAATCGAGTAAGGAATAAAAAGGCCCAGCTCGTAGAGTTGTTAGCTCGAGGATATAAGGGAAAGTCTACATTGTGGTAGTTTGTCCCCTAGTCCGAGACTGGAAGAAAAATTTCATGTTCGAGATCAGTTATTAAGGGCGAGTATTTAAAGGGCATGCGGTAAGTATAAGTGGTACGTTGACGAGTCTATTCCATATCGGACAAATAATAAATTGAGACATGGTTTATGAGAGAACTGTGTATCATCATCTAATAGTTCAAATTTTGAAACAAAAGTCAATCCAATCTCTTATAAGTTCAAATAAATATTTTATATGTAGTGACGTAATATATATTTTCCACGCGAATCAGTAACTTTGTCACATTGACTAATGTGCCATGCTAAGGCATGATTGGGACCACAGTCCCCCAGCCAATTTGTTCTTGAGTTGGGACATCCCATTATCTTAGCTTCATGCCCACGTTATTCTCCCGTGGCTTTCTTGACTGGAAAATCTGGAAGAAGAAAAAGAACGACACACATACTAATTCCGCTGGTTTAGTGTCACTTCCTCTTGGTCATGGCATCGGGTCGCCTTGAAAATGGCCAAAACATGACGGACATCACTTAGTGAGTTGATGTAGATTGCAGATGAATTAGTCGGGCAAGAATTTTTGAGTATGTTATGGTACAAACTAAAATCAACTTTGAGCTGGTAATTTAGTTCTGTCAGCAAAGTTCTGGTAGTACCCACCGTCGCATGGAAGCATTCTCATCCTTCTTGTTCTATATTGTTTCTTTTTATTTTCTTTCTTTCTTTGTTTTTTATCCATCTTGGTCGATATTGATTCAGAATACTGGGTACCATGCTTGAAGATTTTATAAGTAGAGATCAAGTTGGCTCATTGGATGTGAGCAAGTGGAATGGTCCCCTAGCGGTGACGTCCAATTATGTCTTCTCCTCAAAATACAGAGATGGACAAACATTCAACGGATCTCTCCACTTTATTCTCAAGGTTGTTGTCGTGATATGTGGGCTCTTTCCAACGTTACCCGACACGGATGTTTACGTTCATGCGGCCTGAGATTTTGCAGCTTCTGACCCACCCAACATGCCATATGTTATTTCATTGGACCGATAGCTACCACACACTGTCTCATACATTAATCGATGACAGTCACTGCTTGAGTGATCATTAAGCATCATCGATCAAGTAATGCTCACGGGATGGGTCGGTTAACCCTATTAGATCTTCGTCAATTCTGCCATAGATCTCTTACTTTTTCTCCACTACGCTTATAAGGTAGACCTATACATTTAATAGTAATTAACAATTTCATCCTCAAAATATGGATTTGGTGTCACTTGGGTCCCTAAGAGATTTTTTACCTAATTCAACTCCCTCAGATATGTATTTTACATCAATTGAGTCCTTAAGTGGGTATTTTGTATCAATTATACCCTTTTAGTATATCAATTGAGTCTCTCATGTCTTCAACTAGATCCCTCATGACTTTAATTAGGTCTCACATGGTTTCAATTGATCTCCTATGGCTTCAATTAAGTCCATCATAACTTCAATTAAGTTCATCATGACCCCTCCATTAAAATGAGCACTAACAGCGTGGTTATACTATCAATTAGGTCCCTCTCTTTATTTATTTTTCTTCAATTTGGTCCCCCACTAACGGTATTATTCTCTATCAATTAGGTCATCATCTTAATTTCTATTTTACCAATTAGATTCCCATCAATTTCTCTTTTATTAAAAAAATTGTAAAAAATTTCAGATAATATGTTTAAATAGCATGGCATTCCAAATAATATTTTTAAACAAAAACTTTAAAAATAAAAATCTTCAATTTTGTAAATTAGAAAAAATTTCAAAAAATTGTAAAAACATTAGAAAGATTATAAAATGTAGGAAAACTAAAAACATAAAAACATTCCAAATATTAAAAATATCAAGAGCTTGAAAAATTTTTAAAATTTGTGAAACATATAAAAATTTAGAAATGTTTATATATTTTACAAAAATAAAGAAATATAGAAAATAAGGAAAATGTAAAAATAATTGTGAAAAATATAAAAATTTTAAAAATTTAAATAAAAATAAAAAATTTATATTACCAAACTATATACATTTTTTGCCTTTTTTGGTAAATTAGGAAAACCTAAAAATAAAAAAAATTATTAAATTCTAAAGGTTATAAAAACTGAAAAAACTAAAAAAATTCATAAAATAGAAAGAATTTTTTTTTTTTCAAAGTTATGAAAAGTTTAAAATTATTCATAGAATTAGAAATTTATTTGAAATTTAACAAAATTTTAAAATAGGTAAGATTCTAAAAATTGTACAAGATATATATATATATATATTATAGATGGGATGGACTAATATTTTGCTACCATAGGTGACATAAAGAGATACCTACAAGGAAGATAACAAGTTTTTTCAAAATTTTTTGAAAACTTGCGATGGACTAGTATTTTACATTTAATTATTTTTAAATTTTTTAAAGAATTTTTAAAATTCTTATATTTTCAAGTATCTATTGAATTTTTCTGAATCTTTTCAATTTTTTCTTATTTTTACAGCTTCTTTCTTGATTTTTTGGAAATTTACTAATTTTTTTCATATTCTTTTTTTTTCTAATTTATAAATATATGTTTTCAAAATTTTTATTTTTTATTTTTTAAACGGATCTCTAATTTCTTCATATTTTTGAAATATCTTAAAATTATCTTTTTTAGAAATTATTTGAAATTTCTTATAAATTTTTTCCATTTTTGTTTTTTTAAATTTTCTTCTTTCCAAATCATTAATATTTTAATGATTTCTTTACAAATTTTAGGACTTTTCCAAAAATTTTTCTATATTTTTTAAAATTTATTTCTATTTTATGAAATTTAAAAAATCTTTTTGTATTTATAAATTTTTATTTATCTTTTTGTATATAAACACTCATACATGTGTGCCAAAAAATTGTTTAAGGGCTAAAATGATGCAAAATCCATCTCTTAGGGATAAAACTGATGCTATTTCCATTCAAATAAATAGAAAAGTTACTGGAGGATCTCTTAGGAACCTAATTGATACCATCAATGACCCAATTGCTACCATAAGGGACGTAATTGATACTATCAGAGACCTAATTGATACTATTAGGGACCCAATTGATGCTGTTATGGACCCATTTGATTTAAAATGCATCTATCAGAGTGTTAAATGAGGTAAAAAAAAATCACTGAGGGACTGAATGGATGACAAACCTGTCTCTTGAGGATGAAATTGTTAATTTCCTCTAGATTCAAAAGGGGTAAGAAATAAGCGATGAATAAAAGAACATAAGTAAGCAAATAGTTTTCTCAATTAATAAATACGTGTTTAATTGCTTAATTATCAATAACAAATAAACACGTTTGTTTCTGTTTCTAGTGTCAGTTCCGTATTCGACTGAAGCAAGTGCTTGGCTTTCAATCCATTGATCCCCTTCCATTTCCCATTGGAAGCGCCTTTGGCCTCACTATACAACCAGGTTGTGCGATTGCTCCCTCTGTGAGAAATTGTACTACATTACATAAATTTTATCAATTTTATATATTTTTTATGATTTTTTTAAAACTCCATCTACGATCCCCCATTATTTTACCGTTTCTCTGACGTTTTTTTGAGTTTCACTCTCCTGAAATTTTTGTATAAGTATCTCATTCAAGTATTATTAAATTACATAGAAAGTTAAAGTTACATGAAAAATTTAAACTATGATAAATTTTTCTTGAAAAATAGACTGAATTTGATATTATAATATTAAAATAATGTAAAGTTAATGATAAGATTTGATGATCAGTTATAAAATTGATGTAATAGTACATGAGCAGGTTAAGGTTTCAATTATGGAAATCCTCACTACCTAAAGATTGAACTATGTACAGATATATAATATATATATATATATATATTTTATATTGATAATGTCCAGAGCCGTAACAACCAACTAATCTACCAAATGGTGTATTATAGGACCAGGGTCTGCCATTAATCCCCGACTGGCCTTGAGAGAGTCATACCCTTAACCTAACCTATTGCATGTTATCAACTTAACAATGGATCCGTCCATTAGAGGCAAATATGTACCATATGATTGTGCAATGAGTTTGATTACTTGGCAGAATAAAAGATTATCTAATCTCGAAAACTATGACCATAAACAAATCAGGACTTCGTTTGCTGAGTGTCGATATTAATTTTAGTATAAATGTCTAATATCATTTCATAAAAAGTATAGAAAAAATCATAAGTTATATTTAATAATAAAGTATAAATTTTTATGTTTGGTAATTTTGGATGCATTCGGGAAAATTATAGTGGATATCTTATGTATTTATCGTTTTGGATAATTGAGTCATATAAATTTGAAAATGATTAAATGAGTCTTATAACGTTAATTCCGCAACATAATTTAGTTTGAAACATCAACCACTATCATGGTGACGTTGACGTGGCAAAATTGTGAAATTATTTTTTTATCCTTACTATTCATCAAAATTTTAAAATATGCCATTTCCCTTCATTGCTTGAGATTTCCGAACGGCGCCCTTGAAACCTACCCTGCTCTAGCTCTCGACGGCCAGCCACTGCCGCTGTCACCTCCACCTCCGACTCTTCCATCTCCGTCTCTGATCCCGATAGTTTTCGAGCTTTTTTCCCCTTCTCCTCCATCAGCTTATTCTTCTATCCACAGGAAGACCTAATAAAAAATTTACTTGAAAATTGCAGAATTGGCTGACCCGGTGATGAAATTGACCTCTAAGTTAGAGAAAGCAGAGAGGATGTGGGAATCGGCCATGTAATTCTTCACCGGTGATGTTGAGGGACTTGAGGAGGATTGACGTGGGACAATGAGGGGGGTTGTCGGCTAGTTGGCTGTAGTTGATTTCGAAACTGAGGCCGATGGCCATTATAGGGCTGGTTGAGACTAGCTGGATTAGATTTTGGGCTTGAGCTCACCAAAGAAAAAGCAACCATCACCCTTCCCCAGTAAAGGCGTAGATCACTAGGCTCTGATCAACAACCGTGCCGTGGATTAGCTGCCAAAATACATATAAACACACTATATAATATATACAAAAAGAAGAACATTGTATAACAAACTTCCATATCAGGTCTTTATTAATTATAGTGAGGAATGTCGGAATCAGGCGGACGAATGCCGCGATCAGAAATCATGAGCAGGTACGGTAATGGTGCATTTTGAAAAATTGATAAATAGTAAAGGGTAAAAAAGTGATTTCACAAATCGTCCATGTCACGGAGTGCCTCATCACATGAGTACTGTCACGTTGAAATGTGTGTGGGAGTTGACTCCGTCAACTACCACAGAGTTTTTTAAATGGTAGTTGATATTTTGGACTCTAATAAGTGACGGAGTTGATATTATAGGACTTATTTAGTTATTTTCAAATGTATAAAACTCAATTATCAAAAGCTATAAACGTATAAGATTTCTAGTGTTATTTTTATGATGTATTCTTATAAAAATATTCTTGTATTTGTAATATTTTAGTAGTGTATTGCCTTTGTTTTGAAGGCTCAAATACGTATTTGACCCATCCCATAAAGTTTTCTTTTCTTTGGTAGAAAAGGAAGTTATATTAGTAACTTAACCCACGAAATTATTGCTGTGTAGTCTTGGATTAGCCCTTCATCTACTTTCTAGCTTACTAGTTTTCCTCCCGCAAAAGAGGGAAAGCGGCAGGTGAAGAAAATGAAAAGAGACGTTACTAACAATAGGCGAGAGTCAGTATTCGCTTTATAATAATTTCTTCCACGAAGATAAATAATTTTTTTTAATAACAGTGAGTTTATTCTTTATAGATTCATGAACACCCAAGTAAATTCATGTGCAAAATACATATATGACTGGCTTTACCAAAGATTATGTTGCTCAAGGGGGAATCGAACTTTCGATTTCATGAACTTTCTAACAATTTAGTTGGACCCTAAACTAACCCTGGCATTGTCAAATGGATATTGTTATTTGTTAGCAAAACTGTCTCTCCCCTCTTCCCCTTCTCCCAGCAGTCACTCAGCTTTTCTTTGACAGGTCACAGTTGCTTTGAAGAGCAGAGCACCATTTGCCTCAAAATCAGGGGCAAAATCAAACAGATTTAACTGTCACAGAAATGGATCCGTGCCCATTTGTTCGTCTGATCGTAGAGTCACTATCCCTGAAGCTCCCGCCGGCCCCCAATCCCGCCGACAGCTCTGGTGTCCACCCGGCGGCAACCCCCTGCTTCTGTAAGATCACCATCAACCACTTGCCTTCACAGACCGCCCTTCTCCCCGTGGCAGACTCCCCTTTCTCCCCTGCCGCCCACCCACCCACCGTATTCCACCTTGGCCCTGCTGCCCTTCGCCGCCTCTCTGGTAAGCCCACCGCCCTCCACATCTCCATCTATGGTGGCCGCTCAGGCCACGTGTGCGGTGTCAGGAGCGGCAAGCTGCTGGGCCGCATCAGGCTCCGGGTCAGCCTCGAAGGGACAGGCACGGCCCGGCCAGGCGTGTTGCACGCGGGGTGGATGAAGCTCGAGGAGAGCCGGAAACCAGACGACAAGGCATGTGCCAAGCTACATCTAGTAGTCCGGTCTGAGCCGGAACCCCGGTTCGTATTTCAGTTTGGGGGAGAGCCGGAGTGCAGCCCGGTGGTGTTCCAGATTCAGGGGAATATACAACAGCCGGTCTTCAGCTGCAAGTTCAATGCGGATCGGAACTCTCGGTCCAGGTAAGAATATGAGTCAATGCCCGTGTCTTTGTTACCATTTTTCTCAGTTATCAAAGGTAATTCTTTCATCCTACACAGACACGACACAGTACAGTGGTTGAAATTCAAGATGGAAAAATGCATGCTAGTGCCGTCAAGTCAATTCGACTTGGTCACGACTCAGGACTACCAGACCTCGAGTCTCGACTACTCCGATCCTTATCGGGACACTTATGTCTGTCACTAATACGAAATATGATACCACATCTGGATTCCTGTACTGAGAACCCAATGCTCTTTTCCACCACTTTTCTGTGTCCTTTTTTCTTTTTGCCGGCAGAAGAACGGATCGTGTGTAAAGTTTAATGCTTGATTTCTCAAATAAATAAAAAAGGCATTGGAATTTTTAAGACATGGGCACTAGAAGTCACGGACACGGAGATGTTTTAGTCTTAGGTGTCTTCGCTGGCTGTTGAAATTCACTAAAGTTAAAGCAGTCTTAGGCTGCCCTTTATTGGTTCAATGTCCATGGTCGTCCGCTTTAAATTTAAGCTTTCCAATCCACTGTCTGTCAATATTTTTTCTTTTTAATATTGCAGACTATCGGAATTTTGCCGATTAATTCTCACAATCATGTACGCACGATTATAAGTACATATGACAAGGTAAACTTAGATATGCATGTTGTTCCAAATGGACTTTGAATATTGAATGAAAATAATACTCCGTCTTCTCCTTATTGCTAGACCAATCTCTTAGGGTTCACCATTTGTCGGGATACTTTTCCTTTTTACATGTACCAATTGATATCTAAAAAGTTCATTAAATGTGGATTAATTCAAATTCGGACCATTATTATGTATCATCCTATCCGTGCATTAGTACATCAACTCATGTTTAATTGAGATAGGGTTTCAAAGGGCTGGCGAATTTACCAAAATCCAAATAATAACCTTAAATAGGACTCGTTGCCTAAAGCAATTAGAATAATGAAGATGGGTCTATGGTCAGGTTTGGGTCAAAGGAAACATCGAGTGCCTCAAATCTTCCCAATTGTAAGACTCAACCTCCATAGATTCCTTCGCATGTGCAATCATTTGATTGCTAAATTTATAACAATCTCCAAATTCCCGCCCCGTTTACTACATATATAAACGCGTCTTAGCTTCTTATCAATGCATGTATAGATTCTTTGGGTGATCACTTTTAATACCCCTTGCTTAATGGTAACCAACACTAATGTTCTAGTCTAATGATTCAAAGTTCATTTTCATATGTTTCGGTGAGTTAAGGGATCCTAACCTTGAATCTTTTTCTATGCACTTGTTAGAAACTTGTATAGAAGCGTGCTTTTTGGACTTGGCTTTGGATACTGGCTTATTGAACTAACTAGGCCTCTGACGAGAGCATGTGTTAAATGTTGTTTGTCCGGTTTGTATAGTACGTTCATGATCAAACGCGAAATTTCAATCATTATGCGTAGTGAAGGTGGTTGGACTGTTACTCTTATTGTCCACAGCCATATTCATGGTTCCTTCTTAGTGACCGTTGTGGGCTGATGCAATTAATCCAACAGGACACTGCCATCAGATTTTACCAGCGACAGGCCATGGTCAATGGGAAGCTTTCCCGGTGCTCAGGAAAGAAAATGGAGGGAAAGAAAAGGGTGGATGATTATGATATACGATCTCTCGGGTTCACCGATTGCGGCTGCCTCCATGATCACCCCCTTTGTGCCATCCCCGGGCTATGATCGGGTCTCCAGATCAAACCCCGGCGCTTGGCTCATACTCCGAGCCTATGGGTTAGTGAGTTGGTTCCATAAGTTACATATCCATTCCAACAATCAACTAATCTGTGCTAATAGCATCTGTCGATTTCAGCAGAATTCTGTTCATATATTTTTAGAATATATTAAGCAACAATTAATAAATAATAAATAATGTCACTATCCAGCAAGATAACTATTTAGAGCAAGCGACTATGACAGATCAAATTCCATTATGATATCAAGTAACATATTCAGGTCACCGTATACGCACTAACTTCCTATTTAACTACTTGTACCCGATTCTGCTCAAAACTAATGCAACTCACATATGAGAATAATATTAGATAATAAATAATAAACCATTTGTTATCTAGGTTAAGTCTTTTCAAGTATGTGGTTAACTTAATTTCTATTAGTATTTGAATATAAAATGTTCTTCAATATTCCTTGTTTAAATTTCTGAATAGTCCTGATGTGATGTTTATTAAACAGGTACTCCCTTAGTAGTTGGAAGCCATGGGGTCGCCTCGAGGCCTGGCGTGAGAGGGGCCCAGTTGACGGGTTGGGCTACAAGTTCGAGCTTGTGGCTGAGGACGGCCCAGCCGGCAGGATCCTCATCTCGGAGGGAACGATGAGCGTGAAGAAGGGCGGCCATTTTTGCATTGACAGTAGCCACCAGGCAGCAGTGAGACAAAACGTTGCCGGATCCTGTCCATGGCCACCCATAAAGGGCTTTGTGATGGATGCAAGAGTTGAAGGCGAAGGGAAGGTGAGCAAGCCCGTGGTCCAGGTGGGTGCCCAGCACGTGAAGTGCATGTCCGATGTAGCGCTGTTCATCGCGCTCTCGACAGCTATCGACCTGAGCATGGACGCTTGCCAGCTCTTCTCGAGGAAATTAAGGAAGGAATTGTGCCAAGAGGAATAAGGCTTGATGAATTGGTCGAGATTCAAGTTTTTGTTGCATTGAGAACCGAAATTTGTTTAAAGGGGAGAAGCCGAAAGTGTTTGTTTGATTCTTTTTCCCTCCAACGAGTTTTCTTTGATCGGTTTTGATCTAAAGAAGTGACTGATTATCTAGTTCTATTCGGTTTTGATTTTGAATTACTATGGGTTGGGAAGGATTTTGGTTTTATGGGGGGGGTCATTACTCATTAACTCTATTTGTACAGAATCAGTCGACATTGTATAGATAAAAAGTATGAAAGTGCCTTCGAGATTTCTTTACATTGTACCAAATGATAAGTGATTTCGTTCCTCTACAATTGCCGTCTTTTTTCTAAGTAAAATACTTTATTCATATGGAAATCAATCAGGTCTATACACAAAATAGTCCGCCATCAAACTGCATCCCTATTTGGGCAATGTCACGCGATCTAGAGAGTCTTGTGCTTTATACTAAGTGATAATACTTTTATGGTGTCATAAACTTTTAAGATTCAATAATTTGAAGATTTTTTCATAAAATCTTTTTAAAAAACTAAAAATAACTTAATCTTATTAGTTTATGACATTATAAAAATACTACCACATGGTATACCCATTACACATAAGAGTTTCTCCATGAGCTCAGTGATTATTATTTCTGCTAAATTAGAACCAGGATGCAGAATCAAAAGAGGACATAAATAATATGTCTAATATCATATACTAATGGCCTGATCTCCCAAGGGAATATGAGCATATACCGATTCTTTTTCTACCCTCTGATTGGACCATTGATAGAGCAAGGAGTATTGCACTTGCTTCTACATGTAGAGCAGGAATCTAGTTCATTCTCTAAAGACCAATAAAGCAATGGAGAGCCCTGCTTAAAAGTGATTCTAGAGAGGCACACTTTGTATCTCGTCCACGCTTCACCGGTATGGATAGTAATGTTGTCTTGATCATCTTCTTGAGACATACTTTCAATGGGAGAATGCACTCTACTACTAGGGAATATGGGTGGCCCTTGAGTTGTATTCCATTACCTAGCTTGTCTAGACATTGCTGCTTGTGCTCCTCAAATTTCCTATTAAACTATCTACAAATTCATCCAATTAGGTTTCTTACCTGCATACAATACTTTGATACGTAAGTCCCATTGTTCCTTTAGTAAAGTGCTAGATACAAAGTGAATTTTCTAAGGCAATGATCCCTCTTGTGAAATTGGGTGGGGAGTCTACTCTGAATTTTATCGTATCCTTCACTGTGATATTCAACCACAAGTTGTTCCATAGTTTCCATTTGGCTTCCCTCTATCCTACGCATGTAAATATGCTATCTTAAGAGGTGTTCATATTTTCTGTGTAGGTGAGACAAAAAGAACATGTTGTCCATTCTTCTTTCCATCGAGGGAGGCATTCCTAAGCCAATCTCAAAAGATGGATTTTGAGTCTTTTATAGATCTTAAGGCGCCACAATTTTTTTCCAAAAAAAATACGTAAAAATATTCTTTAGCAAAACCATGCCCAGCAAACTTCATAGATATTATTGCCAATTGCTTTAGCTGCAGAAAGATTAGATCAACCCTAAATATCTGGTATTGTGTTCTTACATTACAAGAACTAAAATAGAGCCTTTCTAGCCAATGCTTGATAGGATCTCAGCTAAACTAGCAGCCTGGAGGGCCCTGACGATTTTATCGCAAGCTAGTAGGAGAGTCCTAATAAGAAGTGTGGCCTCATCCATCCCGACCTACACGATATGCAGCTTCCTCATCCCAACCCGCAATTATTCAAAATTGGACTCACTTTTTGTCAAATTTTGATGGAGCACTTCTTCCAAAATTCATCTCAAAGCATGGGATCTGATATGCTACAATAGAAAGTTTGGAGGGCTAAAGTTTAGACAAATGCAAAATCATAACAAAGCCATCATCTCAAAATAAGACTAGAATATCATCCCTTACCCTAATTCCTTACCTTCCCAAACTCTCAAAGCTAAATACTTTCATCATCTTCATCTACTTTCACACTCGATTAGTCTTCGAACTTCATTTTTTTGGAAAGTGAGCAAAACATTTGACTTGCTCAGAATGGGAATATGCTATAGGGCTGGAAGCGGAAATGGGACCAATATCCAGAATGATCCCTGGATCCCAAACAATCCCAATTTCCTTCCGCCAACCCCTAGGAATGAGAGGGGTCTTCTGACCCTCTAATGCGTTAGTTGGCTTTTCATGACTAGCAATATGATCTGGGATAATAAATTGCTACAAGAATTTTCCCTCCCCAAATAGTCAACAACATTCATGCAATAAAGCCAACGGATGAGCAAATTGTTCAACTCATTTGGGTTCCAAGTTCTAATGAAATCTTCACAACAAAGTCTGCATGTAACTTGTTATAGTAGACTCGAAATCTCTCTTCAGGCTTTAGTCCTCCTAAATGGCAAAATGTCTGGAGGGGAAACATACACAAGGAGCACAAGCTCCTTATATGAAAACTCATCATCAATGTCTTGCCCACGAGAAACATCCAATCTAGGAGATGCTAATACAGGATCTCTCCTGCCTCTTTTGCAACACTGGTCATGATTTGAAGGAGCCTATTCTTATCTACTGCTCATTCAATACTATATTTTGGTCATTACTTCGAATTCAATAAGAATTCAAGTACTGCCAAATTTAAAAATTGCAAACTGGATAAAATTGCTTTTGGGGATAAACAACAAGCTAGCCATTCCAGCTGAACACATGCAAGAAATTTACATTACAAGCTATTATAGCGCATGATGTAATCTGGCAATCTAGGAACTGATGTCTGCACTCAAGTAAAGCTCCTAATGCTGATATCATCAATAAGCCCTTGAGGACCTGCAATGCAGCAGAGCAAACAAGGATCACAAGCATGTGCTTGGAAGCATAGTAGCTCCTCCATCTCATTCCCAAATGTTTTTCCATGTAGCAACTGTAGGAATACTGCTTGGTTGGCTGCAATACATGTCAACTACATGGGCTCCGTCATCCACGCTTGGACTACAAGTTCAAGTGCCTCGGACCCCTTTTAAGAGGAGGTAGAAGCTTTGAAGATGGTGGCACACAATGCAAAAACACTTCAGCTCAAGACCCTACTTCTTTATAGACACTCAATGGATGTTATTGACACTTTCTTGTCCAACAGGCAATCAAGTAGTAGATGACATTTTGCACTAACTTTATTTTTGTGTTAAATGAGTTTACTTTGGAAACTAATTATGTACCTAGGCAACGTAATTTCCTGGCCCACAACTTGGCAAAATAGGCATTGCTTTCCCGTTACTTTGGGCCTATTCACATCTCATAACTGCTTGCTTTTGTCTTTTGTCAAGAAGAGATGTAGATGGCCTAGGTAACACGTTTGACTACCTTGAATATCCATGTAAACTTCAACTATCTAATGAAACATTTGACTACTAGACAAAAAAAGTTAAAATGATTTTACCAAATGTATACCAGTCTTTGTTTGAGTTTAGATTATTTCAACACTTTCTAGTTGTTCACTTGGGTGAACTTTTAGAATATTTTCTATTGTGTTCCTGCCAAACAAGGAATTTAATAGAATAGTGTTCCACCTCTTGGGGTTGGAAATGATTAAGCTACTTACTTTACTATCTTTCCTTTCATAATTATAACTGATTTAGATGGGACTAGCTTGCAATTTGTGTGCCTGGGAATCCACTTGTTGTTCATATATAGGTGGAGTTCCCATTGCCTATTAGTTTATAGAAGGGTTATTTGCTAAGAAAAGTACGAACTATCTAAGAATTTTCTAATCTACTATGAACTTTTTTTAGCCCAAAAAATCATAAACTATCCAAGATTTTCCTAATCTACCATGAATTATTTTTTTACTCAGAAAATCACGAACTATTCAAGAATTCTCTAATCTACTACTTCGTTAATTTGTCTTAATTACTGATTTGTATCATTAATTTTACTGATATTGTACAAATAGAGTTTGACGTGACATCATGCATGGCATTTATCATGTCGTAAAAATTATGAACTATTGGTGAATTCTCTATTTTATCATGAAGATGGACATGCAAATAGATGTGCAAATAGATGATGAACACACAAATAGATGTGCAAACAGATGTTCCCTATTTTTATAATCAGATAAATGCCACGTGTGATACCATATCATACTTTATTTGCACAATCAGTAAAATTAATGGTACAAATAATCAATTAATTGTCAAAATTAACGACGTGGAAGATTAGGGAAAAAGAGCATAGTTCATGATTTTCCGTGTAAAAAAATAATTTATCGTAGAATGGGGAATTCTTGAATAGTTTATGATTTGTTGTTTCAAAAAATAGTTTGTAGTAGATTAAAAAATTATTGAATAGTTCATGTTTTTCTAGGCAAACAACCATTTATAAAATGCCTCATTTATTGTATCCTTACATGTCAGTAGTCCTTTCCTGCGCAAGATTGTTGCCTATACGTTCTATTATAGAATAGAACTATACTTCATTTTTAATGCATTGTGTGGTATACTTTTTTGATTTCGTATTAGTATCCATGTTGTCATTAGTAATGCCCTATTCATATCAGCTTTCCTAAATCCCATTTCCCATACTGACTTTACGCCTACATATAATCTCCCACTTAGTTTTGCCTGATATCTTTATTCATCCTCACTATGTTTTTTAATTGGTCAATTTTGTCACATAATGTATTCGAAAGTTCAAAGATTGACATTGTGTAGTTAGAAATTATATTCATTATGATTGAATCAATGTTAACTTCCTGCTATAGAGAAGTTCTTGGCTTTCCATCATTCTAGTCTTTTCTTAATCTTTTCAGTTAGAAAATTAAAAGGATTCTATTTCATTCTTCTTTAAAATAATTGGGTATTGTTTCCAAGTTCTTTCATACCCAATAATTCCTTAATCTATCTTCTGACTTGTGGCGTTGACTTTTTCAAGAAGAAAGTACCTGACTTAGCCACATTTACCTCCTAGTCCACTCCATTCATAATAATGATCCATGACTCCTTTAAAATTTATTGCATCTTTACATTTGCTTAATAGAATATGAGTAGATTATTAGTAAATATTAGGTAACTAATTGATGGACCTTGTCTACTTATTATGATTCTTCTGATTTCTTTTGAGCTTTCTTTTCTTAGAAACGTTCTGGATAGAAACTCAAGTCTAATGGTAAATTGGTAGGGAGATAAGGGATCTCCCTGCCTTAGACATCTTGAAGGACTAAGGTGTACCATTTATTAGTATTGAGCATTAAGGAGTTGTTATATATTTTGTTTATCTGTCCTATGTATTTCTCGAGAAAAACTCCAGCCTCTCTTAATACAGATAGTATGAATGGTCTACTCAATTTTATCAAGCACTTTTGGAAAATCTATTTTGATTTCTACCTATCCATTTTTTGCTGTTGAGCTTCGTATTTTACGTACTAACTCTTGGACCAGGACCCCATTTTCATTTATCCATCTACCTTCTATAACGTTGTCTAGCATGGGTTGATTATCTACTACAGCAGTGGTTTGATTCTAGTGGCCATTAGTTCCAAGATTATCTTGTAAGTTACATTGCACAGGACAATAGGTTTGAGGTCTTTGAATTTGTTGGCATATTCGGCTATTGTCCTACCTCGCTTGATTGTCATCAGATCCTACTCCACATATTGAGTTAATGATTCTATTCGGTTACTCGGGATAATTGGGCTGTTGTTGGTCTAACTAATTAAACTAGTTTTCTAATTGATGATTAACTTAAGATTCATAATTAAATCTTTTTTTTTTTTACCAGAAAGACAGGGTCAGATTCATAGTTAAATCGAAAACCCTAATTTCCCAAGTTTATCAAGATTCCGAGTTGAATTCAAGTGGTTGACAAACAATTGAAAACATTATTAATAAGATAAGAAAAACAATGACATTCATTCAATTTACATAAAAGAGGATTGATGGGCTCAAGCCCATACGTTACCATGACCGGCCCAGAACTTGAGGAGGCCCAACCCAATTTTCCAACCCTAATAACTAAGGCAGAGGCGGCTTTGGAGAAAGGAGGGATGAGCAGAGGCTCCCGGATCTTCTGGCCCTCTTCCTCCTGGTACCTCTCTCGACTCTTCTCGTTCTCTTCGGCCGGGGACATCTTTCATCGACCCAACATCGGCGCCGTCTGTGGGAATGATCGAGAAGCCTGGCTCTTCGGTTTCGGCCATCGGAGGGGCTCTCGGTGGTCCTCGAACCTCTCGGTTCACCGAATTCCAGCGATCCCGAGCCCAAGCCTAGGTCATCGAAGTTCCGGAAGGCCGGACCACCACCGAAAACCTCGACTCAGCCACCTTCTTCCTCCGATCCTGCTCGTTCCCGTGCACCTCTACTGCCGTCGAGCCATGCTGCCACTTCAGCAGCTAACGACATGGAGGAGCAGCAGCAATAGAGCTCTGGTGATCTCGAGCCCACAGCACAATCTTCTTCCATCGGCCGCCTTTGCTGCGAACCCTGACCCGAGCCGACCACCATTAGTTCGACTACTGAGAACCACTCACATCTAACGAATGCCAAACCATCACCCAACAACTCAAGCTCCTACCCATCATTTTTCCATCCCGACCATTGATCGCTCAACCTTTGAGCCATACCGCCACCAACTACCGACCTAAGCCCTTGTTCATAGTTCAGGCCACTCGAGCCATCTTTGCTAGGCGTTGCTATTGAACCCATATCCATCTTCGGGGCATTATGACCACCAGCCGAGAAGACCTGGCAAGTGTTCGATCAAATGTCTGAATGAGACTAGATTCATTTTCCGACTCGCAAACTACACGTGTTCATGGTGAAGTGTACATACTTGCTCCATTACTAATTGTGCTGGGGCTCATGATATGGATCCCATTAGGATGCATAAAAGGTTTCCAAAAAAAAAAATTTAAAGACCTCAGCAACTCTGGGGCACCAAAGACCTCAGCAATTCTGGGGCGCCAAAGACCTCAGCAAGCTCGGGCACGCTAAAAGCGTTTAAAGAAAAAAAAGACCCCAGCAATCCTGGGGCGCCAAAGACCTCAGCAATCCTGGGGCTCCAAAGACCTCGGCAAGCCCGGGGCACGCTAAAAGCGTTTAAAAAAAAAAAAGACCCCAGCAATCCTGGGGCGCCAAAGACCTCGGCAAGCCCGGGGCACGCTAAAAGCGTTTAAAAAAAAAAAAGGGCCCCAGCAATCCTGGGGCGCCAAAGACCTTGGCAAGTCCGAGGCATGCTAAAAGCGTTAAAAAAAAAAAAAGAAGACCTCAACAATCCTGGGGCGCCAAAAACCTTAGCAATTCTGGGGCGTCAAAGACCTCGGCAAGCCCGGGGCACGTTAGAAGCGTTAAAAAAAAAAGAGAGAGAAAGAGAGAGAGAGAAAAGCTTAAGACCTCTACAACCCAGCAGCACGCTGAAAAGCGTCAAAGACTTTGGCAATCCTAGGGCAAGACTTCTAAGACCTCTGCAACCCAGGGACACGCTTAAAAGCATTTCAAACAAAAGGCCCCTGCGACCCAGGTGCACGCTTAAAAGCGTTCCAAACAAAAGACCCCTGCGCTTCGGGGCTACGCTAAAGAGCATTTCAACCAAAAGCATTTAAATCAAAAGGCCTCTGAGACCCAGGGGCACGCTCAAAAGCTTTTCAAATAAAGACGTCTGAGACCCAGGGGCACGCTCAAAAGCTTTTCAAATAAAGACGTCTGAGACCCAGGGGCACGCTCCAAAGCGTTCAACAAATCATAAACACTCATTACTAGTCAAAATTTAGCACAGATAGAATCTGTCGCGCTATAAAGGAAGGGCCAATACTTGTGATATATCAAATGACGCTATGGCAATCTTATAGGAAAAAGCGTCATGTTACTTGATGATATGCTGATCTTACATGAAAAAGCGTCATATTAATTGTGGTGATCTTACATGAAAAAGCGTCATGTATCCTTATGATTGTTCGTTATGGCGCATCAGTGAATCACGATTATGGGAAAAAACGTTGTATAACTTGGTCGCTGTGCTTTTAAGCATTATGGAACATCGTGTTTTGAAAGCACTACGTTACTTCGACATTGAGATAGACGCCCGTAGATCAGACAAAGAGGCGTCGTAACACTTAAATTAAAACAGCTAACAACAGCGCAGTGAAACTTGTCCAGCTGGCACAGAAGACCGAGGCCAAGGATGGTGGAAGGATCAACGCTTGGGTAAAGACGCTGCAGATCATCCCTCACGGAGCCAAGTGACTCCTCAAAATCTTTACCGCTGCGCCTCGTTAGCTCCTCCAGGAAGGCGTCATGGGACTTGAAAGTTTAAGATATCGATAATCTCGAGACAAGACTTTCATGGCCTCTGCGGCTCAGGGGCACCCTAAGAGCTCAAAGACCTCAATATTCTTAAGGCAAAACTCAACACAACCCTTGCTACTCAGGGACACCATACCCAATACCCTTGCAACCCCGAGGCAGTACATGCTACAATCATAGCACGGATAAAAATTTCTAAAATCCAATGGTTTATATTTATAGCATTAACAATTCCGTCTTAGTATGCAATTATATTGGAGCGCTATTAATCATATATGAAAGCTCCAAATCCCAAGGATATCAAAGGGAGGAGAGCCGTAATTGCTTTCCCACCATTCTTGATATAGCTTCTAGTGATGGGCTTGAGCGCCAGTAGATACTTGAAGCTAGGGGTCCGAGCTGGACTGGCATCGGGATGTAGGCGCTTCAAGTCATCTCTCACAATTCTAAGTGATTCCCTCAGGGCTTTGCCCCCCAAGGAGTTAACCACTTGCGCTGTGCGGAGGAGGTTCGCAGGTATCTAGTTAACACACAAATGAGCAGAGTTGCGATGCCTACTTCCATCAACACGTTCCACGTGCCACTCTTCAAGCGATGTGCTAGAAGCCTCTGCCCGCTCTATCATCTCCAAAGGAGCCTCTGGCGCAAATGGTCCAAGTGCATCGAGAGCACTTGCCGCCTACGGCACTTCTGGACCAAAAGCTCTGGTCGAGACCTTGCGCGATCTCGGGATCGGTATCTCTAGTTCCTTCCCTTTGAATCCATGCTCAGCAAACATCTCTCTCCTTACCAAAATAGCGCCGCTTCGGCTCTCAAGCGATGAAGAAAATACAACATCGTCATCCTAGGGGATGCCCAATGCCTTCGAAATTGAAATCAATTTCCCGCGCTAAGTCCCACGAGAAACTCAGGAGCAAGTGATGGGCTCAAGCCCATACGTTACCATGACCGGCCCAGAACTTGAGGAGGCCCAACCCAATTTTCCAACCCTAATAACTAAGGCAGAGGCAGCTTTGGAGAAAGGAGGGATGAGCGGAGGCTCCCGAATCTTCTGGCCCTCTTCCTCCTGGTACCTTTCTTGACTCTTCTCGTTCTCTTCAGCCGGGGACATCTTTCATCGACCCAACAAGGATGTCAGAGCTCAAGGTACTTTAGTTCATATAGTGGCCATCGATGAAGCCTTCCATCTTCGACTCTGATTCCTTCTTGTTCAACTGTTCTTGCTTTATTCTTCTTCGTGCCTTCAGCCCCTCTAGCAGCTGCATAAACCTTATTCTAATTAAAATGGAATTTATCAGATTTATATATTTTCTAAATTTGGTACTAGAAAGAATGATCCATCAAGTTAGACTATTAAAATAATTTGGTAACCCGCTGAAAATTTGTATCCTTTTAGACTTTTATCCATTATATTTATTATATGGTTTAATTTATCAAAAGAAAAAGAGAGAGACATGGGAACCCAATTGAATTTCATTGGATCACATAAAGCTAGCTGGGAACCCGTGCATCATCTGGCACAGATTCGAAACAGTTGAACCGGCGGGTTGATCCGATAGACTCTCGTGGGGCAATACTTGTAATAACACTAACCAATAAAGTTCAATTAATTCTAGTCCTTTTTTGGTTCCAGGAGTTTATAAAAATGTCGTAAAATAATTATCTATACTATTATATGTAAATGTTTTGGAAATTTAGTTTCTTTTTTATTTTTCACATTTATCCTTAATTTGATTTACATATTAAAATTTATGATATCAATATACTCTATAAAATTCTCCATATTAAGGGTAGAATAGTAATTTTAGTTACTTTACTCTCACTATTTTTCTACGATCTTAACTTCAAAGATCTTTAATTAACTGTTCGAATTTTTCATTCTCACTACGCATCTACAATTTTAACAGTAAAAATTTGTTATGTTTTTAAAAAATGATTAAAATTATAATCTTAAAAAAGACAAGACGTGGTACACTGATAACAACTAAAAATGCTCCATCTAATACTGTAAATTAATGAAGTTCAAAAGAATTATATTATATTATGTTATAAATAAATAATCTGATTTTACAGGTTCATCGCAATATTTATTATTTTACATGCATGACACGAATCAGTGTCTATTTTTTTAAATGGTGACACGGTCATATACAAGATTTTCTTACTAGTATAACATCCTAAGTTGTTCCTAATTCTTGCTCACTCGGATTACATCCTAAGTCGTTTCTAATTCTTCACCGTTTCAATTACTGGACTCAGTATAAACACATAAAATTCATGTGATAAGCAATTGGTTGTAAGTTATAATCGAATCTGAATATTATCTTCTTCGTACTAGAATCAGGTCCAACATAAAAAGAAAATTGAAATTTAGTTTGTCATGGCCTTATTTAGATTTTCCTGAAACGTCGTCGTACTCTAATTCGATGAGATAACCTGACGCTTCATTCCACCCAATTCTCCTCTCTTTTTCGTCTACCGGAAGGAGGCGAAGCCCGACGAAGAGAATTCCAATTCCATCCAATCAGACCTTGTCTTGGTAACAGATGGAGTCTCATCGATTTCTCTTCCCTTTACTTCTCCTCGTGGGCCTCGTTTCCTGTTCGGCCTCTCCACCAGTCATCCGACTCTACGGTGACCGGAGCCGGATGTTTCTCCGGGACGACGACGACCTCTACTGCGAGAGCTGGAGGTTCTCCATCGAGACCAACGACGCCGGAAAATGGGCATCCATCCCCTCGAGGTGCCAGAAGTTCGTTGAGGACTACATGACCGGGGACAGGTATCTGTCGGACTCCACCGTCGTTGCCGAAGACTCGCTGGAGTTCGCCAAGGCCGTCGAGATCGCCGCCGACGGGCGGGACTCTTGGGTCTTCGACATCGACGAGACGCTTCTCTCCAACCTCCCGTACTACGAGGCTCACGGATTCGGGTAAGTATCCAGATGAATTCCTGACCGTTGGATCTGCGACTTGCTCTATTATCGGGAGAAACTTTTTCAGTATATATTCGAAAATTAACAAATCCTGGCTAAATTAATTCGATTAATTCTATTAAATTAAATTATCTCTATCCATAAATATTTGAGTCTAAATTTAGAAATGGAATACCGATCCAACTCAATTAAGGAGAAGATTTTTAGTGATTTGTGGTCCCTGTGGTTTCAATTTCGACCATTCCTTGGCATGTGAGCTGGGAGGCTGGTTGCATCTGATGCAGCTTTTATGGCCAGTAGAGTTATGACACGTGGCGCCAAATTATACACATTAAAAGAATTTCAAGACACGTGAAAATTATTTTCATTTAGAGCCTTTCTCCTGTCTGCGCCTTGCTTTCAATTTTAATCCAGTGAATATTTGGTTCACAAGATGTTATGCCGTTGAATGGCATTAACAGCCCGCCCTTCTCAAGCGTTTTGAGGTGAAGTTTGATATCTGAGAATGAAACGAAGGCACAGGTGTATGACAAAAGAAATTGTACTAATATTATTTTATTTTTATATTAATTTTAAAAATATAATAGATGAAAATTCTTGAACTTTTTAAAAGAATCCTTGTTTCTATAAAGCTGAATGAATATAATCAGTGATAGATTTAGGGACGTGAGGCAATTGTTTTTAAACTTGAGAAAAAAAATCTATGAGATAGGATATATTTTTACTAAATTTTATTTAATTTTATTGAATATCTTATTTTACGCTCATAAATTGGTCAAATTATTCTTTCATTGAGTTTAATCTATTAATCTAATTTTCTCGATCCGTCCCTTAATATAAACGCCTCACGCCAATACACACGTAGGATGTCCATTCTGTTAAATCTCATATCGGTAATGTAGGAGAATAATCATGATTTAAAAGATAAATATATACTACCATATGATAGTTTAGACTTTTAGACAAAAACAAGCTCAAAGTTTTGTGAGGACCACTAATAATAATGTAACAAATAAGTATATGACCATGTCGATCTCTGATACAAACTCTGATTCGATAGTCTCTCGCTGAAGTAAACTTACAAATCCGCTCCTCTAGGCTCATTCGTCTGCATCGCTAATGGTCCGTTCACAACACACAATTCAACGTATTCTACTCATTCCATTATATTTTTTCCTCACAATTTATCAGTTTAAATTTTTAATAAATTGTTCTTAACATATATATATATATATATATATATATTTTTTTTTTTTTTAATTTTTGTTTACTGACTTGGCGCTTGCGAATGTCACCGGTCAATGGACACAACACATTTAATCGAAGCCCATTGACGTTACCGATTAAAAAACAAAGAAAGAAGAAGCCGATTGAGGTTCTTCCACGATGTGACATTATCTCAATGAAATTGTCGTAATATGTTCTACAGATAAGATTGGAACCCCAAATAAATCAGAAATTTTAAAAAAATCACATGATTTTAGTGTTTTGTCACATTTTTACCACTCTAAAAGGATGGCTTATTGTAAATTGTCCCTAGAAGGTTTAGAATATGTAACCGTATGCCAGGGTAAAGTCGATACCTTTAAATGTGCGGTTGAACCTTCAACCGCATGATTAACTGCGAAAGGCTGAACCAACTTTATTGCACGGTTAACTGCGATCAAGTAGTTGATTAGCTGATCAGAACTTATAGTTATTAACCAAGAAAAAAGATTTAATAATATCCATCAGAATAAATATTGTTATTTTAGATATATAAATTTTTTAATATCATTGTATATTATATATGAAAAAAAAAAATTTAAAAAGGCCAGATAACTTTGCATTAATGATCATGATTTTGAATCCATTCTTTCCATGGTCTCTAAATCCATCCCTATATGGAGGCAATAATCTAATGTTTGAAGTAAGAATTAATTTCATCTGATGTAATAGGAATTTCTACATCTTTCTTGTTAAGGAGCAAATCTTCTGTATTAGACAGCAAATTAATGGGAAGATAATCCATTCTTGTGTATCACGTGATAATGTCAACGTGATAAATTCGTCAAATCAGAATTTGACATGCAATCAACTATGTTGCATTTATAATTATTGAATCTTAAAAAAGTCTAAAAATTATAAAAAGTCCTAACAGATGGTGTACTCTACCTAAACGGATATACCACTTCAATATTATCATGTGGTATATCTGATACATTGAAGACTTTCTCGTACAATAATTTTTGACGTGATAGCACTTACGTGGTAACCCAACCAATAAAATTCAATTATTTTAAAATTTTTTTATAAAATTCTAAAAAGGATCGTCTAATCAACTAATACACTGAGAACACCACGTGGTCTAATCAAAGAACGGTTCACAAAATCTGAAAGAACAATTTATTCGCAAAGTGGAGAAGTAATATAATTTTTTGCTTAAGTAATTGTTGATACAAACTGACAGAAGTGCTGCTGATGAGCCTACATCATCACTACCTGTGTGTACTTTGAGCTGATCTTATGCAGGGTTGTGTTTCCTCTCGAATACTGAAATCTTGTCATTTTGTATAAAAATTTATCAGATCAGAGGAGTTCGATGAGAACTCTTTCGATGCTTGGGTTGATTTGGCCGAGGCCCCAGCACTGCCGGCGAGTTTAGCTTTGTACAAGAAGCTTCAGCAGTTCGGTTTCAAGATTTTCCTGTTAACCGGTCGAAGTGAACATCAGAGGAGCGTTACGGAAACAAACCTCTGGCGAGCTGGATACAGCAACTGGGAAAGGCTTATTTTGAGGTACATTGGTTGCAAGTCCTGTTAGAAAATCTTTATCGATTTATCTTCTATCCTTAAATTGCTCGAAAATGTCTCATGTCTGATTTCGGAGAAACCTTGTTAAGGGATGTTTGTTTTTCCATTGTCAATGTTCATTGGAAGAAAATATCTGTTCCTGCGATATACCCGAAAGGATTGGGATCGTCTTGAGCTTGAGTTCCCTGGTTGCTTTTTCTGAAACAGGTCTGCTTCTGATCAAGGGAAACCTGCGATGCTATACAAATCGGAGAGGAGGTCAGAGTTAAAGGACGAAGGTTACAGGCTTCACGGGAGCTCGGGAGATCAGTGGAGCGATTTGTTGGGGTTTGCACAGACCGAACGGTCCTTTAAGCTCCCCGATCCTATGTATTATATTGCTTAGTGTGATTCATGCGAATCTGGAACCTGTGTTATGACCTCTCCACTCCATTGGTGTAGTCCATTCATTGTTGCCCGGTTGCAGAGATTGTCTGCCCGGTTTCTCGGTCGTTATATTTCCTCATATTTTTTGCTGGATGGTTGCTGAAACTGAATTACCCCGATGATTGCAGAGTTTGAGAGTGTTAACTGAGAATGGCATGACCGCAGCCACAGTAGTATTTTTTTTTTTTTTTTTTTTTTTTTGATAACCGAGGTATCCGAGCGCCTTCCGGCAGCCACAGTAGTATATACTTTTGCATATCGTAGGATACAATCAGAACAAGTCCTGTTCCCTATCAGGTTAAAGTGTTCAGTTGAGAACAGCCATTACCAATCTGTCAGCAGAGAATCAATGACTAATGAAAAAAATGCATGTTCTGTTCATTGAGGCATTTCTTAGATGATCATGGGGATTTTGTGATCGGATTGTTTGCACCTGCTGGCCCAGCAAAGCTGGACACAGAGCTACACACAAGAGGCTGTGGTGACGGTATCCGGAAGCAGCTCATGTCTCCTCTCGGAAAAGCAGAGCAGTCGGGTTGTGACCTCTGCATGTCTTTATTTGGGATACAGTTGTCCGAGAAATCAAACCCGACCTTCCTAAAATAGAGCTCCGAGCACTCCTGGCTTAAGCCTGAGAAGAAGTTATAGGACACGGTCAGGTTCAATAGGTTCCTCAGGGAGCAGACTACGTTGGACAGGATGCCTGAGAGCCGGTTGTGCCCGAGGTTGAGTACCTCGATCTGATTCAAGCAAGAAACTGTGCCAGGCAAGTGGCCGGTCAGTGAATTATAGCTCACATCGAACACCTTAAGTCCTGAAAAAAGCCCGACCGCCTCAGGAATGCACCCGGTTAGCCGGTTGTTCAGGAAGAG
This sequence comes from Lagerstroemia speciosa, assembly GCA_037672795.1. Lineage (NCBI taxonomy): Eukaryota > Viridiplantae > Streptophyta > Magnoliopsida > Myrtales > Lythraceae > Lagerstroemia > Lagerstroemia speciosa. The sequence goes on from CM075288.1 coordinate 10,074,278, forward strand.
TATCTCCTTGATCCTTGATGCCATGGCCCCGAACTGTGAGGGGAGGCTCCCGCTGAACCGATTGTTGGCCAAGTTGACCACGGACGCCTGGGAGTTCCCAAGGCTCTGAGGAAGTTCCCCTTCGAACTGGTTGTCATTGAGGAAGACCGCATCGAGCTTTCCCTCGAAAAGCTCATCCGGAATGGTTCCGGAGAAGCCGTTGAACCTGAGGTCGAGGTAGATAAGGTCTGGTATCTCCAGGACTGCGCTTGGGAAAGCTCCGGAGAAGTTATTGTTACTGAGGTCAAGCTCCTGCAGTGAAGACAGTTCCTTCAAGTCCCCCGGAATCGGGCCTGAGAACCGGTTGCTGTTGAGGTGGAGGAGGGACAAGTCGGACAGTAATCCAAGCTCCTCCACGAGGCTTCCCTGAAGGTTTCCACGGTTGAGGTCAATGCCGGAAACAACCGGGTCATCGTCCGGGAAACCGATGGCACTCCTGGCCTTGGAGCAGAAGACCCCTTTATAGGAGCACACGTCGGGGCCCACCCAAGAGAAGAGGATTCCATTCGGGTCGTCGGAGATGGCCAGTTTCCATGCCTGAAGAGCAGTGTAGGCCATCTTGAGCTTCGAGGTTGACGAAGGCCCGGGTGCAGTTCTGCTGCTGCTGGAGATCCCTCCGCCCATCCATAGATCACTGCCACCGCTTCCACCTCTGGCGCCAGTATTACCGTCGACTCCGAAGCCTACTCTACCATTGAAATAAGTCGCTGCCTTGTGAGCAGACAATATGTTGAAGATAAGGAAGAGTAAAAGCCAGTGTGTCTCCATTTGTTTTGGGAATTTTCCTTACTTTGTGAATGTCCTTATAGGAATTTGATGGTAGAAAATGGTAGGGTTCGGTTTCTACTTGCATAGCACATGCTCAAATTTAATTTGTTTTCCCTCATTTTCACGTTTTTAATTCTTTAATAATATTCACTGCTCCAACATTAATTATCAATTTTTTTTTGTAAAAAACCTATAAACATCCAAAAAAAACTCAGGGAAGGGAGAAATAAAAACACAGGACAAATTTTTTAAGAGATAATGATACTGGGAGTCCTATATATTTGTTAATTCTTGTAAATGAGTCTTAAATGTTTCAAAGTATTAAATCAAGTCCTATATGTTGTCTGCGTTATAATATCGAGTTTTTTCAGTCACTTACTGTTACTTTAAGTTGATGTGTATCGGTATCACGTCAGCTCAAAGTAACGGTAAGTGATGGAAAGGACTCGATGTTGTAACACAAACAATATATAAGACTTGATTTAACACTTTGAAATATTTAAGACCCACTTACAAGAATCGACAAACATATAGGACTTCTGGTGTTTTTATCTCATTTTTTTAATCATTAATATTTAGCTTAAGCGAATAGGACATTCGCCTAAATCATGTGAATGAAGCACAAGAATTCTTATCGATAATAAGCGAATACAGAATCTCTAGAACCTATGAGGAAGGTTATGCAATCGTTTCAAACTGACTTTCTTAGTCTTCTTTATTATTTGGACAAATCTCACTTGGCTCATGCTGACCTACGAGTGACATGGAGCGTTCATGGTATAGAATACATAGGTGAGCTAATCCGCAAGTTGCCAAAGTTCAAATACCCTTTGTTATACGTTTGTTTAAACATGTGACACAAATGTGTCCTTCCCTTTTTTCTGTTTTGATGACTGTCAGCTTCGATCATTTATGATATTTTCTGATTATCATTTATGCTACAAATTTTTTTTTTTTCTGTCAGTAATAATTATTTAGTTTATTGAATATATTCACATTGAACATATCGGACAATGTGAATAATTAATCCTAATACTAGCTCCGCTAATGTAACACCAAAGGTCTAGTACAGTCCAATAAACAAGTTTTGCTAAAACCCAGGTTTAAAGAGCCCATTTTTAAACTCAAACTAATAACCTTAATCTCATCAAACTACATAGGATTGAGTTTTGGACAAATAGACTATCGCCATTGTGGTTCCTTCAATTTCCTTTCCAACCTCTTCTCTCTCGGACTCCCCAAATTTCTTTGTAAAAAGAGAAAAACATAAAGACGATGAAATAATGCAAGCAGAAAAGCAGATTCAATTTAATGCCCTTTGTAACTAAAATCAATATTCTGCCTTGTTGCCGTCCAACCAATTTGCGGTTGATATCATAAATTCACTGCGCAGAACTTCTAGTCGGGCATTGAAATAGTAGTCCTGACAGCTGTATTGCGTCGTTTATTTCATTGTTGCATTATTATTGTGGTCAAAATCTCTAGCTCTAAACCTGCTTCAGTCCACTAAGGTCATGTTTAGTATACAACGGTCATGTTTTTCTTTCGTTCTTTTTTCGGTGTAAATAGGAGACTCGTAGGCCCAGAAGGGGAGAGAAAGAAGAGGAAATAAAAAAAAGGTACATACAGTCCCACTGATTATAATTGAACTCAGGAACACTTGATTGCAGGTTGAAAATGGTACTACTGCACCAAACCCCCTTTATCGGCCATGTTTAGAATATATAAAGTAGGAGAGCAATTCTCAATGTCCTAAGGTCATGTTTTGTATATGTAAGGGAATAATGGGATTTAATCTTTGCACAGAATATGCACATTTCATTGTTCTTTCCCTCCTAGGGGTCAGACTAAACAGGGTCCGGACCTCATGTCTTACCGAGTTCCTATAAATACCCTTTGTGAATCGTAAGAAGTTGAGACTGCTATCACTATGTAATTGCTATTCAATAAACTTGAAAGGGTATAGATCATTCCAGATTGCCAATGTGAATGGACTAAATGGAGCTGTTCGAGTATCGGCTCGATCATGCTTAGCTAATAGTATCCACGCGGTCTTGCACATGATTGTGCGAAGGGCGGCAGCGCAAATGGAAGTCCTGTGCCGTATGCGATGCTCCACATCCATATAATATTGGAAGGAGTGTGAATAAAAAGAGCACCAATTCATTGCTTCATTGCTCATCATTATACATTGGGAAAATTGGAGTTTTATATTTTTTTTGCTTTTCTGGTGTGAAATAAAATCAAAAGATTGCAACCAAACCGGGTTGGTTGAGGTGGTTCAGTGCCTCTTTCTCTTGAATATGAGTTCGAGTATTTGTGAATGGAGAAAATTTAATTTGGAAGAGTTTCACTCCTTCTAGATTGACCCAGTTTAAATTAAATTAGTTAGGATCAATTAAAATTTCTAACTACCAGCGCTACAGATTAAAAAAAAAATCAAAAGAGTGCAATTCTCACATCTATGTTGGAAGGCAGCTAGATCCCATGCTCCAACTGCAATTCTCCCACTAAAAGGCACCAAAAGAAGGGGGGGAAACGGAAAAACAAAATGAACAATTATGTTTCACCTATCACACTGATTGTGGCACCAATTCAAAGTTCTTGCAACTTTGGACATGGGCCACGAGGCTTTTGGTCTGTTTCTTGCGCCGTAAAGTGTAACAATCCCAATAGCTCATACTGAAAATCGGCCAACTTGCTAGTGGCAGGAGCACTTATGTAGTGCCAAGAGTGGCCGATTAAATTGGGCTCCAGTGCAATCTATACTGCTTTTGTTTTGTTGTATAACTAGGAAGAGGACCGCGCTTTGTAGCGGATCAAACCATGCCCAGCAAGGATTTAGGCGAGGAGTCGTGGGTTCAGCAACTTCACGACCATATAAGATTACAATAGATCGGAGTCAAGATTTAAGAGGAGAAATTAGAGGAATTAGAGACTGGATTGATAGGATGAATAGAGGGATTAGAGGACGAAATGATGATATAAACGATTAGTATTATAAAGGGATGTTTTCCACTAGAAAAGAAAGATTGAAAGATTGCAGAGGTTGAAGAAGAAATAAAGGGATCGTCTCTGAGTTTCAACATTATTGATGATGAAATTTGGTGAGGGTTAAAAATGTAATTTCAGTTTAATGAAGAATGCAAAAAAAAAAAAGCGGAACGATAAAACATGATGAGGGTCAAAAATATAATTTTACTTTCATTTTAATGAAGAAGGAAAAGTAAAAAAAAAAAAAAGTGGAACGATAAAACGATGGTTGGAAATGAATGAGGCATGGTAAAAAAGAATAGCAAAATTGCCGAAGTCAAAAATAAAAAACGGAACGATGAATCGATGATTGGAATTTGGAAATGAACGAGGCATGGTAAAGAGGAATAGCAGAATTGTTGAAGGGAAGGGTTGAACTCAATCGATGATTGGAATTTGGAAATGAATGAGGCATGGTAAAGAGGAATAGCAAAATTGTTGAAGGGAAGGGTTGAACTTTAACCTCTCGCATGGAAGAACAGAGAACAAACTATTGAGCCAACAGTTCATTTAATGGCATTATTTAATCAGATAATATATAAACTAAATTAAAAGGGGACATGTGTCAAATGCAGCTTGAAGCGCACCAGCTTTAACATATAGTATAGATGAGTTTAAACTAATAAATTCAGGCTAATCAAATAATTAACATCCCGATCATAAAATTTAACAATGTTGTTTCATATCAAATATAAATTTATTGTAAGACTTCTGTCATAATATCCCAATTCTGCAAGCAAGTCTTATGCATAACGGTATCACCATGTGGCACTACTTATATGGTGATACCAACTAATAAAATTTAACTATTTTATAAGATTCTTTAATAAAATTTTAAATTAAAAAAGTGACTCTAAAAATAATTAAATTTGATTAACTGGCGTCATCACATACAATATTCTCTCCCATTGAGCACACTCCTTCAATCTAAAACCCCATGTATTTATAACATTTTTATAGTTATTTTCAGGCGAATAGCTTGACAAACTCAAAGAAAGTTTTAATATAAAAAGTTTAAGTCGTAAACTTACTTGTACAGCCTATACATCAATAATAGCTGCAAATGCTTGTCGATCTCCTACTTTATCTGAAAAATTGTACAAGGTGGATGAGTTGTATTTGAGTGAATTCAAATTTATAAAGTAAAATAAGGTTATTATAAACTTTTAATAAGTTCATAACATAAAACCAATTTACGACGCTAGCTAGCAAAGATTACCGGCCAACTATATGTGGACATTAGAAATTTCTTAGGTGAGCCAAGTTCATAGATGATGTGGTGCACTTAGTTAATAAGTATTCGACACAGGAGCCAATATTTTAGATTATGATTAAAAAATATTATCAATGAATAGAAAAAATGTGATATGTGACACTCAATGATGACATGTCAAATACTCATTGGTAGAATTCACTGATGATGTGGTGAGTTAAACTCACTCAAAAATCTCTCGTAGACTTTGTTTATCTTGGGCTTCTTCAATCCATGCAATCAATTTCAATGCTGATAGAAATGAGAGATTCTGATTCTCATGTGAGTCCAGTTGACCGTAAATCTTTAGGAGAAAGTATTGATACTTTGCCATTTTTATTCAGATAAAAGTAAAACATCAGTATTTTATTCTAATAGTTCGCAGTGTACTTGATTCATTTCTCCATGGCAAGTGACTGATGCCTACACATACAATCTCAATATATATATATATATATATTATATTGGAGAAGGGAGACATATATATATTATTATATTGGAGAAGGGAGACAGTTTTTAGTTTCACTTTTGATATTCTAAAATTGCCCTCATCTTTCAATTCAATTATTTACTTAGAAAGAGGATAATATTGTCCTTTCATATTTTTTTCCCTGCTCTTCTATATTTACTCTTCCCTAGAGGATCAATCTTTACTCTTCCACTTCTTGACATTCCTTGCTTTTTTTTTTTTTGTTAATAACCACTGCTCCTTCCATCTTCAAAAAACTTGACAATGTCCTTCTATCCTTACCATATTTGATTTGCCTTTGGTTGTAGTGACACTCCAATACTCGATAATACTTTTCATTTTCTACTATTTGCCTTCAAATATCAACGAACTTCCTAGTCACTTCCATATTCGATGATACTTTCTGTGTGGAGCACGAATGGGGTGTTAATAGCTCTCTAATATAGAACTCCTAAAACATAATATATAGCCGTAGCTCATGTTTCCTCATGACATATTACGAATGTTGTTTACTCCTGCACGTTCATATCAAATAACGATTCGCCTGTGGTGGTCTGACGATAAGAGTCGATGCACTCATTTCATATTCAATCAGAACAACGATCAATTAGGTATCATTTTTATTCCACGTGATCCAACAGTCGATGATGCATATTTTATCTCTCGCCTCATCAGCAATCAACTAGATTTATTTTTATTTCATACATTTGGTGATAAACATAACTATATTTAATTAATATATCTCTACTAATAGGGAAAAGACGTTTTTAATCCTCAATCTATTATACTTTTGTCATTTTCGTCTTAAACCTTTATTTCTTGTCACTCATATCCTTAACCTCTTGAGATCTTACTATTATTTTTCTATAAAAATATTTTTAAAATAAAAAAATCAAAAGACAAGAAAAAATGGTGGTGAAACATGGTCGACAATCATATCCCGTCCTAGTTCATAATTTATTTGCAGGTATCACACCTAGAAAATCATGACCCATTTGAATGATAATGTGTCGTACTTGTAGAGAAGACACTTGTCGATAGTTGCCGCTATGGATGGCTCCATTTTTAAAATTTTCATAAAATATCTATATTAAAAATATTTTCGATGAAAAAGTAATAATGGGACCAAAGTGACAAAAATGTGAAAGATTGATAATAAGAATGATATAAAATAAAGATTTAGAATAAAAAAGGTAAAAGTATAAAAAGTTGGAGCTTACCTGTAATATGAATGCATTAATAGTAATCCTTCCAAAAACATTTATTGTCTCATAGGTTAATCATATACTCTTTTCACATCCTCTTTTATGGGAGAAAGCCTTATTATATAACAATGTCATCACATGATAGTATTTATATAATGACACAAGCCAATGAAATTCATCCATTTTTAGACTTGCTTTTTGGAAATTTTATAAAAAAAAAAATCTTAAAATAGATACTTTCATTAATTGATATCACTGTGTAAGCACTATCACGTGATAATACTGCTACACAGAAGATTCGATCCTCTTACAGTACGATTTATTGAATAAACTGCTATATTGTACAAATATTATGTAAGCACTAATCCATGTTAGAGAAAAATACTCGCAATCAATCTTGAAGGTTCATCAGTAGGCTTAATCCTTAGAATGCTTGACCTCAGCCTCCTCCTCAAAATATGAAATTAACTATATCATGATATATGAAAAAATCTTAGATTCCTACCTCACAATGAGGTGGTTAGATAGAACCAATCAAATTACTTTGATTAATATTAATTATGTTAATTGCTTGAATGATTAACACTAATTTGATCATTTGTCACATTTTGATTTGTACTTTGTCATACCATGTGACGAGGTAGGATTACCTAAAATATTCTCATGATGTGCACTGTAATCTAATCAACCATATTTCTCATAAAACCTTCTAATTGTTGTATTACAGATGCATGATCAATCAATTTCCATATGAGCATCAGTATTAATGGATAGAATTGACTAATTAAGAAATAATCATTACCTTTATGTTATTGTAATTGAACATACTGCAACCATATTTATCACAGTCAAATTCATATAATAAGATACGAGGATTACAACTTTTTTGTGTGGTCATTCAATCAATAATCTTTTTCTCCTTTATGATATCAGAGCATCTTGAATGGGGAAAACTCTCTTGATCCTGACTGTGTCTTCGGAACACTACCCAACAAATCCTAGCCCAATTCTTTGTTTCTTCACCATACATAGCACCACAAAACATAGTACCAGCTACGACATGGCATCACACATAACTCCATCATCTTTACCTAACAACTTATCACTGGAAGAGCATGATGCATAGTTTTTAAAATCGGATTGGACCAAGAACCATTCAAGGTACTTGTTCGAGGTTCAACCAGTTGGACTGGGGATTCAATGGGTCGAACCAGATTTACTAAAAAAATAAAAAATATATATATAAATTACATGTAATAACCTAAAATACACAAGACATTAACAATTTAATATAAAGTCACAACTTCAATATAATCATTATAATAATATCCAAATTCAACATAAACATAAATTAAGTCTAGAAAGTAGAAACATTGCAATATCTAAGTTCCAATGAAATAAAAATATCTCGCATAGTCAATACAAACCAAAATACCACATAAGATGAAATAATCAGAAACTCATTAAATTGGATCATTAGATTAGAGTCTCAATTCAAAATGCAACCCAAATGGCTAAAGGATATTTAGAACAATAATGGAACAAGAAAGGCAATAATCATTTAGATTCTGATGAACAAGCAATTTAGTAAAATTCATTTAATTTAGCAAGACAACGCTCAATAGAGCTATTTATTTTATTCATATTAAGATAAACAATCGGTTCAACAAAGCTCAACAAGCAAGAGTCTTATATTTGAGTTTATAAAATTTAACTGCAGCAAAGACACTCACTAGACAAGTAGCTTCAAGTTATAAAATTATATTGCAGCAAGACAAGTTCAGTTCACTTTAGCAAGCAAGACAGAATAATCATTTTTTTCTTTAGAATGACCTGACTCTGAACGAAGTTCATCAAGCAAATCCTCAAGCAAGATTCGACTTGATCAGGAGCAACAAGGCAGAATCTCATTGTTGACACACGACAACAAGACACATGGTAGTAAGATAGCAAGACAAGGTGAAGTAAGACACATAGTAGCAAGGCAGAGTGCAGCCCCGGTAAGACAGACGACACTAGAATGCAATAAGAAAGAATGCTGTTCTCATCAAAAAAAAAGAAAGAAAGAATGCTGCAAGACAAAACGCATCAAGACAGGCAGTAGCAAGATAGAATGCAGCTCAACAGTGGATAAAACTCATGTTGACAGATAGCACCAAATAGCGTCCAACTAGCAAATTCGATAGGATAGAGGGTAATAGAACGCAACAAGAAACTAGAAAGAAACTCACCTTTGTTGCTCTGTTCGTCTTCTCTCCTTGGTTGCTGTGCTTTGCCCTATTGTTTGTGCTCTACTAGGATTTGGACTTTGGAACTTTGAGGAGGGAGAGGAGAAGAATGATGGAATCTAGATAGATGGAACAATAGCGATCTTTTTTTTTTAAAATGGCAACTTCATGAACCGGTTGCTTTTTATGGGTTCAGCTAAGTTCATGAAAACCAGCTAGTTCAACCCGGTTTTTGCCAAGTTACTATGCAAATTGAGTTAACTATGCAATCGGAGCCAGGTTCAACTGATTGGACCTAACGTTCCGATCTAGTTTTATAACTATGGTGTGATGATTACCTTGTTGAGATCCTACAAATTGCTTGGATATGCTGATGGGATGATCCTCAGACCATCTGTTTAAGAAGGAGATACTAAAACCCATGATTGAATCCTAAATATGAAGATCGATAGATATATGATCAATTTTGTCTAACTTGTATCCTTGTATCTTTTAGCACTGAGATTGGTCTACAAGTAATTGGCTACAACATTGTGTTGAAGGCATGGAGGAAGCTTTAGAACCTCTTGAATCCATAAAACCATGCCCAAAGGATCTCCTGGATAAAAGATGGCACGAATTATAGAAAGGAGAAAAATCAATGGTTTGGTATCTTAAGGAAATAAATGATTTAGCTACCAGGTCCATGCAACATGGCCAGTTTGTTTCCCACTTGATATCAACAATCATATTCTCTTTGGTTTGGATGACGAATGCGAACATTTAATTCTAATTTGGCTCCATCACTCAGTGTTATGTCCACCGATGATTTGTCATTGTTATTGCTGAACCAAGATGCAAAGATGATCTATTAGAGGTTGCAAACTTTCTGTCCCTCCCTTGGCCATGTGGAACTCCCTTGGTAAATGTGGCGATACCACTCAATTGATGGGCAAGAGGCAGAACACGCTTCGATAGACGAGAATTGTCAATTTCTTCAAAACCTAATTTTGTGCTAGATTGGGTTGTAGGAGGAAACATTAGCATGGTGGGTTTGGTTATCAAAGCTCGGGTTGCCCATGCTTCTATAGTTGTTGGCCGCATAGTAGATCTACCTATTATGGCCTAGATATTTATGCATTGCACAATGGATCTCCGTACTTCCGTCTAGGGGCTTCAGTTCAATCCCTCAACCTCTTCAGTAGACTAAACCATGCCCACCTCTTGGAGTCCAACATCTATGCCCTTTTAATCGTGGGATAGCCCACAACGACAATCACAAGGCCTCTTATTCAAGCTCCGCTTTCTTATTGTGTCAATTATGCAAAAAAAAAAAAGAGAGAGTACATTACAGGTTCTTGCACATTCTTACCTTCAAATTTCAATCATCCTCGGGCCCATATCACTTATGCTAATACATTGACGAATTTGGATTGGTATATTGATTCAAGCTCAATGCGTCATATCATCACCAATTTTTCAAACCTTTATACTTAGGAGGATCAGTTAACTTGAGAATAACATATTATTGGTGATGGAATAGGGATGCTAGTTACTCCTTTTGGTTCTTCAACAATTTTCAACTTCATCGTTCTTTTGTCCTAAATAATATATTGTTTGTTCCTCATATTTTCATAAATTTAATTTTAATAGCAAAATCCAAAAAAGATAATAATTGTTTCTTCGAACTTCATCCCACTCACTTTGTTGTGAAGGATCTACAAACCTATAAGGAGCTGATTCGGGAATCACGTAAAGATGGGCTATACTATTTGTAGTGAAGACTCTACATCTCTTCACCTCCTTGTGTTTTTGTTAGTATATCCTAATATAGCTCATTGTGGCACAAATGTCTAGGTCATTCAACCTTTTCTAACAACCAAAGAGTCTTGTTGTCTTTGTCTACGTAGGTTAATAATAAAAACAAGAATAAAGTTTGTGCATCATGTCAACTTGGCTAACTATCTCAATTTCCATTTTCCCTCACTATGAATAAAAATTCTTCTCCACTTGAATTAATTCATATGGACGTTTGAGATTCTTCACCTATATTATCTTCTATTGGTCATCGCTATTATATTCACTTCCTTGATTACTGCAACAAATTCTCTTGGTTCTTTATTATAAAATCAAGGGCTAATATTCCCAATAATTTTTGTGCATTCTAACTCCAACAAAAAATTTCTTTGGCTAGAAAATTAAGGCCTACAATCTAATGTAGCCCAAGAATTTCTATTTCATGCCTTTCAAAATGAACAGTAGAATCATGGTATTATTCATCGGTTATCACGCTCTCATACACAATAATAAAATGGTTCTACAAAGTATAAGCATATACATTTTGTTGACATTGGCTTGATACTTCTTGCACATTTACATCTTCCCATCAATTTTTGGAACTTTGCCTTTAAAACAACTATTGTCTCATCAATCATCTTCCTACTAAGACTCTCAATTTTCTTTGCCCTAGTGGTTGATGGTTCACCTCCTAATTATTCTCTATTGAAAGTGTTTATTTTTCATTGTCATCCACACTCCATTTGTACACTGCTCACAAACTAGACTAATGATCTTATCCTTATGTATTTCTAAGTTATCTGTCCAACTATCATGGCTACCGTTGTCTTGATCAAGTTTCTGGTCATATATTTATTGCTTGCATAATAGTTTATGATGAGCGAGCTTTTTCACTTGTTTTTCGAGCTTATTATATCACTATTGCAAGTAGCTCTCTTGAGCCTTTCCTAGTAGCTTCAACCCTTTCCAATCTTGAGCCTTCCTCACTCCCCTTTCCTCCGCCTGTTTCTTCACTATCATCAGCAGTTTGGATCATTAATCCTCCTAAGGTAACTCCAGTTATTGAAGTGACTAACGATAATTCCCCAACTATGTTGACAAGAATGTTGCTTCTTCTCCAAGAAGAAGTCATCATATGGTCACTAGATCCCAAGATATGTCTTTACCTCTGTGATGATTTTCTATCTCCTATCATTTGTTTGTCTTCTATGACTATGAAGCTTCATGAACCCAGGGCCTTTGCACAAGCAACGAAAGACCTACAATGGATTGCAGCCTTGAAGAATGAGTATGTTGCCTTGCTTGACAATAATACATGGGACTTGGTACAACCTGCATTGAATCATCATATCATTGGTAGCAAATGGGTTTATAAGGTGAAGCAAATATGGGATGGCTAGCACATCTTATAACATGAGGCTACACTCAGTTAGAAGATATTGATTATGATGCAGCAATTTAGTTTGGTTGTCAATCCTATTGCAATTTGTGTAGATCTTTCTATAGCCATGTCTATACAATGGCCTAATAGGCAGTTGGATGTCAAAAATGCCTTCACCACAACCATCTGAATGAGGGAATTTAGATAAGTCAACCACGGTTTTATATATCCTATCTAGTTTGACTATGTCTATGAATTGCAAGGCTCTTTGTATGGTCTTAAGCAGACACCTCAGGGCATGATTTCTTCATCTCAATTCATATCTTCTTGAACTTGAATTTGTTGGAACATCATTCTTTATATTAAGCACCTCTAATTTCATGAAACTTTTGCTTATTCATGTGGATGATATTATTCTTTTTCAAACGCCTAATGCAGTTTTTCTGATTTGTTGGAGTCGCTTAGTAAGGAATTTTCGATGAAGGATCTGGGACCATTACATTTGATTCCATTCTTGATCATGCTGCAATGTTGGACTGTAAGCCATCCTCTACTCTAGTGGTGTCAAGCTCTTGATAATTGGTACTTGATGGTGATCCTCTGCCTAATTAATCCCTCTCTTTATTGACAGATTGTTGGATCACTACAATGCCTAACACTCACAAAGCCCAACATAACTTATGTGTTCAACATGCATCTCAATTCATGCACAAACCTTCTTCATTATATTAGAAAGTTTTCAAGAAGATCCTATATCATTTGAAGGTTATAGTCACCCATGGTCTCTACATACAAAGAGAACGACGTTCTACACTTCAAGGATACTCGATGCTGAATGCGTATTGATGATAGATATTTTTTTTAGTGGATTTGCAATATTTCTTCGTTCTAATCTAATAAATTGAACCTCAAAAAAGCAATTTATTGTTACTCATTCTAGTATAGAATTAGAATACAAGAATTCGGAAAATGCCACAATTGAGATGATTTAGAACCAGTGACCACCACATGACCTTGGTCTTGGTTCCTCCATTCCCACTAATTTTTTGGTCTAACAATGTCTTTGCTATTTTCTTTAATGGAGAATCCTGTGTTTCACACGGGGGACTAAATATATCAAGATAGACTATCATTTTATTTGTAAACGTGTGTTACAGCAACAACTATTGATATGCCTTATTAGTACCAATGCTCAACTTCTTGATTTTTTACGAAGAGACTCGCCACATTGCACTTTGTCTTGTTGAGTTCCAAGCTCAATGTTCGAGAACTACCATTGTGCTTCCCGTGAGTAATAGATAGGAATGTCTAGTTTAAGAAATCTCGTCACCTTCATGTAACTAAACATATGGTAACCATGTTTGTCATGGTCAAACTCATGTGTTAATATACACGAGAACTCCACATTTTCTTTGTGGTCATTCAATCAATATTCTTTATCTTTATTACATACTAAGTTGATCTCCATATTCAGCCTTTTGTTCGTTGCCTTTCCAATAATGAGATTCAACAATAATCAAGATTAGTACTTGCAGTGTACAATTTTGTCAAGTTACTAAACCAGCTCCTACTAGAACCTATTACTTGAAACATTTTTTTATAATTTTTTTGAAAAGTAAATATGTCATTGACTTGCCGAACCCATGTACATTTACATGGCGGAGATTATGCTACTCCAAACATATACAAAATGTACAGCGTCTCAAATTAGCTAAAGTCTCTCAAACAAAGGAGAAAATTTTCAATGAGACGGTTACACCATGTAGGCGATGCTACGTGATATATTCGTCCAATTAGAATTCACTACTTGTACATTTGTCCAACTAGGGCTCACCATTTATTATATTTTTTAATATTTTATTGCTATTTATATTTTTCCAATTAGGGTTCACCATTTATTTAGGACTTTTTCATTTTTTTTTGGAATTAATAACCATAACTATATATTTGTTTATTACATGTCAAGTCCTAATTGAACAGATATATCATGAGAGCATTGCCTACATAGTATGAACGCTTCACTAAAAATTTTCTCCAGAGGAAGACTAGTCACATATTTCTTTTTTTCAAATAAATTTAGTTATTAGTAAACAGTAAAATTTGAGGTAAATTTAAATAGTTGTTTGTAATTTATCTTTTATTAATAATATTTATTTATTTTATTAGAATTTAGTATAATTTAGTTACCCTTATAGATTTTTAATAAACTTCATAATCCTTAGAGACCTATAAAACTAATGGTACAGATAACATATGAATTGGTATCCAATTAAGAAAGTTGTGATCGATTGAAATTAATCGCATAAACTAACTTTCCTTTATATATTGGTTCAAAAATCAGTTCTAGTTACTCTGTGTAATAGAACATAGTGCAGTAGTAACCATTTCATAAATTTATGATAGGAACCCTATCTGAATTTTTTATGGTCTTTTCATAATCTATGTAATAACATAGGTTTTGTCAGTTCTATATAGATTTGTTAATCCTGCACACCCATAAGATTATGTCACAACTAATATATTGAAATAAATTATACAAAATAAATTGTAATAACACATAGAAAAAAACAGTAATCTTTAAGTTTATTTTTCTTATCAATTTGAGAAAAAATATCTATAATAATAGAATGCACGTAATGACTCCAAGAGTACTGTAAAGTAAAAGCAAAGATTGGCTCGTGCTACGTATTAATTTTATTATTTGATGAAATTGGTGAAGAAAGTTAACATGCCAATAAATGAATAAAAAAATTTAATTATAGTCAATATCTTGAGTATATGATTTTTTTAGTAAATCAAACGTAAAATTTTGACAAAGTTGAATGTTTTATATAATGAAAATAGTAGAGATAAATTAAGAGAAAAATATATGTGAAAAAGGGTGATGGAGAGAAAGTGATAGTAGAGAAAGATTAGAATTATTGGTAAATTTACCAATATACCCTTAATTTTCTAACTATAATGATTATTAAAAATTAAATTATTATGTGTTAATGGACAATTTAGAAAAAATAAGATACCAAAAAGAAGGGAGCTCTTTCAATATGTAATATATAAATGGAATGTTCAATTATTCATTCCACTATATTTGTTTCGATTCAACTGTACCAGGTACAGTAAGACTTAAAACATCTAGAACTTAATAATGAAAAGAAATTGTTAAAAATAAAAATAAAAACAAAAATAAAAGTAAAAGGTTAAAAAGCAAAAATGAAGAAAAAAGAAAGAAACATATTTATTTTTGCCACCAACTTTTTTCACAATTTCGTTTTTATCCCAAATGTATTCTATGATGTATTGAGTCCTTAAACTTCACTTTTAAATTCATCTTAGACCTCTTTACTATTTTTTTTAAATTTCACAGTGTAAAAAAAAAAAGGTGAAACGGAAAATTGAAGATGGACAAGGAAAAGGAAGAAGAATGGCGACAGGTGAGTCTCCCTGTCATTATGGTTATCGGGAAGCTGGATGTCGGCGACCTTGGAGGCAATGGTGGCCACCGTTACGCTCCTCTTCCTCCTTTTGCTCCATTCACCATATATGTTTTTTCAAAATTTTTATTATTTTAATTTTGATAAATTGCTTGCAATGAAATTCCTTAAATTGTCATGAATTTGAATAATAGTGAAAATTTTTACACATTTTTTTTTTTCATTTTTTCTCACATTGTCATGAGAACTAAAACCATCAATATTTCTATTAAAATCTAACGTGGCAAGCTGACATGACTCATGGTGCACAGTTGACACACATGGCATACCACATCATTAATTTCTTAAAAATGCTGGAAAATTAGAGAAAATAAGAAAAAGTTTCAAAAATAAAAAACAGATAAAATATAGAAAACAATTTTTTAATAATCCAAAATTTTAAAAAGCAAAAATAAATATATAATATAAAAATATTATATTAATATTAAAAATACAAACAAATAAATAAATTAATTAAAATATAATTATAGAAAATGAAAATTCATCTTTTAGCTCTTGAGTTTCAATTCAAATTTAAAATAAATTAGAAAAATGAAAACTAAATTTGAACAAAAATTAAAATAAATCTAAAAAATATAAGAAATAAAAATACAAAATAAGGGATAAACTAGTAAAATAACTTTGAAATCTTAAAATAAAAATACAATTCAAATTCAATATTACATTCATATCTGATCATATTTAAGATAGCGAAATTGTCAAGGTTCCTTACAAAATTGGGTAGGACCAGGGAGGAATCTAAGCCCAACAGACAGTTAAAAGACATGTTTCATGGGATAAAATAAGATAATTCACTAAAATTATAAATAAAATTAGTAAAATTTGTACGAAGAAATAAAGATTTTTTCTCGAGTTTAGAGGTGATTGTCCTCATGCTCTAAATCCACCTTAGGTATAATAGGAAGTTTAAAAGTTTTTAGTTCTTACTCGATTACTATAAAGTTTGTCAAGTTCGTCAAGTTCGTAAGGGCTAGCTTATTTTATTCGTGAAACCCCTAAATCCATACGTGTAATAATGAGTATGAATTTTATTTCTATTTTTAAAATTTAATTTTAAATTTTGAATTTATTTTAATATTTTATCATATATTTTACTTTTTTTTATATTTATACTTTTTATTTTAATTTCTTCCAAATTTATTTTCCATTTTCTATGATAGTCTACTATTTAGATGTGATCTAGGTTGGATTCAAAAGACTATATGGCTCGTCTTATAACTTGAGTTAGACCTAAACACTCTTTTGCATATTCATTGCTTAGATTGGGGTTAAGACACATCTTAATACTACAATATGTTTTGTTTTGAGCAGAAGCATAACCCCAAAATCAAATGCATCTATATTATTGAGCTAGGCTTAGAATTTGTCTAAGATTATATAAAATACATAAAGCCCTATGATCTGTTTGGGCTGGGCCATGGAGTCTTATATAATAACTTGGATTTAAACCCAAAATGAGGCCCATTTCCAAGCTAGCTCTGATATGGACGAATTTTTATATTGGATAATAATAAATATAAATAATTAGTGTTATGAATGTAGAAATTATTAGAGAAAGAATTAGCTAAAAATGTAAAAGGGTTAGTATAAGGGTATAGTGACACTCGTACTTCAACTCAGTAAATATGCCTCCCTTCAAAGATAAATATAACTTCTATCAACTCACCATTTCAGCCATGGGAGCAACAACAATATAAAGAGAGAGAGGCTAGAGATTTAAGAAGAGATTTGAAAACTTTACTTAGGTAAGTTGGTTCTCCATTGTTTGGACATCAATATTAATTAGTTTTGATATTGGTTAAGCCTATTCTTAGCTTAAAAATTTTGGAATTAGTGTATATAAGTTAGCAAAAAAGTTTACTTTGTTGAAGTGATATTGAAGTGTTGTTCTTGGTTCAAGGTTTAATGATGTTATGAAGATGTATTTGAACTTGTTTTTATCATCATTAACTTGGTGTTGTGAATATTTTGATGTGTGTGGTTGAATGAAAGAATCAATGATATTTCTTAATATTCCATATTTAAATTGTTGTGATTAGAGTTTAATGAAATGAGTAACAAAGTTCTATTAAGCATGATTAGCATGATATTATATGTTTTATTGTTGTGTTAGGGTTTAACAACTGCAATTAGATAGCTCCAAACTTGATTTATAATTTAAGATTACTAAGTTGGATGGCTTTATGTGATTGTTTGGGTGGTCCTAAGTTGGATTAGTATGATAATACAAGTTTAGTTATTTATAAGGAGTGTAATTTAGCTCTATTAAGCTTGTTTAAGATGAATATCTATCTTGAATTGCTATGTGAATGAGGCATAATGTTGACGTTTGTATGATTCCCATAAGAGTGGCATATGTTAAATTGTCATGAATATGCAACATAGTTTGCCTTAAGTGTCTAAGTAATTGAAGCATGCATATGCATATCTCACAAGGGATAAGTGACGATACGAATGTTCCTTGTCAGGAATGCCCTAGAAAGGATTAATGACCACTAATCAATTGGTCTATGTTATTGAATGATGACACAATGTGTTCCCCATCAGGGATGCCTTGGAAGGGATGAATGAGTCACTGATCAGCTGATTGTATATAAAATTTCCTAGAAAAGTCCATTGACTAGTTGGTAATATGCATGCATTCATAAGTCTATTAGATCATTAGATAGTCATAGAGCATTGCACTCACTCATGATTCCATTGAGTCCCATGATATTACTCAATGAAGTGGTAACATTACTTGTGTAAAACTATATAGTGCTTACAAGTGTGCATGAATATGTTTGGTCATTTGATATTGCATCCATTATAAATTAAAAAAGATAAGTTGAATTGCTTTCATTTTAGATGATGGTGCTAATGCTTAAACTATGGATTGCCAACTTACTGAGCAGTATAAGCTCTCCCTTTGTTTTAACATTTTAGAGTAATAGAACTAGAGTTCAATGCTGACAATCGTGATAGTACTAGCAGTGTTTTTGAAGTTATCCTTTTGGATAGGATGTACATAGCAGGTCAGTATCTCTTATGATTCTTTCTGGATAGAGTTGCTTCAAGGTCTCACCATGTAAATAGTGATATGAAATATGAGTATGTACTTAATTTCAAGTTTTGTATATGTATAAGTACAAATAAAAGAGTGGAAATGGTAACTAAGTTTCTTATGATATAGTTTGCTCTAAATAATCAAATATAAATTGTCTTAATCATGTATTAGTGAATTAGAAGTGATTCGATACACTATGGTGTTTTAAATGAAATACACGCTTTCGCAAATCTTAATTGATTGACCATGATTAATGATGTCCATGAATTAAGCTAAAGTTGGATTTGAATTGTGACATTTTCAATGTATTATTTATTTATTTATATGTACCTTATTTATAATTAATATAATGTTTATATATTATTTCTTAATTATTTATTTTTATATTTTTATTCTTAAAATTCATATTGTTTAAAAATTTTTGTATATTTTATCTAATTTTTAAAGTTTTTAAAGTTTTTAAATTTTCCTAATTTTATCTCTAATTTTAAGTAATTAATGATGTGGCAGGCCATACTTATGCCAGCTATGCATCATCAGCCAGTTCAGATTGCCAAGTCAGATTTTAAAGAAAATGTTGATGACGTTAGTTCTCATAACAATATGAGGAAAATGAATAAATTATGCAACAATTTTTTGCTATTATTGAAGTTTATGACAACATAGAGAATTTCACTACATCACACAAAGCAACAGACAATTTACCCTTTTAATTTTTACACAATTATTTTTAATAAATTTTAAAATAAATCAGGAATGAAAACTAAAGCTGAATGTGTTAACTCTATGAAAATACTAACTATTTACATACTTTTTTGGCCTAGACTTAAGAGAATTGTTTGAGTTTGACATGATTTATGTGCTTGATTTAGTAATGATTTAGTAATCTTTTCCTATTGAATAAAATGGAGTCAAAATTGAATTACTGGTTAAAATTCAGGTTTATTTCAAGAATGTTAATATTTATGAAGTATTTTGTGACGTAGGTGCATATTTGAAGACCAACCGTGCCTTAAAAGATGAATCCCAAATGAAGAAATGAAGAAATGAAGTTGATTAGAAGAGTAGAGCATTGGGATCGAGACATCACTGAGAGACAAACGAGAGGGACCGCGGCACAGGATCGTGGTCTTTGACAGCTCAATAGTGAACTTTGGAATATTTATTGTTGAACCGAAGTCAATCAACTAAAATATGACAAAATATTTCTTGGCCAATTAAGAAAGATTTGGGGCTAAAAAGATTTTAATTCAACTCAACGGGAACAGAGAAAATACTTTAAGATAGGAAGGAGGAAAGGTTATATTATAAAGATTTGGGTAGAAATTATTTCAATTTCTAGGGCAAGTAATGGAATTTCTTTCTACTTTCTAAATTCTTCTCTTTTATCTTACATGTCATTGATTACATTTGTGTTAATTATATATTCTCATGTTTAATGCTTTCTAATTGACTAACCACCAATTAGATTGAGTAGGAAAGATCAACAAACTCAAGAGTGGGGTCCAAAAGATGCCAGAGATAATATACCTTAAGATAATTTACTTCAAGAGTTTGGGATTATTTATGAGAAATATCGAGAGATTAGCCTATCATCCTAGGTATCCAAATTAAGATTCAAGTTCAATGAGCTTTTTAATATTAATTGCCTAGAGATAGTGTTGAGATTGTCTTGCATCAAGCCGGATACTTGTGGGACCCAAAGATCTGTCAGATGAGTGGAAATTATGAAAAAAAAAATTTATTCTGCTTTATTCTGATTTCCTGTAATCTCATCTCAAATCAAATTGGGATATTTTATAGGATATGATTTAGGAAATATCTAATATCTTTTTGATTGCGTTAGATCCTTATAAATAGGGCTGAATAAAGTCTTGGGAAAGTGAGAGGAATCTTGTGAGTGATCTTTCTGATAAACTTCTCTGTAACGCTCGGGCGTGAGAACTTGAGAGATCGGGTTGAGACTCTTTTCTGAGCGGGTTGTAACGGGGGCTTGGGTACGGGATCAAGAATCTCTGTGAAGCTGTAATCTCCTGTTTTGATCTAGTGGATTGTTTGCTCTGTGCCGTGGAGGTTTCCCTCAAGTGAGGGCATGTCCCTGAATTTAAAAGAAATTTGGGAACTCTTGATCGGTGCGGGTACAAGTACAAGGCCCTGGGTGGAGTGCTGAAAATCTCAAAGGGAGCGCTCGTAGTCATGAAAGGGGTGCTGCAGGGAGGACTTTATGTCTTGCAGATAAAGGCCGGGACTACGACAGCAGCCGAGTGTGCGACTTCCCAAAAATACTTGGATGATCTCAGGCACGAAAGGGTGAACGCGTGCAAGGCATTGTGCACCGTTGGTAAGGCCTCAAAATCCCTTGTGAATAAGCGGATGTCTTTTGATAAACCTATTGTGGTCGAGCAGCTTAAGGACAGGACCCGAGAGAAGGTGGAGACACCTTGGAGGAAGGTTGAGTCAACGAAGACTCCCGAAACTTAGCCTGTGGTGGTAGGAGTTGGTAAGTCGGGAAGGCCCGCAGGGAGGCAACAACTTTTACGAGAGAAAGAGTATGCTCAAGACAGGCAGAGGAAGCAGTCAAGATTGCCTGAAAGTTTTGGGCTTCAGGAGTTGGCAATCTTGGAGAATGTTGAAGCCGTGTTGAATTCGGCTTGTCGATGCGTCAGCTAGAAACCTGCAGGAGTGTTGACGAAGCCCGGCACCTTGGATAAGTCCAAAGGCGGTTTGGACTTGAGCTGTGCACACATGAAGAGGTGGAGCCCGTGATTGGGCTGAGCAGAGTAAGCAAATCCAAGTTCAATGGTAGTTGGCTTGATACAAGCCAAGGTGGAGATTTGTTGAGATTGTCTTGCATCAAGCCGGATACTCGTGGGACCCGAAGATCTATCAGATGAGTGGAAATTATGAAAAAAAGATTTATTCTGTTTTATTCTGATTTCCTGTAATCTCATCTCAAATCAAATTGGGATATTTTATAGGATATGATTTAGGAAATATCTGATATCTTTTTGATTGCGTTAGATCCTTATAAATAGGGCTGAATAGAGTCTTGGGAAAGTGAGAGGAATCTTGTGAGTGATCTTTCTGATAAACTTCTCTGTAACGCTCGGGCGTGAGAACTTGAGAGATCGGGTTGAGACTCTTTTCTGAGCGGGTTGTAACGGGGGCTTGGGTACGGGATCAAGAATCTCTGTGAAGCTGTAATCTCCTGTTTTGATCTAGTGGATTGCTTGCTCTGTGCCGTGGAGGTTTCCCTCAAGTGAGGGTTTTACCACGTACATCCGGTGTTCGTGTTTCTTCTCTTACTTAGTTTTTTCGCTGCGGTTGCACTCTAAATTCCGGCATCAACAATCGGGCGTGAATCCCAACAGATAGAGTAATTAATATCTACTTGAATCACATTCTTGTTAAGTTGACGGGTAGGGAAGGTTACATAAAAGCCTAGAATAGTGACACCGTAATCAGTTGCATATAGAGATTAGGTTTGGATTTAGAAGTAGGATTGAGGGAAGTTGTGAGCCCTAGGTCCATCAATATTAATTAATTTCTTCTAATTGCTTTCAATTTACTTTAATTACTTTCTTTAAATTACACATCTAATTTTGAATTACCTAGCTTGGGTTTATTGAGTAGTTTATTGTTTAGTTTTAATTGGAAAAGATTTTCATGGGAACGATCTCTTACTCTTCACTATATTACTTGTTTGATACGTACACTTGCTTGCTTTTGGGTTATCAATTTTATCACAATAAGTTTTTGGCGTCGTTGCAGAGATCAAGTTTACAATTATTTCTAACCTTAATACTAAGTAATTTCCCTCTACTAGGTACTCTTTTCTATTTTCTTACTTCTTTTTTCACTAGGTACCTGCCCAAGTTGTATGCTTCATTGCCACAACTTAGCTCCACTATTGCACAATCCAAAACCTGAACAAACCTTTCACAAAAGACATAGAAAGCAAAGAGCAGCCTAAAGGAGACAAACTATGGAGGTTGAGCAAGGAGGTAACCAAGGGATGAAAGGTGGCGAGTTGGCAATTCGGAACCGGAATCAAATAACAATTATAGAATATGGACAAACTCAATTTCAAAATCAATGAAGCACTGCCAAACCACTAGCTCAAGACCACACTTTTGAGATCAAGCCATCAGTAATCTAGATGCTTCAAATTCATGTTCTTTTGGAGGAGCACTTAATGAGGATCCACATGTGCACTTCGTAAAATTCCTAGAGATCTGTGACACTTTCCGCTTTAATGGGTGTCAAATGACTACATCCCGATGTCTCTCTTCTCCTTGTCTTTAAGAGACAAAAGCCAAGTCATGGCTACTATCGCTTCTACCAAGCTCTCTCAACATGTGGGATGCAATAACTCAAGAGTCATTAGTTAAGTACTTCCCACCTTCCAAGACGATGAAGCCAAAAAATGACATCATGACTTTCAAGCAACATCCGATGTAGTCATTATATGAGGCATGGTAGCGGTTCAAGGAACTACTAAGAGCATGTCCCTATCATGACATGGAGATGCAAGCGTTGGTACAAATTTTTTATAATGGTTTATTAGATGATTTTTGTACTTCTATTGATACTGTTGTAGGTGGTTCAATTATGAACAAATATCATAAGGAAGCCTATGAATTGCTTGAGGAGATGGTTGTTGACACATCATTTTGGCTCAAAAGGTACCTGAACCTAATTTTTGAAAAATTGAGCAAACATGTGCCATTATCAAACATGATGTGATATTTGTTCTTTCCATTCCTTACATATTAAATGACTCCCAATAGTATCTAATCAATCTATAAAATTTTGAAAATTGTCATTTATAATAATTAAATCCCAAGAATAAAATATATGCAATTAACCTCTTAATATATGGAAGTAGCCTAAAGCTCAAGAACAGAGGCCGGGAATGGACAAATAAATCATACAAATCATACAAATCATACTAACAACATAATGCAAGTCAATGCCACATATGAGGAGAATCAAGCCTGCACAAGCAGTTGTGATCACCCTTCCTTACCCAGAGGCACCATCCATTAGCAAAGAAGATCAGGAGGAAGAGGAAGACGCTAATGAAGTGGACGAGGATCAAAGAGAAGAGTAGCAATCGAGTCTACTTCCACCTTGATTAAAAAGCTAGGCAAGTTCTCGCTTTTATCTTCTCTTTCTTTCCATTGGGACAATGTAAAGTTTAGGTTTGGGGGAGCTTGCTCTACTTATTTAGGTGGTAAGGTTGTTGTGATTTTGTGCTAATTGTTGACTTTTATTTATTTGTTTTTGCATCTTAGGTAGCTTGATTTTCATACATTTAGGTTGTTAGTTTGTCGAGGTTTCATGTTTGATTTGCCATATGTTGGATGGATGACACTAATGAATTAATCCACTAGAATTAGTTGGACCTTTTTAGTAACGATAATCAGTGGCTTGAAAATTTTAAACTCGATCATATTAGAGATTGCAACTCGCTTTAAGATGTGTTTTGAAAAATTACATGATGTCTAAACTCCATTATTTCTCATGACACTCTGCCTTTAGGGATAGCTTAAGATTACCCTAGATGTTTCTCGGTTGTATTGCTAACATGAGAGTAGGCAAGAGCATGTATTTTGATATCCTACCAAGGAAAACCATGAAAGAAAATTTTTGTTATCCTAAACTAGTCAAGAAAAACCATATAGAACTACAAAAGAAAAATAACATATATGTGCTAGAGTCAAAAGATATGCAAGGCTCTAAGCTCTACTATATGGGCTTGAGTATTATTTAGTGTGAAAGTATGTGCAATAAGGCCTGACATGTCCTCGTGGGAGGAAAAAAATCCATCTATCGAAGCTTGAGGATAAACCCGTATGGGTGTCTCGACACCTAATGCTTTGGACTAACTAGGTTGAGAGCCATTGATTGATTTCTCGCTACACAAGCATAGCTTATAGAGGTGACACTCAAATTCATGTACTACAAAAAAAAGGGTGAGAAAAAAAGAGCAAAAATACAAATGGTAATGTCTTTGTAATTGTTCGAGTCTCTTGATTGTGTGCTTGACCAACCTTATTTCTAATTGAGTGCTTAAACTTTAGTTGAGTGGTTACCCTAATGCAACACTGGTTAAGATTGATTCTTTTTAAAATTTTGATATGAAAAGTGGGAAACAATCAAATTGAAGATCAAGTGAAAAGTTAATATGACCATTCCTGAGAACTCTAAGGGGCTAAGCCTTTTTGGTTGAGTAGAGAAATTTTTTGTGCGTTTTGCTTGCTTGCACTGATTTTTAAATTGTCTTACTCAACGACAACCAAGAACTAGGTTTGGGAATGTGTAAACTCTGTGAAAAGACTAACTATTACATATTTTTTGGGCCTAGATTTAAGTGAATTGTTCGATGTGTGCTTGATTTAGTAATCTTTTCCCATTGAATAAAACAGAGTCAGAATTGAATTAGTTGGTAAAGTTCAGGTTTATTTTAAGAATTTGGTACTTCTGAAATATTTTGTGATGTAGGTGTATATTTGAAGACCCACCAGGCCTTGAAGATGAATCCCGAATGAAGAAATGAAGTTGATCAGAAAAGCAAAGTATTAGGACCACGATGTGAGAGCGCAGCACCATTGAGAGACAGAGGAGAGGCACCTACAACACTACACAGTGGTCCTACATAGCTCAACAATGAATTTTGGGATATTTATTATCGAATTGAAATCCATCAACCCAAATATAATACATAATATTTCTTGGTTGATTATGAAAGACTTAGGGCTAAAATGATTTCGATTCAACTAGCGGGGAAAGAGAGAATGCCTCAAGATTTGAAGCAGGAAAGGATATATTATAAAATTATTCTTCAAATATCCTCTAAGCACTATAAATAGACCTTCAAGCAAGTTTTTCCACAATCCAACAATCCATCCATCCATAAATTAACTTCAGTTCAGAATTCTTTAGTTATTTTGCCACCATGAAGATTGGGAAGCTCGTGATCGAGAAGGAAGAAGGCGGAAAGCTTCAAGATGACTTGAGCCTTGAGAGATCGACTTCGACTTATCCAGAGTTTTTCTTACCCTTCTCTCTTTTCTCTGATTCATGATGTATTCCAACTCTTTTTTGGTGGTTGTTTTAACTTTGATCATGAACTAATTCCCCGATTCCTAGGGCAAGCGATGGAAATTCTTTCTAAATTCTTCTCTTTTCTCTTATATGTCATTGATTGCGTTTGTGTTACTTATATATTCTCGTGTTTAATACTTTCTAATTGACTGACCACCAATTAGATTGAGAAGAAAAGATCAGTAAACTTGAGAGACAGTGTTCAAAACATGCCAGAGATAATATAACTTGAGATAATTCACTCCGAGGGTTCGGGATTATTTGGGAGATTTATTGAGAGATTAGCCTATTACCCTAGGTGTCAAAATTAGGGTTCGAGCTCAATAGATTTCTTAGTATTAATTGCTTAGAAATTGTTTATTGTTTAGTTTTAATTAGAGAAGATTATCGTGTGAGTGATCTCTTACTCTTCATTATATTACTTGTTCAATACGTATACTTACGTACTTTTTGGGTATCAATTTTATCGCAATAGAATGTAACAAGAAAAATCTAGGATTCAATTTGATCCACAAGAAGATTTATGATAAAAAAAAATCAGGTACTTGATACAATTTGCAAGAAAAGGGTGCCGTGAAGCTTCGACCTTTAATTTTTTAACTTCTGACCAAAATTGTCTATCGGGCCATGGTCCACAATCTGCGATAGATTTCACTTCATGAACGGCGGCCCTGATCTAGGCATCTTCGTAAATAAGTCTTAAGTCCAGTGGCAAACTGAACCTCCAGATGCTTCCTGCATTGACTAGTGCACTGTACACTCCATGTCAGCATCCTTATGTCGAACTCATCTTCGCTTTGGCGATTCCCTCTGAGCATTCACATTACCGATTCAGGTTCCGATTCCGGCCCCTGTACTATATTCGATACCCTCCATCGCTTACATCAGAAAGATTCAATCTTTTGCCTCTCTTCAAATTGCCATTACATAAGCGGTTAAATGTGCGACCTAGCTGAATTTCCCAGCATCGATTCAGTGCCTTAGAATTCACTTCTTGTGCGTAAAGTAGAGGGCTATGAAGATGGAGGAACTGCAGGATGTCGACGATGAGAGGGACGAGGGCCGGAATCTGATCGTGAGAGTTGACGCTAAGCGGCTCTTGGTCGGTGCGGGTGCCAGGATCCTATTCTACCCGACCCTTCTGTACAATGTGTTTAGGTACAAGATCCAAGCCGAGTTCAGGTGGTGGGACGAAGTCGATCAGGTCTGTGTTCTGTCCTTTCATTGTTACTGTGAAATTTTTTTGAGTGTCTTAACCGGTGTCTGATTCCGTCATTTTAGTTTTACCCTCTTTTCTTTTCTCTTTTTTTTTTTAATCAATAGAGAATTCTCTGTTAAATGCTTGTCTGTAAAATAGGACCCAGTTATATTGATTTCATCTAACTGGAAGGGAATTGAGCTGAAACTTGCATAAGGGTTTCTTTTGATCTTGATCAAGTTACTTGAGAATTTGTATAAAACTTGGATGCATAGGATGTACTCGTTGGTGAGCTTTTGTTCGTGTTTTAGGATTAATGAGAAGAATGATTCGATTGGTATGAGTTCGTCAATTTGAGTTTAACCCCAAGAAAATTCAGAACTGTATTGATTCATCTAAAAAAATGTCATGTTTCATATACTAAGTATTATGAAATTGTTAAGAGTGGCATTGTTCTTGTTGTTGGTGTTGCTGGGCATTCTTGCTAATCACTATAAACAGAATCTGATTGAACGTAGTTAATGTATAAATTAGATTTCACGACCGATCAAGTGTTTATTTCCAGTATGGTAGCACATAGTAAAATCATTCTGCAATTGCTTGGATCCTAGATGACAAGGGATCATTAAACCTGAACACAACTAATTACCAAATATTGAATTGTTAGGATGATTAATGCCAATAACGATCGGCTTGATATATGTATTAATTACGAAGATGCACAAACAGATGATTCTCTGATTGAGTCCTTTCCTTTCTTTTGTTTCAGTTTCTTCTGCTAGGTGCCGTCCCTTTCCCTAAGGATGTCCCCCGACTAAAGCAGCTCGGAGTAAGTGGTGTCATTACCCTCAACGAGCCTTATGAAACACTCGTGCCAACATCACTGTATCATGTCCTGATCTCTCTCCATTCCCTTGGCTTTATTGAATACTTTTCCAAAGAACGCAAGCATGTGTTTCCTCATTCTCTGATTCCAACTCCATTGAATCTTTGTCCTTAGTCCCATGGGATTCACCACCTCGTGATACCAACTAGAGATTATCTCTTCGCTCCATCCCATGAAGATATAAGCCAGGCAGTGGACTTTATACATAGTAAGTGAAGTAATACCGTGTGATTTTCTTTAAATGATCTTTACTGGTTTTCATTTCATATGTAAAATCTAGTTTCTTCTTCTCTCTCTTATTAAAGGGAATGCATCTTTAGGCCAAACAACCTATGTCCACTGCAAAGCTGGGCGTGGAAGGAGCACAACAATCGTGCTATGCTACTTGGTCTGTTTGCCACAGTCCCTTTGTGAAGTATTCCTTTTGGATTATTGCTAGATTTTGCTTTCACCCACTATCTTTGAGTACAAAGAGAAAGTAAATACATCACTCTAGTTTGTCTTATCTAGGTGGTGCACAAGCACATGACGCCTGCTGCTGCCTTCGAGCATGTTAGATCTAGGAGGGCTCGAGTATTGCTACACCGTTCACAATGGAAGGTGATTCTTTTTCCTTTCACCTCATTTGATAATTTCTTATCTTTCTAAAGGTAATGGGAGATCAATCAATCAATGGGTTGGGAGACATCTCTATTCCTGTCATTTTCTGTTTATCTTGATCATGTAGAGCATCGGGGTACAGGAAATTTTGTCAGTTGCTCTTTGTAGTTATGTTAAAAGGTAGTCGACATCATTCTGACCTCTGAAATTTATATGTTTCCCCACATCTTCTTACAAATAATGGCATCTGGTTTTAGCTTAAGCAAGAAAGATTGAATGCGTTATTGCATTATACAATCAGCAGTGTTGACACTTGCTGTTTCAAGAAGAACCCAAGTTAAGCAGAATATCGTGATCACTAAATCAGTCGGAAGAAGAGGTCCAGGTCTTATAAGTCAAGGTTGGGTCTAAGTCGGTCTTCAAAAAAAGACGCCAGTTGTGGTTCAGGCCAAATTGCAACCAGTATGTTTGTTTTATGTGGTGATGATATCATCTGCATCTTTTGTTAGTGACATTCTCAGATCTACTGTCTCTTCAGAGACATCTGATAAAATTGGAACTAGACATTCTTAGCTCTACTTCCTGTTCCTGAGATGGTTTTATCTTCATGAGCATTTCCTTTTCATTGTGATAAGCAGGCAGTCCACGAATACAGCAAGCGCCAATCGTCCAAGTTCTTATGCCATTCCTCCTCTGGGGATGAAGTCCTTATAACAAAGGCTGATCTCGATGGCTACAACAGTTCTTCTGACAATAATAATATAGGGAAGGAACTTGTCCCCAAAGTCTCGCACCGACGGCCAGTGATAAGTCGCTTGTCTTGCCTCTTTGCTTCCCTGAGAGTTTCTGGTGCCCGTGGACCTGTCTCTGAGAGGCTCCCTGTGGCTGAAGCCCGTGCTTGCTAAAAAGGCACCAGCAGCAATGTCAGGTTGCTCATGCGCAGAAATGCAGTGTCTTCATAAAGCTCCAGAGTTGTGAAACTCCGTAATTTTCTGTATGTTTTGTTGTCGTTTCATACGGTAAGAGGCAGGAAGATCTAAGGTGAAATCAAAGGAGAATGAAAGGGAGAGGTTGAACAAGGACTCTGCAAGGTAGCAGCTCTTATGAATATTGTCGATGCGTAAAAGACAATCAGTGCCCACCCGTAGCTTCTGCTTTGATATCTGGTCCTTGTAAGGAATAAAAGTTAATAAAGGATCTAAAATTTCAGCACCTGATTAAATTATATAATCAACTATTAAAATCGCTTATTAAAATATGAAATTTAAATAGATGATCAAATTATATTACAGGTTATAAAAAATATTGGTAAAACCATCAATTTCACGACTGTTACCACAATTTGTCAAGTGGGTAAATTGTTACCACCATTTATCACGAGTAAATTGGACATTATTAATAGTTTTCGGAGCTCCCTCATTGGAAAATGCTTGTACAAGTCGTCTTGGGTATAATTTTTTGGAGACATTGACAAGTAAATTGAACATCATTAATGATTTGGAGCTCATTTCACACGTATTATCATAATTCGCACTCAATGTTTAACGAGAAAGTCTTGCATGATCCTAGATCACCACCTCATCCATCCATTTGGTGAGAAAAAACCAATAGAAACTCGCCAACTCAAACGGAATGCCAACTGTATCATTTCCATCTAACTCCTAGTGTTAACTGTAGTTACTTTATTTTTAGAAAAAATATTCACCACCTCATCCATCCATTTGGTGAGAAAATACCAATGAAAACTTACCAATTTAGATGGAATACCAGTTGTATTATTTCCATCTAACTCCTACTATTAACTATCGTTACTTTTATTCTAGAAAGAAAAATCTACAACAATCTTTCTCATCCTTTGCATCTCTTCGGATTCTCTCTCCCCATCTTCCGTGCCCCTTTCCCTAGATCGGAATTCTTGTACGATCACTATCCGATTGGTTTCCTTCCTGCTTTTTCATATTGTACTAGCAATTGACTGAGGGGCTGCATTGCTCCAACAATTTCTTGAAGCATCATGCTATTATTATTTTAATTATTCTGTGGAGTTTTGCTTCCTACTAATCATTATTATTTTGAATAAATTATATTGAAATTTTTTTTGCCATAGCGGATAAATGAATTTCGCCAATTACCATTGTCGATAATACAAGATATATTATTGTGGAAAGTAATATAAAATGATGAGATATAATAATCAAAGTAACGACAATACGTGCAAAAGCCTTACAAGAACTTATCCGAAAACATAAAATTATTGCTTTGAAGAAGTTTCACTGGTTACTCTAATGAAAAATGGAAGAGAACATTTATTCAGCTCCACCCAAATATTAACCTCCCTTAACTTGCATTATCGTCTACTAGGGAGGAAAAGCCTTGATTCAAATCCCGAATTTTCGACAAACTATGGACCCCAGTATTGTTATTAAAGATCCCCTGTAAACGTATATATAAATAATAAGTTACATGGCAATTGTAGTTTTAATAAGCTCATAAAGAATAGGTTTCGGAATTACCTGATTTCTGTAACTTGTATAAGGTGGACTACTACCACATATTGCTGCGGTATTATTCGGTACATCCTACCAAAATAAAATAATATAAGTATTCATTTTTCTCTAAACAGTTAATAGCGACTGTAAGAAAGAAATTTCTCAAGTCAAATTTAATGAATTAAAACCTTATTCAAGTATCTTGGGCTCATATATGATCCATATAAATTGTTGGATATACTGGAAACATGGAATTAAAGAAGTATCTTGATTCACTAAAAAAATAAACTATGAAGAGGCTAGTCTCGTATCATATTCTAACACAAACGCATATATATAAGAAGGCTCTCATACCTGAAGCATTTTTTTGCTGTTCTCCCTTCGACTTTCTCTTCATCCGTTTTTCAACAATTGACTTGATCTTTTTGTTAGGCACACCTTTTGGTCTCGTATGTAGTGGATCAAGTACTCGTATTTCATTTTTGCAAATGGGACCAGTATTGTTGAAATCTTGATTCAACAATTAACGTTGCATTGTTTTTCCTTCATTGCCTTAAGATCTTTCAATTCCTTTTCAAGTTTATTCAAGCTTTGATGTGCTAATTCTTCGGTATCATCAACAACAACACTCAAACTCATAGCAGTAAAGGTATGTCTCACCAACCTATTAAGACGTACTGTCCTTGATAGCTTACATGCTTTTTTGTTCTTTAAATCTATTAAATAATGATAACATTAATAATAAATAAATAGAGAGGCACGAGTTTGATGTAATGGAAAAGGGGGCAAAGTGTGTGTATGTTGGTGGGGCTTTGATCATCTTCCATGAGCCTTCTACCTGAACCCATCTTTTGCCATATCTTTATCTTCTTTTAATGTATATATATAGTTTGGGTTGCTCATATCAGTTTTCGTAAAATAACAAAAAGTACAGAACAGGCAGAGAGTGATCGCCTGAGGAGGCAACTGAAAGAGTTAAAGAAAGAAGTGGATTTCAAGTGGCAGTTGTTGCACGAAACCTGTAAGTGGTGAATTAGGATCTGAGAAAGACACTGAGTGGAGGAATTAAGCTAAGAGAGATCGAACAGGAGTTAAGAGCAAGTAAATCAACATAGAGAGGGAGACCAAGGTTGAGCCTAGTTTTCTCTCCATGAGTTGGAGAAATTAAAGAGATAGCTTGCCTAGATTTTCTGGAAAGTGGTTCTCATGAAGTTAGCTTGTAATTTAATACCTAATGCTTGTAGAGGTTTCGTTATTGAATCATTATTATTAAATTTTCGCAAGCTATTTGTAAGTTTCTTATTTTTGTAGTAGGATTTGTCGCTTGAAATCTATTGCCATTTCTTCTAAACAAACATTCATGAGATAGAAACTTTTACGGAACGGAAAGCTTTTGGATTTGCAAATTCAGTGGAGATTGCAAGGTGATAGAACCATAACGGATTTTACCAAATGTTTTTGTTGCAATTCAACATGTAACCGTTCTCTCAGAAGAGAAAAGAAAAACAATGTGAACGATATGGAAATTATGATTCCACTCATAATCGTAGAGGATCCACTCGTCTCTATTAAAGATAGAAAACTCCTGAACTAATATACAAAACGAACTTCCAACCAAATTAGGAATTAATCCTAATCCTAATTAGGAAATATTCAAAACAACCAAAACAACCAAAAGAGAGTAATTCCATGCCTTAAACAATGAACGTAGACATTTTCGATTCCATGATTACTCCCTCCCCATTAAAAGACCTTGTCTTCAATGCGTATATCAGGAAACTGTTGAAGAAGGATGTCAAAATCTTCCCAGGTTGAATCAAAGTCGGATTGATAATTCCACCGAATAAGAAATTCTACTTTTCTCAAATCTCCTCCTTCCTCTAGGAAACTTGAAATTCCACCCTCGTCGCCTCA
The DNA here is from genome assembly GCA_037672795.1 of Lagerstroemia speciosa. Lineage (NCBI taxonomy): Eukaryota > Viridiplantae > Streptophyta > Magnoliopsida > Myrtales > Lythraceae > Lagerstroemia > Lagerstroemia speciosa. The sequence continues at coordinate 10,107,163 of CM075288.1, forward strand.
ACCGGAGCCATAGCTTCCCATCTCTCTGCCCATAAATCTTTAACAACTCTTCTGGTTACTAATAGTGACCCTACTGAGTAAGCCTCTAGTCCCACTCCGTTGAATCCAAACTCTCTTGTTAGTGCCTTGATTACCACTCGCACTTGCTGTTAATATTATGATTTGTATAATTTATTTATCCATTCTTGACTAGATTCTTGAGTTTCATGCCACTTTCCATATATTTAGAGATTAATTGCATATCTTTTTAGTCTTGGGATTTAATTGTTATAAATAATAGTTCAAAAACTTTAAACATGTATTAGATACTACTGGGAGTCACTTAATGTGCAAGGAATGTAAAGAAGATGTGAGGAAAAATGAAGAAATGTATTGCTTGATGATTCAAAGTTCAATAAAGCAATTTTATGAAGAAGTTTCTCACACTCTATAGATGAGAAATATGGTAAATATGATATCATTAGAAAGCCTATCGAATTAAGATTCCAACACATCAAACAGATCATAATTTGAAGCTGAAATGAGGAAGTTATGGCCGAAGAAAGCAAACTACACGCAGAACAAGGTAATCGTAGTCTGTAGAGAATCAGGCAAAGCAGAAGACTTAGACTGCGGTCCACTAAGCGGTACACGACTTCACGTGATTTCAAAATAGAAAACTTACCTTTCTTGATCTCAATGACTTAAGAGAATTTACATAAGTATTCCCACACTTATTACAACAATTAATGATCTAGAAACTAAGAGGAAAGTGGTCAAAGAATTGGAAGAATAGGCAGCATCCTAGAGGAAAACTTTGAGATTAGAATATACCCCGATAGAATCCAACTTCTCCACTATATAAGGGTCATCATTTCAGCAGTTTTGGACATCATCTTTTCATCTACATTCAAAATATTATAGTGTGTTTCAAGAGCGATGGAAGACTACAGACTTAAAGCAAGAATGAGGGTCTGTACTTAAAGAGTGTGGAGGTGTGATCGAGATACTCGACTCTACTACTATCTAGAGTTCCTTCTATTCATCCATTTCTTTCTTGTTTTCATGATGTTATCTTCTCTTCCAACTCTCATATTTTCTTTTATTATGTTGAACTAAACCCCTAGATTCCTAGGGTGATCAATGGAACCTATTTTAATATTTTAAGCTAAAGTTCTATTCTCTAATGTGTACGATTTTATCAAAGTATGCTTCCTAGGTGTTATTTATGTTTATCTCATACCGTATGCTCTCTTTTGGCTTGATGACTTATGAGAATGATCTTGAGATTAAGAGGAGCCTTGAGAGAGGGAATTGAAATCATGCTAGAGAGTGCATAGTCTAGATTAATTTGTATCAAAAAGTGGGGTTATTCGTGCGAGTGCATGGAGAGATAGTGAGCACCTTAAATAGCTAGTTAGAGTTGGTTTAATTAGCCTTTCAACACTAATCGCCTAGAGATAGAGCGGGTTAGTGTCTTTCACTTACATACATTCTTGTGACATCGATAGATGTGTAAGAAGGTAGTGGGGAAACCTTAGAATCTGAGGTTAATAATATGGTAGAGCTAATTGTATGAGAGAGACGTGTCTTAAGACTAGAATAGGGGAAGTTATGAACCCTAGGAGTATTTTAATTGATTGAATTTTGTTTGCTTTTATTACTTACTTTCTTAATTACTTCCTACTTCTGATATTCGATTGACTTGACTTGGATATAATTGTGCTAATTTTAGCGTTTAGTACAAGAATCCTCATGAGAACAATACCTTACTTATTATTTATTACTTGCTTGTGATATGTACACTTGCATGCTAACTTATCTCATATACACAACACTTGCGTTGCCTCCCCCGGCTAAAGAGTTGCCACTCATCCCATCAACCTTCGCCTTCGCATTGGTCACCTTGGCAGATAGTCGGGTCTTCAGCAACTACATCATCTGACTCATGATTATTGCCATTTGCTCATTCTTCGACTCTAGGGCAGCAATTTGAGTCAAGAGTTCTTGCAGTGCTGAGTTGTATCGCTTCCTGAACTACGTGAGCTACTAAATCTCAGTATCCAATTTCTTCTCTAGTACCTTGATATTTTTTGCCACTATCGATCAAGTTCAAGTACTCTGATATCAATTTGATAGAATCTAAAATGAATTTTATTGACTGTTTTTGTTGCAATTCGAGAGGCAACTGGTTTTTCCCTAACATAAATAAAAATACCTTAAAAAATGAAGAAATTACTGGTCCACTCATGACACAATAGGATTCACTCATCCCTATTAAATAAAAAATGCTACAACTAAAATACGAAATAATCTTACAGCCAAATTAGGAATTAATCCTAAAACCCAATTAGGAAATATCTAAATTAGCCAAGACAACCATAAGAGAATAATTTCCTGACTTAGGCAACGAGCGTAGACATCTATGGTCTATCATAAGGGCGTGAAAATAGTAATCCAAAGGCTAGCTTTGCTTGCATCATCACTTAAGGGGGAGGTACCATAGAGCCATTGTGGATTATGTCAAGAGGATCCTCTCACCATATTTATTCATGCTTGTTACTGATGTGTTATCTAGTCTAATTTCTAAGGTTGTACAAAAAGGGCAATTAAGAGCACTGAGAATGAAATGGACCTGTCCTATTGTCTCATCCTTTTCATAGCCAATTCAGTGTTTTTTATAGAAGCATCTGCACAAAAACCTATGATATTAAAGGAATTATTAGTAAATACCACGATGTTTCAGGCCAGGTGTCGAATTTCATGATGTATGCTATGTTTTTCAGCAATAACACATCAAAGGACACAAAGGACAGAGTGGGAGAAATATTGGGGATTAATATTGTGACCAAAATAGAGAAATGCTTGGGTGTCCCAGTAGAATGGGGATGGTGGAAGAGGAGAGAGTTCTAGGTTCGCTAAGGAACAGAATTCAAAGGAAATTCACAGGTTGGAAACAACAATTCTTCTCACAAGTTGGAAAGGAGGTACTGCGGAAAGCAATGGATACAACTATTCCAAATCATATGATGATTGCTTTAGGTGCCTAACAGTTGGTGTATGGAAGTAGACAAGATGATTGCCAAATATTGGGGGGATAAATAATTGATGATAGGAAAAATCATTGGATCTCTTGGCATAAATTTTCAGAGGCAAAGAGCACAAGGGAATGAGATTCAAAGAAAGCAAGCTTTTAATCTTACTTTGCTCACAAAAATGGCTTGGAGATTACTGGCACATCTGAGATCTGTGTGGGTTCAAGTCTTGAAGGGGTATATTTTCCATGAGGGGATTTTTAGAAACCAAGAAAGGAAGTAGAGCCTCATGGTTGTGTAGCAGCATGCTAGAAGGAAGGGAATATATACGATCAGTGGGTTAATTTGGCAGGTGGGAGATGGAGGAAAGATTAGAATTAAGAGACTGTTGATGGAGAGTATTCGTTTGACTGTAAAAGGAGAGAGGACAAAGTGATTTGGCCTTTGAAAGGAAAGGGAGTGTGACTACCAAATTTTGATACCCCTTTATAAGAAAGAGTGGATGATAGACCAATGATTCCTCAAGCTTCAACTTCCCGTAGAGTTGAGAAGAAGATTTGGCAAGGTCTATGGAAGATAGATGCCACCTAAGACAATTTCTGTGTTGGATAGTGATAAATATTGTAGCGGTAAATACCATCTTGTAAGAAGAAGAGTGGTAGTTGATAGAACATGTAAATTTTGCCAGGAGAAAGAGTCCAATGAGCGTACATTGCTGCTATGTGACTGGACATCCTATGTGTGTGGTTTGAAGTTATAGGGATGAAAATTAATAAGGGATTAGTACATTGGATAAATGGTTGGAATAATTATTAAGTATAGGAGATATGCAACAAGTGGAGAGGGAAGAGATGACAACCAAAATAGCCTTTACGACATGTTGAAGGGGAGGAATGGAGCTACCTTGAAGGAAGATTTACCACATGGAGGCAATCTCACTTTAAAAGTGAATAGCACTGCTCTTTCTGAGTTCATGAAATTCTTGATGAGGAAAGAGGATTCCTTCACTAATGGCAGGCACAAGGCAAGATTACACCAGGATATGAATCAATAAATAGATGGCAACTACCAGTCGGAGATTTTTTAAAGATTAACCGTGGTGGGGCGTTTTATGTAATCTCACAAGTTGCTAGTGTAGGGGTTATAGCGAGAAATGCCACTGGAAAGATGGTTTGAGGCATGGGTAGAAATTTCACGAGTATATCCGTTGAATTTTATGAGGCAATGGCTATTAGTGAGGGGATTAAACTGACTGTCAGGAAACGATGGAGAAAGGTAATTTAGGAGATGGATTCAAAGTTGATCTTATACGAGCCCCAGAAAGTGTCAGGATTACAATATTGGCTAGCGTAACCTTTGATATCTGAGGCCAAGCATCACGAACCAATTTGAATCCCTCCAGATTAGCCTAATTCTTCGGAATGCAAATAATTGTGCAAATTGGTTTGCACAGATGGATGATCCTATCTAAGTGAGAGTATAATATTCCATCTTCCTTAGATAAACTTGTATTAAATATGTGGCGTGTTTATGTATTTCCATTTAAATAAGTTTCAATTGAGTTTTCGGATAAATCATACTCACCTTGCCTGCACATAGAGTGCTGCAAATACGTAACATATCTATATATTCTATTATTAATTTAAGGGAAAAAAATTTAGTTAATCTCACTTTTGAACTTCCCAAAATGATCTCGACCAACAGATTTTTAATCAATAAAAAATGACAAATAGGGTTAAAATTATAAAATCACTCTTAATTACCACTTATGATCATAACATGTCTCTAATTTTTTTGAATTATATATTTTATTTTTATTCATTAACAATACAATATATAAAAAATTAATAATGTTAAAAAATTATTATATAATTGTAATATATATATATATATAATATTATTATAAAAATAGCATAAATTTATAATTAATTATATAATTGACAATATCATGTATAGTATGGGTTGTCACCTAATATATACAAAGGCACTAGCCGCATGGCACATGCTCCACACACCGACTACCGTTGAGCACGAAAATGCGTAGTATGCTAAGTGATACCTACCAATTGAATGAAATAATTGAGGTATGTTTAGATAGTTGAAGGAAACGTTTGAAAGTTTAGATAATATATCATATATAACTTAAATTGTGAGACAGTGGGAAAACTATTTGCATTCAATATTGCTAAGCTATGAGAAAATGTCAAAGATTTAGTTCTTCAATAACACTACTCGTACGAAGACAATTATTGATGTGTCCACCATTAATGTGTTTGTAAATATGAACCGTTAAAATGAACAATAACTATAATGGTATGTGAATGCTTAACATTGACTAATAAAAGATTTTATTAAGGAATGCTTAATTTAAGAGAACAGAGGCCCAGGATCAAAGTAAATCGCAAGAGCTGGTAGTGCTTAGAGGTGGCATACACTACGGCTATAAATCATCAATAGCTAATATTTATGTGGTATAATCCCAGCCATAGAGTATAAAGAGTAAGGATTATAAACCTGCTTTCCACGAATGACAACTTCAAGCTCTTTTTGGAAACAATCGCAACTGCCAAAACAGATGAATGTATTTGCAGAGATGCTAAATGCAAAGCAACCGACCTTTCTGGAAATTAAATCAATTCGGTATGTTATGCATGAATTCCGGCTGGCCGAAGATTCAGGATGGCAGTGCGAAATCAGCGGAACTAATATGGTGAGATGGGTCCAAGTGACGGTAACTGTGAGGATATGGTGGGGCTTCCCACGTAGATCATGCAGACGGAAGCGTCCGCCATGGCTCACTAAGTAAATCCATCAACATGTCTTTGCGAGCTGGAGGTAGAAGACAGCCGCGAGAATCCAACAAAACCAAATAAAGTGACATGGTCAGGTCAGGTAACAAAACCAACCACGAGAACCCAATGTTCAGGGCCGGTTCCACCACCCCTAGAAATCAGAGCAGGCATGAAATTAAAAAAAAAAATATATATATATATTTTTTTAAATTATTGATAATGAAAATTGATTTGGAGGAAAAGACTATCCCTGGCAGTAGGGGTATGCATGGATTAGGGTAGATCTGGAACCTATAGGAACTTATTCTATTGAATAGGTTTTGGGTAGATCTCCTTGAAAATAGGGTAGGTTCAGAGTAATCAATGAAGAAATCGGTCGGTTTCGGTTCCGGTTCCAGCACGTAGGGTATTAGAAACTGGAACTTGTTAACATATTATCGCGAATAAGTTTAATAATTTGTAACTTTTTTGTTTGAACTCCAATTTACAAACCGTTTAAACCGTTGTATTTTTAACTTGATAAACTTTATGTGACATAATATTTAGGTATATTTGATGAATTTTAATGTTTAAAATATCATTATAACTTAAAATTAGTAATAGATAGTACTTAAATACAATGAAAATACATTTAAAAATTATATATACTTGATTACGATAAAAAATCTATGTGAAATAATAATAATTATGAAAAATATAAAAAATAATTTATACTATAGAGGCAAAGAATAAATAATAAGTAGGTTTCAACAGGATCCTCGAAATCTAAAGTATCTTACAGGTTTTGGGTAAAGTCTGGCTCTAATATTTAACAAAATAGGGTCCGATTTAGAAATCGGGTTTATATGGGGTAGGATCCAGGTACCATAAAAAAATATAGGGCATCCAGGCCTACTCACCCCTACCTGGTAGGCGCCACCCAACCCCCTAGGCCCTATGACTCCCTCTCCTGTGCAGGCGCCACCCCACCCCATAACTAACCCACTGCACCCTTTCCCGCATTAAATTTAAAGCTACCAGCAGGCTCCCTAAGCCTAGTAATATTACATACATTGCATGTATTATTATTATTAAAAATAATGTTATATGATCGATATTTGATTAATCTTACTTATTTATAGTACTAATTATCAATAAATATTATTATTTTAGTAATCACATCATATATTATTAGAGTATAATTATTTATTATCGATATTTTACATTAAATAGGTCAACCCGATTTAGACATGGTTTAGACAAGACCGTTTAAACATGAATATATTTAGACAAAAAATAAATGTGTCATATCCATATCATCGGGATTTCTAACCCGAATATGTTTAAATACGACACAACACAATTTGCCGGCCTAAACCTCTCAATGCCACCTCCAGTAATTAAATTAAAGCGTGTTGCAATATCGAGACCAACGCAAACATTCTAAATATAGGTAAGAGGATTACGTAAATTTTGATTCTTCTAAACTTTGAGAGAATATGTAGGTAATTTAATTTTTGGTAAGAAAATTAAGTTCAAGCCAATTAATTTAATTTATTTTTACATTTATCTTTTAATTTAATTCAATATTCATTATATATTTTAAAATTATATATATTAAGTTTAATTTTAAAATGGATTTTATTTAATTTTGATAGAAACCGGTCAGGTTCGAACCGACAATTCATAACCGAACGGAACCGTGGTTCCAAACTAGAGCGTCCAGTTTCGAACCACCCCTGAACCATCCAAAGGGAGGTTCAGGGCCGATTCCATGACCCCTTGGAACCAAACCAGCCGGTTCCTCAACCGTGGCCACCCCTAACTGTAACTTTATCTTAGCAACCGGAGTATAATATATAATGTAGTTGCATTTCTTTCAGTCATATATATGGGGAGAAAATATATCTAAGTAATCCTAGTTTATTAATTACACTTATAATAAGACATACATTTTAAAAAATGATGCAAATATGACATAAATATATTAAGGACTAATGACCTAATTGTGCATATACTTTGACCAAATTTTCACTTTTAGCACAAACTTTTTCACGTGAGCTAGGAAAGCATGAACTTTAAAACGTTTATCTCGTTTAGCATGCTATCTCTTTTTCCGTGAATTTTCCTATGTGGCATGTTAAGTACGCTGATGTAGCAAATGACGACAAATGTGGCTGTTGCGAGTGATTGCGGATAATGCACGCAAGTATACGTATCGCAGACAAGTAATACAGAGTGAGTAGAGTATCGTTCCCACGAGGACTCTTATGCTAAGCACTAAAATTGGCATAACTAATTCCAAGCCAAGTCAATCGAATCAGTTGAGTAGAATGCAAGTAATTAAAAGACAAAAAGTAAACAGACAGAAATCAGTCAATGAGAAGCTCCTAAGGTTCACAACTTCACAAATTCTAGTCTTAAGCAAGAATCCCTCTTCCACACAATTAATTCTGTCATGTTATTAACCTAGGGTTCTAGGGTTTCCCCACTTCTATCGTACGCACCTTCCGACATCATACGAATGTACCTAAGCTAAAGACACTAATCCACTCTATTCCTAGGTGATTAATGTTGAAAAGCCAAATTAAACCAACCCTAAATGGCTATCTAGGGTGCTCACCATTTTTCAATGCACTCGCACGAATAACCTCACCTGTCGGCATAAGCTAACCTAGATTATGCAATTTCTAACATGACATTAACTCCCTCTTCCGAGGCTCCTCTTTGTCTCAAGTTCGATCTTGTGGGTGGCCAATCCAAAAGAAAGCATGAAGTACGAAATTTGCATAAATAATACCAAGGAGGCGTACCTCAACAGAATCATACATGTGAAAGAAAAGAGCTTTACTTAACACATAGAAAAAGTTCCATTGATCCCCTAGGAATCTAGGGGTTTAGTTCCACATATTCGAATAAACTATAAGAGTTGGAAGAGAAGACAACATAATGAAAATCAGAAGAAAATAGGCAGAAAGAACTCTAGATAGTGAAGTCGAATCTCTCGATCCCAACTTTACGAATTGTTGTTGTGGTCCTTCTTGTAGGGTAGTTGGTGCCTTTTCTTCCACTCTTTGTATGTATATGTATGTATGTATCTATGTATATTCACTTGTAGGGGCGCACCACTATATATAGAGCAAGTATACTCCCTCTATTCTTGGTCTAATCAGTGTGCGATAGGAGGTAGTGGGTCCCAGCAATTCGCCTCAGTAGACCGCGGTCTTAGCCAAAATGCCTTAGTAGACCGCGGTCTATCCCCTGTTTTGCACGTAGTTTTCTTGTTTCGGCCATAACTTACTCGTTTCAGCTCTGATTTGGGATCCGTTTGATGCGTTGGAATCCTGACTCGACAAGTTTTCCGATGATTATTATTTGCCCTATTTCCCATATGTAGAATATGAGAAATTTCCCCCAAAAGTTGCTGCCTCGAACAAGCCATGTCTTCATCATTCCCTGCACATCAAACAACTCCCAGCAATATCTAATCCATATGTGGAGCTCCAAAACTATCATTTATAGCAATTCAATCCAAATACAGAAAAGATATGCAATTAACCTCTAAATGTATGGGAAATGGCGTAAAACATATGATTCTAGGTCGGGAATGGACAAATAAATTACACAAATCATCATATCAACAGTGGCCATACCATATCAAAGGCATTAAGAAAATATCAAATTTATCCTTAAATACTCTTCATTAATTTAAAGTAATTGATGACAATTTATAATTTTATCTTCTTCTTCCCCTAAACGTCCCTACAACTTTCCAGAATCTGTATTATATCACAAGTTCCGAGTACCTAGTTTGAACCTATTCGTGTTAATTAATAAATTTTAAAATTTTAAATCAACTAAATCGAGTAATTAATGTGCATTTAAATTAATGAAGAGTATTAATGGGTAAACTCGACATTTTCTTAAACGCATTTGACGTGGTATTACCATGTCAGCCATTGTTTGCCATATCAGTTGTCGTTAACATGCCACGTAGGATAGGCTCGTTAGTTTTCACAAAAAAACAAATAGTGTGTTAAAGGGGACAAATATTTTAAAGTTCGTACCTTCTTAGGTCACACAAAAATGTTCGTGTTAAAAGTGGGAATTTGATCAAAGTACAGGTATAATTAGATTATTTTCCCATATATTAATTTTAGGGAAAAGAAATGAAGAGCCAAAATGGAGAGGTGGCAGTAGGAGAAGATATTTTGTATTATTGTATCATCACGCAAAAGCAATGGCATGGTGATATTGAATTGGTTCTTATTCATGGCCAGAGACCATTGCATTCACACCACCAGTCCAAAAAAAGGCGAAGTAGCAGTATCTTTCTTTCCTTCACAAATGACACACATGGCCTGCTCCCACTCTATATCCGCTAGTGCTTATGTGTAGAGCAAAGAGAAGGCAAAAATGCGTCCCAAAGCAGAATCAACAAATGAAATTTAGTTAATTTTAGATATTTTTTATAAAATTTTAAAAGCCTAAAACAATATTAAAAATAACATAATTTTATTTGTTAATGTC